>VYZX01021311.1:0-23127 GCA_013401335.1 Brachypteracias leptosomus | reverse complement strand
CGGCAGGCGGTGCTGCTGCGCCACCGGGCGGCCGCGGGGACCGAGCTGGCAGCGCTAAAATGGCGTTGAAACCGGGGGCGGGGGGATAACAGGCTGGGGGGGAGGGCGTCAGAGTGCGGCTGCTGGGAAGCTCTGGTAATGGAGGCAAGCCGGTCAGACAGGGAAGGATGTGAGGTGGCCTGAGGAGGAAGAGCCTGCCTGCAGCACAGAGATGGCAGCTGCTGGCTCCTGGTGCTGGAAGTGATGTGGAGAGGAGGATGCTTCAAAGGAAAAAAACAAAATCCTGAAAACCCTGTGGTTTCTACAACCGGAGTGTGTGTTTCTGAGAGGCAGCCGGGGCAGATCGGCAGTGTGGTGCCTCAGGGCGCGGGTGTCAGCATCAGCTGAGCAGGGGTGACTCAGTAAGGACACGGGCTGTGCCTGGGGCTGCTGGGAGGCAGGGCTGCTCACAGGGATCAGCCATGGGGTGCAGTTCCATTGGCAATTCCTGCTTCTGCCCAGCCCACAGAGCTAGGTCAGGAGGGTGACCTACATAGGCAAAACCAGTTGGGAGCCAAGCATTCATCTTGCTGCTTTGAGGAGAATAGAGAGGCATGAGAGCATTTTTTGTAACGAGGAATAAGCTCATAGAAAATAATTTCTACATCATCAGAAGTGCTGGATCTTGTTTTATTCCTTTTTACCTGCTTTCTGGCAGGACCATAGCTCTGTGTAGTGGAAATACTGCTAGATCTTCACTGCAAATTCTACTACTGTTGGACCTTAAACAGGTTGCTGTCGGGAAAAATGCATTGTGCCAGATGTGACAGCCCAAGAAAGGCCACTGCAGCTCCATGTCCTCAGCTCCAACCAGTAGCCAGGCTGAGCTTGTATTCCCGGTAGGCACCCACACACTAACACAGTATACACCACATAGATACGTGGACAGCCACATGGAGCACTCACACAAACACAGCACCAGCCTCATCCCACCCCTCCTCTGGCTGAGCACATGGAGGTGTGCTAGTGAGCATGCATGTAGCTATGTATTTATATATGTATATATATGCATACACGCACATATGTACAATGCAGCCCTCCAGCAGCTAGGCTCAGGCAGTCTGCCCAGTAACTGCCCCTCAATCCCAGGCTCTCCAGTCCACCTGGTCCCCAACTAGTCAGCTCCCCTGTGGTGCTCTGTTTCCCCAGCTGTCTTTGGCAGCTGCCAGGACTCCCCTAGTTCCCCTGGCAGCTCCCTTCTCCCCTGGCAGCCCCTTCCCACCCTCCAAGGCCCCATAGCTGGCTGGTCCAGCTATACCCTTGCTGCCACTCAAATACTCACCTGCATGACCTGCATACTCAACAGGCACAGGGGCCAGAGTACCAGTCCACCTGCTGGCACACAGACCTCCCCCGCACCCTGCATGTGGTAACAAGTCCCTCACCCAGGGCAAAGTGCAAAAGGAGATTAATGAGAAGACAGGACAGACTGCGCTGATCAGGCATAGGGCACAGGCACACCATCATGAATCATTTATATGTAACTGGCCCTTTTTATTCCCATATCCTGCTGTTCTCCCACATTTGATCCTCCAGAAGTCATGTAGATAGCACCCTTCCTTGCCTTTGGTTCCTCGCCTAAACATCCTCTAAGGAGTCCTGTGCAAACCCCAAATGTCCTTCCCCTGCATCCCATCATATGTCCCACACCTCTGAACACAGCAACACATCCCCTCCCCAGCCCTAAAGGTGCTCCAGGACCAAGGGTCCCCTGGGACAGCCCTAAGAGGGCCTGGACAAGGCATCCCTTCCTCTGAGTCCATAATTTGGATTCCTGCCTGCCATCATGCCCCTGTGCTCCCTGAGATGGTCCTTTGGTGGGCTGATGGCTCCTTGGATGGGTCTGGGAGCAGCCCAGCAGGGTGCTGTTTGGGATCTGCTCCTGACATCCTCTCCCTTTGAGGGTGTGCAGACAAGCTTTTGTCGTATAACCTCCTTAATGATCAGTATAGTTAGGTTTGGGATCCTTTTTTTACCTAAAGAATCTAAGTAAAATTTCTTTATTTTAAAGATTTGAGTTTCCCTGTATAATTTCTCTTGTTTCTTGTAAGTTCTTTGGTCATCTAGAAACAAGGCATATCTTCCTTTTGTAAGGCTATATAAAACATGGGCATAGAAGCACATACAACATCTACCAGTCCATTCTTCAGCATAAAGGATGAGGGACAGGAAGAAAAGCATGTTATCACTTTTCCTCCAGCACCAATTTAGTGAGGGGCTCCTTAAAGCCTTGGAAAGGAAAGGTAGGAGGAGCTGAGTGCATTACATGTAGAGTTTGGGATTGGTTTTTTTCAGGGGATATAGTGGAAAACCACATCATATGTGGATTAATGGCCAGGGAGTGAATTCAGGCAGGGCAAGTGTAGCACAGGAGATCAGTGCTGGGGCATCGGGGGGATGAGGCAGGGGACACTGGTGGCAGCTTGCCATGCAGCCCTGAGCATAGAGGGGTGCTTTGCAGGAAGGGTGATGGCTTGTTGGAAGGTTGTGTCAGACATTTGTGTGTCCAACTCAGCTTGGCCCAGCTTATCTACACTGACATTGCCTGGGGGCTGCAGAGGAGCAAAGTGCACCGGAGGGGAAGGGTGCAGGGCCTTGGACTTTGGTGCTAACTGCAAAATACTGGTGTCCATCATCTCCAAGCAGCATTCCCAGTCGGTAAACACCTGTTTCTGCTCAGCAGCGAACAGGGGCACAGTCACTTATCTATCAGTGAGTGCCACTTCTGGACACCGTCAGCCTCAGCGCTCCCTGGCTACCCAGCCTGGAGGAGAGGGCTGAAGCAGCATCACCTGCAGCGAGCTGGGATGCTGTACCCCAAAAGCTGCTTCCTGGCATCTGGAAGATCATGTCATGGGAGGTTTCATACAGAACCCAAGACTAATTCTGCTCAACATGTTAATTAAACATTTATCAGAGAGAATGTGTTTCCTCAGAGATATTCACCACCTTAGTGACTGCTATCCTGTGCAGTCCAGCCTAATTTCAAAGCCAGCCCCATTTTGAGCTGGGGGGTGGACAGGGCAACCTGCAGTGGTCTCTTTTCACAGAAATGATCCTTCAATTCTCTGGATACACTCCTAATAATTGCGGATGAAGGTGAGACATGCTCTGAGCTTTCCACATGGAATTTAATACCCAAGATGACAAGCTATTGCAGTCAGAGCAAGCAAATGGACAAAGTGGTCAGCTGGGAGGAGTGTTACCGGCAGGACAATGAAAGAAAGCAGGGCAAGCTTGGATGGCCAATGAATGGCAAATCAGCAGCACCTGCATTGAGCATTAGCTGCAGGAAGCACTAACCGGAACAGAGCCTATGAAATACCAGAAGTCTTTTTTCTTCTTTTTGGAAAAGGTGTTACTTAGAGCTGACGAGACTTTGGATTTCACATTTTCCCTGCCTGAGGCAGCAGAAAGGTCCGGTTTAGGGGGGCAAAGATAACGCTGTCGAGACAAGGGGTGTCTCTGGGAGGGCTCAGAGGATGAACTCTGTGTGGCTGAGGCAGGGACCCTGGGTGCCCACAGCCCTCACAGCATCCCGCAGCTCCCACAGCCCCCACAGTCCCCGCATCGCCCCGCAGCCCACGCACCTCCCCGCTGCGCCGCCGACCCCCGCTGCCCTGCGATCCCAGCAACAAGCCCCACCCCCTCCCAGACGCTGTCGCTCAGTGCGGTTGCCACGGCAGCGGCGCCGGGCCCCGCCCACCCCCGGTTTCCGTGGCAGCGGGGCGCCGCGACCACGCAGCCCGGGAGGCGCCGGAGCTCCCCTGGCGTGCCGGGATGGAGGACGAGGAGCTGGGGGCGGACAAGTCCGGCTGGCAGGAGGGGGGAGAAGAGAAGGAGGCGCCGTCGGAGCAGGAGGAGGAAGTGCAGGTGAGGGAGGGAGCCTCGGCAGCCCCCAGCTGTGGCTGGAGCAGCGCTGGCGTTGTTCCCTCTCCTTCTCTCCCAGACGCTGGCCCCGTGTCCCCTGACCGAGGAGGTCCTGAAAGAAGGCCTCTCTCTCCTCTGCAAGACCGGCAACGGCCTGGCCCACGCCTATGTGAAATTTGAAGCCAAGTACAAGTGAGTGTGCAACACCTGCCCCAGGAGAAGGCTGCCTCCTCCCTGAGCATCAGGGCAGCTGTGCTGTAAGGCCTCTGGTGGCTGGCCTTGTCAGTCAGGAGCACTTTCAGGCCATGTTCTCTGGCTGTCTGGCTTCCAGTAAGTGCTTCAGCATAGCTTCTCCATCCTTGGCCTTGAGCTGGGGACTGGCCTCCACCATAACCAGAAGCACTGGTGAGAACATTAGTGTTGCCCTAGATCGAGGAGAACCTGTCCGTCCCTCTGGACTGTGGTCTCCTAGGGGGACCTGAACAGGGTGACCTTTTTGCAGTCGTTTCAAGAAATAGCCATCAAGCATCTCCCCTACTAACTGCTAACCTTTAAGGCATGCACTTCTAAGTACAGTGGCACAATGGCCTGGGGACAGTTTGGAGCCTCAGCCCCATCAGTACCCCCACAGAACCGTAAACCTAACTAACAGGCCTCAGTAAGACTGTGTCTTTCAGCAGCCTCATAGGTATCTCAGACAGCTTTTTCCCACTAGCAAAGTCCTTCCACATAGTCCTTGGTCTTGCCACTACTAATAGACCCACTCCCCAAATTTACCCTTTTTTCTGCTCTGGTTCTGACTTCTCCCCATGCCAGGAAAGCAGGTCCAATCTTAACATTCAACCTTGTTTACAGACTATTTGTCCTGTCCCTATCGCCTGCCTTTTTCCTTTTACTCTCCAGCAAGGCTTTCTAGGAGAACAGGAAAGTGGGAGATGGTGTCCTCTCTCCAGTACTGGTGAGGAGCAAACTGAAAGCTGGTAGCAGGGGGAAATATGAGAGATGTTTTATCCAAACCCTCCCTCCCACAGAGACTTGACAGACATCAGCCTCCTTGAATGCTTCATTCATCTGCGGTATGTGGATGTGTCAGAGAATAAGCTGCAAGATTTGTCTCCATTGAGCAGCCTAACCCACCTGCTTTGGCTGAGGGTGGATGGGAATCTGCTTACCAGTGCCTGCATGCAGGAGCTGCCCTACCTCCAGGTCATCAGCTTTGCTCAGAACTGCATCAAGGATGTGGAGGGCGTTACTCACCCCTGCTTAGCCAACCTCAGCCTGAAAGGTGATACAGACCACCTTTCTTCATTCCTGTGCACATAAGACACCCTCTTCGGGTAGGAGGATTAACTGTCTCTTTGTTTCTTCATCCTCTGTCAGGAAATAAAATCCAGACAGTGATGGGCCTGAGTCATGGCCAATTGTTCAGACTGCAAATCCTGGAGCTGCGAGGAAACATGCTAGAGAGCACAGCAGGGCTCAATCTTCCCAAGCTCAAGAACCTCTATGTGGTAAGGGGTCAGCTGGCTTGGGGAGTGGGACAGAGCTGCTGCAGAGCCTGGAACCTCCAGTTAGTGGGAGGAAGGGAGAAGGCTGTCCCCTTCAAAACACCATATTTTCATGCTAGCCTGTTCAGTTTGATCTTCTCAGCCTGAGAGAGCAACAGATTTCAGAGAGATAAGGAGACAAAATCACTTCTTTGGGGTAGCTCTGGCAGCATTAGGCAAGCCTGTATTTGTTGTGTCCTAGGACCCCAGGAGGTCAGTGAGAAAAGCAACAGGTCTGCTCTGGGTGACAAGGGGGAGGTGATGCCTTTTTCTCCTCCCTGATGAGCCTAATCAAATACTGGTTTAAAACCAGCACAATTATATGATTCATACCTTCAGCTGCCAAAAAAGAAACCACTTGAACACTGCAGTGAAAGTAAGATAGAAGAAGCAATTTCCTAGTACCGTAAACAATTACTTCAGGGAACATCTACTTCTAGGGATGCAAGTGAAGAAAGTAAGTATGGCTTAATCCCATGTATCACATAGTGCTATAGCTTGCAAAGACTGGATAGGTGTCCCCTTAAAAAGCAATTAAAGATGATAAAGTTTTTGAAAAGCTATATATTGTTTTTTTTCATTAAGACTCCCTGGCAGAAAACACTGAGGAGACTGCTTGCTGAGGCTGCCTGCAGTTTTCTGGTGGAAAACTGAGATTTAGGACTAGAGGTGCTGGAAGAAGGGATGAAGTCAGTAAGTCCCTAGATACAATAAGGAATTTCAAAGTAAAATCGATCACTTTAGTGAATGCTTGGAGGGAAGCAAACACAGCACCTACATTTAAAGAAGGTTCTTGATATGATTGAGGGATTTCTGAGCTGCACGTATGATATGGGCAAATCGCAAGATGTAATTATCAAAATTAGAACAACTGACTCATTTCTCAGGAATCTTTGGGTCTTGAATTGGTCTCCCATGTGTGCCTGCTCATGAAATAATTTTGGAGAGGAGGAGGTCTCTCTCAGTAGTACTTTGCTTTCTGTATAAAGATTTTTGTATTACTTGAGCCATGGGTAGATGTAGCTGATTCCTCAAGAACAGGGTTCAAGACAAAGGGTTCCATTTAAAGGAACTGAACCAAATTTGGTTATTGTATGACATAGTTGCAGTTGAAATGTAGCATTTAAAATTTTATAATATACTAGCAGGAAGACTAAGAGCTGGCTGCATGCTATGTGGCATTAATGTTGGTTTGAGGATCACTGCTGTGAGTAGGGCTGTCTTAGTTCCTGGCCACTGGGCAGCAGTGAGCTAGGACAAGACCAGGTGTGCAGGAACAGGAGGGAAGCATGTGGAACATGTTATAGTAGCTTTCCATAAGAAATGGTGGCATCAAATCTATGCGAAGAACTGGTAACTAAGGTAAGGTGATGATACAATCATTCAAGGTGTCATACGGAATTTTATTTGATTGGAGGAAAAAAACCCAAACAACCTTGAAAAAAAAATCCAAATTTCTGCATTGTCCTGCTAGCACTGGCAGGGTCAGAGCCATTAAAACTATTCACACTGAAGTAATGAAAAAGAGTGATGGGAGGCCACTATTCACTATTCACTAATCATAAACTTCCTGGTTTATGATTGCTAGTGGTCTGTGAGCTCCCCACCCTGTTTCCCACACCAGCTCCTGATTTCCTCTCAGGTACAATGTCCTAATCCTTCCTGACTGGTAAATCAGTTCACATGGACTTCCCTGAATCTCTGACTTTCCTCTTTTTGTCCTTGTGTTAACCCTCTTTACTTGGCCCAGCTGGTCCAGACTTTTCCTTGTCCAGTTACTATTGGAGTCCTCCTTTTCTACAAAATCTCCCTTTCCTGAGTGTTCCTAAACTGTTCTCCTACCCCACTTGTTCAGCCTGTGCCCTTTTTATTAGTCTCAGGCATTGGCCATGTCACTGCCTGGGTACCAAAAAAGAGCAGGGAGCACAGCGGCACCTCTCTCCCCGTTTCCCATTCAGCTAGCTGCATCCTTAGGGACTGAAGCCCTAAGCCACAACTGCAAGTGAAGCCCTGCACAGCTCCAGGCTGGAGAATATGGCAGGGAGGCTGTAGTTACTAGGGTTGATCCAGATTTGGCTGTGCAAGGCGGTGAATGGCCTGACCTAGCGTTGGTGCTAGTCCTGCGGTGAGCCCGGGCATGGCCAGGAGACCTCTAGTGGTCTTTTCCAGCCGAAATCCTGCTGTGAAACTACGGCTGAAATTCAGAGCTTTGTATTTCCCCACCTCACAACTCACATGGCAGAGAAGTGAAGTGAATGAAATTCAGTGATGATGAATTTTGAGCTGATAGGACACATTCTTCCTGGTTTATGATTGTCAGATTTGTTGCAAGAAGGTGCACCTATGGATGGATAACAACAATTATACCAGGAAAAGCTTAAAATTAAACCAATCAACAACCCCCACTCCTCTGCAACCTCTCTCAGGAACATGCTGCCTGCTTCTGCTCCTAGAGGACTAGAAGAGGAGACTTCTTAGTAGTAGGTTTCCCCCACAAGAGAAACAGCTGATACTGTAAGATCCTTGGACTACATGGACTATGTGACTGAGAGGGGCTGGTTATTTATCCTTTAAATACATTTGTTTTAGGCTCAAGTTCATGCTTTCTCCTCCACGCTGCTGCTCTCTGAGGCCTTAGGGACTCTGATTTGGCACTGCCAGGGAAGGGGGTGCTGTGCTGGCAGCAGAATATTCATCTGAGGTGTTTTTGTCTCAGTCACCAAGTGATGCTACAGGAAACGCTTTTTCAGCAAATTTTTGGTCCTTAAGTCTGAATACTTAGAATCCATTTCGCCAAAACCCCGAGCAACCTGAGCTTCAGAGAATGCTGTGTTATGAGTGGTAGAGGGTCTGAAGGGTAGAAAGAGCTTCAAAGGCCAGAAATAACTGCTGTTCCCTCTACCGTATGTCTCCTTTTTCCTTCTCTCTTCCTGCCTCCCTGGTGCTTAGGCCCAGAACACCATTCGGAGCCTTGAAGGCCTTGAGGGGCTAGGGCAGCTGGCAACTCTACACTTACGTGACAACCAGCTTGCAACCCTGGATGGATTCTGCAGTAGCATGAAGTGCCTGCAGTACCTCAATCTACGGTGAGTCCTTCCTGCTCTGTGTTGGGACCAGAAATCCCTTCATCAGGCTGTACTCTCATTTAGATCTTTAAGGTTCACTGGTTTCTTTGGAATTTGAAGGGGGATGGGTTGATCTTTACCATCCTTAACAGGTCTTCAGCACTCAGCTTTCTAGGGCCTTTCCTGGGCTTCTCAGAAAAGATCTGCCTCTCTAGTCACTCTCACACCCCACCTCATACCTTTTATTCCTTGCCATAACTACTTTGGATCTCTGCAGGCATGTTCTCTGTGTCCTGGACATAACAACATTGCTCTTTAGTTCTCAGCAGTTGCCATACAGGGCAATATGGCAATATCACACTGGACTGTTTGAGCACAGAGAAATCTAGAAGAGAGGTCCTTTTTGTCCTTCAGTCTGGGAAGCTACAGACAGATCTGAAATCTTAGATCACAGGTCTATGGTCTAAGGCCTATGGGCTATTGTGCTGCTAAGTTTTGCTTTGTCTGTCTTGTCAGGTTACTGTTCTGAAGGGATCTCACTACTTGTATGTGTCTCTTTCCCCTGCTCCCTGTGCTTCCTCTTCTTCAGGAACAATGGGATCAGTAGCCTTCGAGAGGTGGCAAAACTGCAGGTCCTCCCTATGCTGAAGGCATTGGTGCTCTTGGGCAATCCGTGCTCTGATGAACCCAACTACCGGCTGGAGGTCCTGGTCCTGCTGCCACATCTGCAACGCCTCGACAAGGAGTTATTTGAGCAAGATGAGCGGGCAGAGGCAAACAAAACCCGTCAGAAAAGGCAGAAAGAAGAAAAGGTGAGAACAATGTGGAGGGGAGTGGAGAAAGAAATAAAAGGAAGGAGAGAGGATCAAACATGTTGATCGAGAATCTTCTCCTCTAGATTACATGAGGAGAAGGCTGAGGGAGGTTAGTTCTGAGGGCAGAGAAGCCTGAAACAGAGGCTGAGCTTTGCTACCTGATTGCAATGGCCAGCATCACAACCCTACTGCCATCCCTGACCCCACTAGCAGAAATGAGCAGCAAAAGGGGAAAACAAGTCAGGTGTGCAGTCATTTAACTTCTCCCTCTTTCCTTCATCAGGAACTGGAAGGATCTCTCCAGGGTGATGTGACTGAGTGACTCCTGTTTTTAACACCAGTTCCCAGACTCAGTCGGGATTTGGAGATGCATTCCTCCACATGTGCTGCGGCTGGGAAAGTGAGAGCTGTAGGTACCAGAGCTACCTTCACCTCATTTTGCCCCTGGAGAAAAGAGGAGGGCTCCTTTCACTGATCCTGGAAGCTGCCTTGAGATACCGCAGTGTTTTTGCAGTCACTGCACTCATATGCTCTATCCTCAGTAGATCCGAGAGAAGAAAGGGGAAAGGGGAGAGCTACAAGTTCTGTGGTTGATTAATGGCTCACAAAAATCCTACAAGATTTTCCGATTTGAATTAAATTAATTAATGAGCCTGAAGTGACTGGAATTGTTTATCCTGCACGCCCACTCCTATTCCCTGGCTCTTTCACCCTCGTATGTCTATGTCTATCCCCTGTCTGCCTGCCTGTGTCTTGTCTGTCTCTCTTTCTCTCTCTCTCTCCATCCTCTACGTGCTGTTTGCAAAGCGTTGCTAAATCCTGACTCATCGCAGCTCTGGGTCACATGCTGCTGTCCCGGCCCTATCAGGGGCGTCTCCATCCTGCTGCTGCCGCTGCCGGTGGCGTAGAGGACACATCATCTCCCCTTGAGGTCCTGCATCCCTCCTCAGCTTCATCCTCTCTCCTTTCTACCAGCACTTGCTCAATCCTCGTTCACCCTTGCCCTAGGAAGGTAAGTGTCTCCCCACGGCCAGCACCCCCTCACCGCGTGCATATTTCTGCTCCCTACCCTGTGCCCTCCAAACCCCATACGCACTTTGGGGTCCCTGCGGAGAAGGACCACGGTGAGCGGCATTAACAACTAAACTCCCTTCACTTCCTCCCCCTGCTCCTCCCACCTCTTTCTCCTCACCCCCACCCTTCTCACTTTTCTTTCATATTTTAATTTCAGGTACTTCCTCCTTCCCTATTCCCGACAAAGCATCATTGCAGATGTGAACCTAGGGAATTGCAGGAGCGGGGGCAAGCAGCAAGGATAGGTGGTGCCCCCCAGGGTATTGCTGAGGGGTGCTGCGGGATTGAGCCTTACCCGGGGGAGGGGGCTGCTAATGGGGAGGAGGCAAAGCTCAGCCTCCGCACTGCTAGGGAAAGGACCCAGCCTCAGAGCAGACGAGCCCCCCATTCTCCCGGGGTGTTGACATAAACACAGGAGCTCAGCCGGGTCCCAGGGAGAGGGAGGGAGGAGGGAGGTTGTTTTCTTATCTGCACTGCCCCACACTACACAGGAGGAGTGGGCAGCACTGAGAAGAGGTGACAGTCAAGCAAGCAATAGCTGCATCAGCCACGACACTGCAGCAGTGCGGGCTTCCTGGGGGCAGCGCCCAGCCCGGGGGAATGGCAGCAGCACACGGGACTGGTGGCGTAGGGGAAAGGTCTTCGCCAGGCTGGCCTGTCTGGCGGGGAGGGGCCCTTGCTGCAGCGCTCACTCCAGCCAGACGATGCCTTGGCAACACGCAGTGCCACCGAGCAGTGCCCACAGGAAGGCACTGCAGCAGTGCCCTTGTTCCGGGGTGCCCTGCCCAGCGCCTGCTCCAGGGAGGCTGCCCAGCCTCCAGCACGGCTCCTCTCTCCTCTTCACCGTGGTCTACGGGCCCCCGGCTATGGCTCTGTCCCAATCCCTTATCCCAGCTTATCCGCCTCTGACCTCCTTTCAGGATAGTGCAGCTGATGCCAGGGATTTCAGGGTGGTTCTTTGCACTGTTCAAAGGAGGGCAAACTCGGGGGGACATGGTGCAGCAACATAAGTGGAGAAAAAGTTTTAAAGGACTGGAGGGTAGAAGACATCAAGTGAATGGTGGGGTGGAGCAGGCAGGGCTGGATTTGGGCTTGTTGTTTGGCTTCCTCAGAGCTGGCCCCAAAAAGGGCAGGTGGATGTGGGCAGAAGGATGCAACCATGGGCAACATGACCACATAAGCAGAGAGGCACTGCATCTGGCACGGGTCCTGCTGAAAAAGATCACTTTTAACGGGGTCCTGTGCCTCTCTCCCTTGTGGAAGCTTCTGGGGCATGTCCAGGGCACTGCTGCAAAGGAGGCTCGTAACTGCACGGGCACAGCTCTGGAGGAAGTTCCCACAGCGTGTGCCAGATGGCATGGGGAGCACTGCCAAAGCAGCTGATGAGGGATCCCCCCCTAGGTGGACATGTGGACAGGCCTGTGCAGGCTCCAGGGAGCCCTAGTGTTGCTGATTGAAATTCACCAGTAGGGAAAAGCTCTTGCTGAAACTTCAGAGCAGCATGATTTCCTCACACCTGTGTAATTTCCACCCATCCGAGGCAATGAAGTCGAGAGCTGAATCCAGCTTTCCTCAGCATGCTTCTTAGCTCCTCTCAGTGCTGTTACGTGCCATGTGCAGCACCCCCAGCACCACACATAGCCCCACCCTGTGCTGAGTCCCTTTTGCTGGCTGTACCCCTGCCAGACGCTCACATGCACCATGGTGTGGTTCTGGCTGGGGCAAAATATATGCTCCCCTGTGCTTACCTCAGGCCTGGCCTCTGCACTGAGCTTTGTGTGAGTCCAGCCCCACTCAGGGTTGAGTGAATATGAGCCTGTGGGAACCAGGGGATAAAAACCTGGTGAGGCAGGGGGTGACACACACCTCACTGCCATTCCTTCTCTGGGTGGATGCAGCTCCCTGGCGTTGCATGGCCCCATGGCTGGGGGAATAAGAAGGTGGAATGGCAGGGAACAAGTTGGTTTGGATCCCCTAGGGAGCAAACTTCAGCAAGAGAAGCTCTTTTAAACAGCCATCCTCACCCATCAACCTGTTTTCCACTTCAGATTTAACCAAGTGCCCCAAACCTCCAGGTTATCTCATCCTCTTCATCCAAGAGAGACACCTCCTGGTCTCTTCTGCTTCCCCATCTCAGGAGTGGAGCAAAGGGTTGAGAGCTGGGTCCAGTCCAGTTTAGGCAGGGTCAGGCCTCCCCTCCCTTCAAAGCCCTTTCTCCCACATCCGAGGTGCTGCAGCCTTTAGCAAGATGGCTTCTCAGGCTGCTGGCCCCCTCCACCCTCCTGTTGCCTCAGCAGAGACTGCCCTGGTAGCTCACTGAGGTGATGGAAAGGCTGAACTGGGTGCCTGGCTTGGGGGATGTGGCTGAGGGTCTGTGTGAGCCAGGCTGGAGAGGGGCTGAGGGCCCCCATGGGCCGGCACCCCCCACACACACACCCTGCCCAGCTCTGCCTCAGGAAGCCACCACTCGGCTGGCTACCTGCCCACTGAGTATGGACACAGCAGCTGCTCACTGCCTGGACCTGGCAAGGACCATCGTCTCCTCCAAAAAGGGGAAGAGAAATGCTAGGAACTGACACCCCATCCTTGGTGCCATGAGCAGGGGCACCTCCCGGCTGTGTCAGCTGATCCCTCCTTTTCCACTCCTCATGGATGCCGTGGCACCCTACCCATCTCTGCCACCAGGACTCATATCAGAAGCCATAAGAAGGGGCAGTGCTCAGCTGTGGCACAGGGAGAGAGCTTCCAGTTTGTTATCTATCTGTAGCAAAGGGACTGAATAAATTAAAAGAGATAAGAAGTTCCTGGACAAAATGGGGGTAGATTCCTACAATCTTGGTTTTAATAGCAATTTCTAACTTTCCTTGAAATAGTAGTTTTAGCCCTGGCTCCTAAGCTCCCTTCTCCCGGTCAGTGTCTTGTGTAGACATTAGATAGGCCCCCCACATCCTGGGGCCTCTCAGAACTGAATGTCCTCCTCTCCTCTCATCTCCTCTCGTCTCCTCTCCCTCTCCCTCTTCCTCTCTTCTCCTCAGACTCACCATGGCAGTTGAAAGGATCCACGCCCGTGAGATCCTGGACTCTCGTGGGAACCCCACTGTTGAGGTGGACCTGTACACACACAAAGGTATGTGGATGAGGACAAGAGATGGAGGGAAAGTCCTGCCCAGCCCAGAAGAGCTGGCACTGCACAGCAGCTTGGCATTCTCTGCACAGAGGGTCTCCAGTGAGCCCCCCAGCACACACCAAGCCAGGGGAAGAGGCAGAGACCAAAACTCTGCTTGTGGCTCTGCTTGTGCGACTCCATACACGTCCCAAGCAAATGACAAGAAGAGAGCTGGCTGCTCTGTATCTGACTTAAGGCATGTACCTGCTAGTAGCAAGGATGGAAAATTTAGTAAAACATATTTATCTTCTTGTCCTAGCCCCACAATGTCCTCCTGCAGCCATGCTTTTACTCCTAGGGCACAGTATACATTTGGAATCACATCCATGGCCATGCTCATGAGGCAAGGGAAGGTTTGGCTCTGCGATATCTGTGCAGGCATGTACATGCACATGCCTCTCAACTGAAGAGCTGCATGTGCACTGGGCCCAAAGCTAGGTGGGCTGAGGGGTGAGGAGCAGTGAGGGGCCAGAGCAGTCTCTTCCTTCTTCACCGAGGCAGAAACCCAACCCCAGTCTGAGGGGGAGGAAGCCACTGGTGGCTGGGGGTCAGGCTGCCTCTGAACCAGGAGGAGAGCTGAGGAGCCACACTTCCATCTGTCACCCGTAGTTCAGGGAATGGTGTGGACCAGAGGGCTGAGATCCAGATTTCCCAATCTGGGAGCCTTTCATTTCTTCCACCTTGGTGCTTCACTTCTGAGAAGACCAGCCAAGAGTGGCCAGCCAGCAGGGCCATCCATTTGCACAAGTGGCTGCTACATCCTTTCCCTCAAAAGTGGGACAGAAGCAGGTACATGAGGGCTTTCCCTCCTTTTCATCCTGGGCTTGTCTCACACTCATGTTTTGCTGTTTCCCAGGCATGTTTCGAGCAGCGGTCCCCAGTGGTGCCTCCACTGGTATCTACGAAGCGCTGGAGCTGCGAGACAACGACAAGTCACGTTTCCTTGGAAAAGGTGGGGAGATGCTGCTCCACACCCTATACCTGGGTTTGCCTGTGTATGGGGCTCTGCCAGAGGGTACTGTTCATCCACAAGTGTGATGTGGATGTGTCCCACTGCTGTCAGGGAGACCACAGAGGTACAGACCTAGTTTAAAGTGAAAGATAGGTCTCAATTTTCCATCCCTGTCTCCCTCTCTCGGTCTCTCTGTTGGTCCTCTCCCTCCCTCTTTCTGTTCTCCTCTTTCCCTCATGCGCTCTCTCTCTCTCTCTCTCTGTGTCTCTTCCCTTCTTTAGGGGTCCTGCAGGCCGTGGATCATATCAACAGCACTGTTGCCCCAGCTCTCGTGGGCTCTGTAAGGATTTCTCTTTGTTCTCCCTTGTCCAACGTTTACTCTGGTCCGTCTCTGCCCCTGATCTATGTTTCCATCTCTCTTCATCTCACTTGGTTAATAGACATAGTGATGCTCTCTGTGAACCTGGGCACATCCCTCCTGCCCTCCATGCTTGTATGTGTCCACAGCGATCTTTTCTCTGAGTGGAAAGGATTTAATGCTATCTGGTCCACCACAGCATCTGTACCACCTAACAAGTCCCTTCAGTGCCCCCCGTAGAGCTCTCTCCCTCTTAGATGTGCTCCTCCTAAAGCACTGAACCTCATCCACATGTCTGTGGCCTCGCACCTGTTTGTCCCACCCAGCACTCATGGTGTGATGAACAACGACCATGCCATGCAAGGTCTGGCAACACCCCCCAGCACAGTCTTGTGGGGCAGTGGTATCACATCTGCAACCTGTTTACACCTGAAGACCTGGAGCCTGCTCTGGGGAGAGCTGAGCTGAAGCCACACATTACTCCTCATGCAGCCTGGGGGGTGTGTGTCTGAGAGCACAGCTTGCTCTACCCCTGAAAAAATCCTGGCCTGGTGGAAGGCTGCCTGTGTTAGGCCTAATCCTGCTCTCCACCTTGCTCCTGAGGTTGGCTCCATCCAGTCTACATTTGCTTGCTTGGGATTGAGCATGTCCTGTTGTTCTGCCTAGCTTCTGTGTGGCCACAGCACCACAAAGCTCCCTGGAAGTTACTAAAAGGCTGAGTATATCCCTAAGGGAGTCCTATGTTCCCAGCAATGAGTGGCCTTGCCTAGGCTACAGCTGATCCTCTCTACAGCGTGGGTACATCTACACTGCACTGCAGCAACACCATTGTGGTTACCTAACTTGACTATATACCAAGGCACTCACTTCCAGAGCTTTGTGTGTATATGTTCCCCCACAAGCTAAAAAGGTCTCTGTACCCTCAGCTTTTCCATTAGTACCTCCTTTCTCTCACACTAGAGCAAACAGCTCTTCTCAGCCTCCCCTTCTCAGGAGCTGTTTCTTTCTTGCAGGGCCTCTCTGTTGTGGATCAAGAGAAGATAGACAATCTGATGCTTGAGATGGACGGCACAGAGAACAAATGTAATTCATTCCTCTTTTTTAGCCTGGGAAGTAAAGAGCATGGGAGGCTGCAGGGCTGGAGCAGGGGGTACTGCCAGAGATGTGGTGAGCCCAAGGCTGGGCTGGCAAGGGCACCTGCTGGACCGGAGGTTGCTGCCCGAGAAGCCTAACTCCTCCTTGGTTTTGCCCACAGCCAAGTTTGGTGCCAATGCTATCCTGGGAGTCTCGCTAGCTGTGTGCAAGGCGGGAGCTGCAGAGAAGGATGTTCCCCTGTACCGGCATATTGCTGACCTGGCCAGCAACTCCGATCTCATCCTTCCTGTGCCAGTAAGACTCCTCCATCCTTGACATCCACCTTCAGAAACTCGAAAAGAAACTTCAAAGGGTGTATTGAGAGGTAGAGAAGGAAGGGATATAGAACTCAAACATCAGCTGAGTTCACTGCACTTGTCAAGGAAGCAAACCAAGGCCTGAGATTTGTCAGGTTTCAATGAGGAAAAGAGGTTGCCTGGGGAGGATATGGCAGAGGTTGTGATGGGGGTTCACTGAGGATCCTACTCAGCACAAGAACTAGAGGGCATTATATGAACTCTCTGGGGCACAGTTCAAAACAAGGGCATACAGGCCTTACACCAGGGGTAGCTGCCCCATGAGACTCCTTCTGAAAGGATGTTGTGGATGCTAAATTTTTCTCATGTCAAGAAAAAAGGTCCTGGAAGACAGATTGATGTAACATTGCTCATAAACACGTACAGATAAACACATATAGGTTGGGAGAACTCTGAGAAGCAAACAGGGAAATCCTCTCCAACAATTTGCTTTGAGCTGCTATTGGAAGGCTTATGAGCCTTTGGTCTGATGCACTGTAGCTGATGTGTTATGTTAGCCTGTGGAATGTGGCATGAATGGGCATGGTGTCTCACCTGAAAGCCTCCTCTAGGTGGTGCCAAGATCGGTTCCTTCATCTCGTGATTCTCTTATGGACTCTTCCAGGCTTTCAACGTGATCAACGGAGGTTCCCATGCAGGCAACAAACTGGCCATGCAGGAGTTCATGATCCTGCCTGTGGGAGCTGAAAGCTTCCGTGATGCCATGCGCATTGGGGCTGAAGTCTATCACAACCTCAAGAGCGTTATCAAGGAGAAGTATGGCAAAGATGCTACCAATGTGGGTGATGAGGGAGGCTTTGCCCCAAACATTCTGGAAAACAGTGAAGGTGAGAGCCCTGACAAGATAGGGTACCCCTGCCTGCAATGCTGTAGCTTCCTATACCCAGCTGACAGTGCTCCCCAAAGATTGGTTCAAAATATGACCCCTCAGTGTCATTGACCTCCTGTGTTAAGGAATTATTTCTAAGCTCCTTCTCCTTGGAGTGATCTTGAACTGTCACAGCCCATACAAACCTTTCATGCATGTGCACACTTTTCCAAGTCCTTCCCCCAACTTGTCTCTGAGCTGTGGGATTGCACTTTAATTCCTTCTCTTCCCTTTGGACATGGCCTCCAGAGCTTCTTGGCATGTTTCTGTTGCACTTTGGGCTCCCTGCTACTTCTCCCATCAAACTGACAGACTCTCAGCCTCTCAGGCCCTCCCAGGGGAGATTCTCACTGAAAGGCAGAGCTTTCTGCATGGGCTGACTCTCCTGACTGCAACTCTCCTTCTCACAGCTCTGGAGCTCCTCAAGGAAGCTATCGACAAGGCAGGCTACACAGACAAGATTGTCATTGGTATGGATGTGGCAGCCTCTGAGTTCTACCGTGATGGCAAATATGACCTGGACTTCAAGTCCCCAGATGACCCAAGCCGCTACATTTCTGCAGATGAGCTGGGCGACCTCTACCAAAGCTTTGTACGTGATTATCCAGGTGAGCTGCTGTGCTTGGCAGTAGGGAATCAGCTCCGATGTTGCATAACTAACAGCCGCTCCCCTCTGTGGTTTTGAGGTGGAAAGGGAGGCAGCTTTGACTCATGTCTCTTCTGTTGTCCCTTCAGTGGTCTCCATTGAGGATCCCTTTGACCAAGATGACTGGGAGGCCTGGTCCAAGTTCACAGCCAATGTGGGGATTCAGATAGTGGGAGATGACCTGACAGTGACAAACCCCAAGCGCATCGAGCGAGCTGTTGAAGAGAAGGCCTGCAACTGCCTCCTGCTCAAAGTCAACCAGATCGGATCTGTCACAGAGGCCATCCAAGCGTAAGTACAGCCCACTACCCTTGTTGTCCTGTGAAAGGGTTGGTGATGAACCACAGCAGGTTGTCATGCTATCCATTGGATGAGTAAACTTTTGTCTCTACTAGAGTGTAGGATGCTGAAGGTGGGAGGAGAGGGAGACTGGATCTCACCCTGTGCAGGTGGTGGCTATGGGAGTGGGAGCTACTCACTGCGTTTCTCATTCCTTGCAGCTGCAAGTTGGCCCAAGAGAATGGCTGGGGTGTGATGGTGAGCCACCGATCTGGGGAGACCGAAGACACCTTCATTGCTGATCTGGTTGTTGGACTGTGCACCGGACAGGTAGGTGAGACTCAGGCTTAGGCCTGGAGGAAAGCAAAGGGATGTGAAGACAGAGTACCCTGCCCCACCATGGAAAAGTGGTGTAAGTCATAACAGTGTCTTAACAGTGTTTGTTTTGGGGAATACTTTACAGATAAAGACGGGTGCTCCCTGCAGGTCTGAACGCCTGGCTAAATACAACCAGCTCATGAGGTAAGGGGCTCCAGGGATGGGAGCACAGAAGAGAGAAGAGGGGAGTGACTAATTGGGTGGGAGAAGCTGAAAGCCCAAGGGTAGATGGGGCTTGTGGGGGAAACGTGAAGACAAGGTTCAGAGATGCCAGCAGGGTCCTGAGAAGATCTCTAGAGCAGACTCCTTTCCTCATCTTTGGCATGAGGGTGCAGCCCCACAGGCACAGTAGGCGGCTCTGGCCCATGCCAGCTATCTGCTGATGCGCTGTCTCTCCTGTGCCCTGATGCCTCGATTGCTCCCTCACAGCAAGGTCCTGACAGGTGCTGTCTCTCTCTCTCTCCTGCAGGATTGAGGAGGAGCTTGGTGATGAAGCACGCTTTGCTGGACACAACTTTCGCAACCCAAGCGTTCTTTGAACATTGTCCCCTGGGCACAGCCACCTTGCTGCTCTTCCCCACCTCACAGACTCTTAAGCCCCCTTCCCCCCCACTGCTCCCTTTTTTGCTCTTTCTCCCCCCTCCATCACCTAGCCCCCTCTCACCTCAAACCCCCTCGAGTTCAGGTGATCCCAGCTAGATGTACCCAGGTGAAGAATGAGAGAGAGGCCAATGCCCTGTCCCTTGCTTTGGGGTCATAAGCATTTCTGGTTCTAAGCATTGTGTGTCTTTTGTTTTCTTGTGCAGGGACGCATCTAAGCCCCTCTGTTCACGTCAGACTATGGGAGGATGCTGCCCAGTGTGTTTCCCATGTATGCCGACGCATGTGCCGTGAGGACACATGCGTAGGCTGGTGTGTCTGGACAAGTGTCGCACCTGTAGCTGTGTCCACATGAGCGTGGCCTGTGGCTCGCTCTTGTTGTGCATGTGTGTAGGTGTATGTGTACTGGCCTATGGCATCCTTCTGCCCCAGGCGTGTGTTTGCACCGAGCACCGGTGGGACCTGAGCACCCTCTCCTTCCACCCCGAGTGCTGTGCTGTGTTGGGCTGTGCTTGCCAGCAGCTTAGCATGGAAGTGCGCTGCTGTTCCTCACTGGGTGTGCATCTGTGTGCTGTCAGTGGCTGGGTCAGCACGTAGTACTGTGGGGTGATATATTAAAACACATCCATAAACAAACCCATGCTCTCATTTGCTTCTTGTGATCTTTTCCTCTCTGTTCCCTTCCCTCCTGCGCTCCTTCACCCTCTCCTCCACCCGTGATGTCTGCTTCACCTCCCGGACAGCCCGTGCTCAGCTGAGCAACAGACAAACTATAGATCCCTAAACTGAATTAAAATGTATTTCACACCTGAGTTGCCTGGCTTGGCCTGATGTTTCTCTCTACATGCCAGTGTTTGGGAAATTGGGATATTTTGCCGTCAAAGCAGGAGAGGTTCATGCAGAAAGGTTACCAAAACAAGCAGAGGGGTCCGGAAAGAAAAAGAGTAGGGAGAAAAAGGCAAAAACCCCGTGGTCTGTGATAAGGAGAATTTAATAGAACAACGCAAGAGGAGAAAAATCAACAGTAATAACGATAATAGTAATGAAACAATATATAAAGCGAGGGATATAAACCCTCAGCACCGTTTCATAGTGGGCGGGGCCAGTGTGGTATCGAATACCCCATTGGCTGGTTCAGGTGTCTACCCTGGCTGTGGCCCCTCCCAGCTTCTGGTGAAAATTAACCCTATCCCAGCCGAACCCAGGGAACACCACGGGGAAGGCAGGTGGGAGCGTTGTCCCAAAACTGGGCTCTTTCCTCAGTGTGCAAAGAGCTGAAACACAGAGTTGAGGTATTTGTTCTATTCCAGTCCTGTGCAGAAAAAGGTGCTGGGTGACAATTCGCAAAGCCAGCACACCTCCTCACAGCTAAGCAGTGTATTTACATTATAAACACTCCTTCTTTTTGGGTAAGCACACTCCTACTTGGTACCCATTGGACGATTCTTTGTTCGTCTCAATTTAAATGTACAGTACAGATTAAATGTGCTAGGTGTGCTCAGTGGGAAGGGGTCTGTACTTGGAGGTGGACAACTTAAGCACCGGAGGTGTAGTTTTTAGACTGGAATGAGCCAAGTTCATCTAAAGGACACAACTTGAGGTTTTCTTGTGGTATCTCTGGGTACATGACGGGGAATTTCTTGTGCCTCAATTCAAGGTCCATCTGTTTCTTCATCTCTTCATTTTGCAAGGCTCTTCTGCTTGCTGCACTTTTATCTCACCCCAGAGTCTAGTCTTTTAGAATGTCTTTTGTTTTGATTTTGAACCTTACATCAGGAGGGTCAGAATTGCCTGTCACATGAAGATCAGTGCAGGGGTTTTAATCCTGCCCTCCACTGATGCAAAGACCTCAAGGGTGGGCCACAGGCCAGCTGTCCACTGGAGTCAAGTGACGGTACATACTGGAACTACAAGTCTTTGGAAGAGAAAAAGCTGATCCTCCTCCTCTAGAAGCAGCTTGCAGAGCAGTGAGTGGAGGGGTATATGGGATGTCAGTCTTTCTCAGCTCTGTCTTGTTTCACAGGGGGAACACAGCAGTACTTGGAGAAAGTAGCCCATGCTCCATCTGGTGGCCCAGCAGGCTGAGTGCCAGCAAACCCCAGCACCTGCTCAACAGTGTTATTCTGAACAGACTCCAACAAAGGTGAGAGGCTGTGGGGTGCTACTGTGAGAAATCCAACCCAAGCTATGACAAAGAATAAATGATAAAACCAACTAGCCCAACATTACCCATTCCAGTCAGCAGCCTCTCTTACACACTTGGGCACACTCCGGTTCTGCAAACCTCCTGCTCCACTTCACTACAGAAAGTTTCCAGACCCTTGCTCAAGTCACACAACTTCATCTTTCATGATAAGCAAGTACAAGGGTAAAGACCAAGGTTGCTCAGCAAGTCCCAAGCCTGCTTGGTTGTGTCCTGATGCACATTTTCAAATCAAAACACAGCACCCTAAAACACTGGCATTTCACTGCTGATTCTTTACTAAATAGCATAGAAAAGGGAGTATGTTCAAGAAGGGAAGACAAAGGCTACAGCACACATGCCCAGAAGAGAAAAGAGGGTGGGAAGGAAAATGTAAGAGTAGAGCCAGGATTGGTTTCTAGGGGATCACCAGCGAATACAGAGCAAATCTGGGTGGTAACGCGCAGCTTGTGTCTTCGCTGCCGCCTGGCTCCCGCCCCCACTCCCACTGAAGTCTCCCCCTCAGTCTCTGCAGCTGCGGAGCGTAGCTCGCCCCAAACCGCGGCCTGCACCCAACAGCCAGCGGGGTGCCCAGCCCCACCCCTCACGCCCACGAGTGAGCAAACCCCTGCAAGCCCCGCAGACGCCGCAGGGCGCACGGAGGCCGTTGCCGGCCGCGCCGCGGATCTGCACCGAAGCGGACGGTTCCCGGGCCCGACAGCGAGGCCGGGGAGGCGGCGGTGCAGCTGCGCCACCGGCCCGGACGAGAGGCGAGGGCTGAGGGCCGGCGGGGCCCTGCGGGAAGCTCCGGTCCGGGCGCCGCTCGGGCAAAGCTCCCTTCTCCCGCGGCCGGAGCCCCCGCAGACCGGGCGGAGCCGCCAGACCCCGGCGGGCAAGAGGGAGGACGCTGATTTGGTGCGGGCGAGTGCGGGGAGCCTCCGGCCCCTTCCCGCCGCGCACCTCCTGCTGCCTCCCTTGGTTGTAGGGGCTGGGGGGTTGGGTTGCAAAGGGCCTGGCTGCTGCTGAGCCAGCGGGGCGGCCAGGCTTCCCAGCTTTCATCTTCCTAACAGCTGCTTCTCCCCTTCCTGTTTGGCTGCGATGAAGTGCCCAGGGTAGCCTGTTTTACCCGTTTAAATGCAGCAACGCTGTTACAGCAGAGAACCAATAGGTACAGATATAGACATATGTGTGTATTGTAGAAAAGAGTTACCACAAGTGAGGTCTTGCCACATCCCTGTGTCAAAGATGTGTGAAAGCACTGGGGTGGTGAGAATGCATTGTACCACAGCAGTGTGCCACCTTGGTGTCTTTTATCATAGAATCATAGAATGGTTTGGGTAGGAAGGGACTTCAAAGGTCATCTAGTTCCAACCCCCTGGCCATGGCAGAGACGCTTCCCACTACATCAGGTTGCTCAAGGCCCCATCCAGCCTGGCCTTGAACTCCTCCAGGGATGGAGCATCCACAACCCCCCTGGACAACCTGTGCCAGTGTCTCACTACCATCAGGGTAAAGAATTTCCTTCAAATTTCCAATCTAAATCTACCCTCTTCCAGTTTGAACCCATTACCCCTTGTCCCATCACTACAGGCCTTTGTGTAAAGTCCCTCGCAAGCCTTCTTGTAGTCCCCCTTCAGATACTGAAAGGCAGCAATAAGGTCTCCCCAGAGCCTTCTCTTCTCCAGGCTGAACAACCCCAACTCTCTCAGCCTTTCCTTTTCTAAATCAAGAGCTTGTCATTGATGTCACAATGTATATAAGGAATATATATGTCCTGGGCTTTGTCCTGACCAACAAGGAAGGGCTGGTGAGTGACATGAAGCTCAAGGGCAATCTT
>VYZX01021310.1:15008-31065 GCA_013401335.1 Brachypteracias leptosomus | reverse complement strand
AATAATATAATTAATATAATATATATGGGAATATATACCCAGTGTGTGGCAAACATATAAGCACTCTGGAGATTTTACTGGGAGAAATAAAAGGGCAGAGGAAATCTGGCTTCTTCTCAAGATAGGCAGCACCTGAACAGGAGGCTGAAGGATCAAAATTTTGGACACAAAAATTAAAGTGTCAGTCTCTGTGTATACAGCTACTGGTGCCTAGAAAGAGATGAATTTAAATTTGCATATCAGACATACACTAGAAGGTGCTTTCAGTTCAGAGTAGGATTTAGCAACTGTACCTAGTCGAAGAAATGCTAATGGACTGTATTTATTTTAATTATTATAATTTAATTATACTGGTGATGTCGCTGTAGGTATTAATGAAAATGACAAGCATATGGTTTAGAGAAACAATAAAAAAGGCCTGTCTTTTGAGTGAGATGGGGACATATTTTATCAGTAAAAGTATAAATATGGTTATTTTTTGAGAGTTAGAAAAAGCTTGGATACTTGACACTGAAAAAAAAACTAACTTGCATTAAAATGTAGCTTGGGCAAAAGAAATATTTTTTTACATATTTTATATTCTTTCTGTGAGCAGATTACAATATAATGAACCTCTTAATAGTTTTAAGACAAACTAATCAAGTTATTTTTACATTTTGCACATGATGCTAATCATGCTTGTAGCCTTATGTTGCTGAGTACAATGACTTTTTTATTTCTAGAATTCAAGTAATGCTTTTATAAACTTGTCTCATGCTTATTTTTTTACAAAGCTGCACAGAAAGGTCAAAGAAAGGGTTGTCTTTTATATTATGACAGCCCCCAGTGGTTTAAAGAATAAAGTGGTTTATAAATAAAAGCCTCTTTCATCTGTCCTTTGATCCCCCCAACAAAACCTCCTTGCAAGTATTTTGCTTGACATAGTCATCATTTCTAATTAGTTTCAAAATATGTGCAAGACAATGTCTTGATCTTCAGTTGTGGGTACACTCTGCCAGGAACAGAGAAAGGAGTTTATTGTGCAGGGAGGGAAGAGTCCATACGCTATTTAAGTTTTTGCCTCCCTGACCCTTGATGAATTGGGCTGATGATTACACTTTATACATTTCAGGGCAGGTCCATAGCTTGACCCAGATGGAATTACCTCCATAAGTTATGTATCTTAGCCACATCCTTCATGTCAAAATGATCTTCCAACGTGTCTCTGTGCCAAGTGCCATGAAAATAAAAGTTCCTCAAAGCAGTCCTGGACATTTGTGCTGGGTGATTTAAGAAGTGTGGGCCACCAGCTGTCATTTTGGTGTATGAGGTAGAAAGAATGGGAAGTACATCACATCCACGCCTCTGCTTCCATACTACACTGCTTTTTTTTTGATCTGGCCTGAAACTTGTTGTGGGGTGTTATGCTCTGTGAAGAATGGCAGCAGGTTGAGAAGGTGACTCACAGACCATTCCCTAACTTCAGCAAGGAGGTAGGATGGATGGCTAAAGAGCAGATTGTCCCGCATCAGGCTTTGTGGGTCCCTGATGCACAGACAGAGTGGGGCACCAAGTGTAGAGCAGACAGTTTCATTCTTTTGTTTCTGTGGGCTGGGAATAAAAGGGCCTTTGAAATGAGGAGAAATCCATCTCTTTTAGAACTCTAACTGGGCTATGTGAAACAGAAATAATCAATCTCACACACTGAAATGGATGAAAATATAGATATTTTTAAAAGACCACCTTTACCTTTGTCAATAGATTGTTTTTCCTATTTAGCATTTGAAATTTCAATCTGCTTGTAGCTTGTTGCTTATACTCAAACTATGTGGGGTTTGTTTAATCCCTTTTCTCTTACAAAATTAAAGTTTACAAACGTATCATTAATTTTCATGTATTAAAAACAGTTTTCCTACATAAAAGCAATTCCAGTTGATCATTAAAAGCATACTTTAGGAGGCAAAGAAAATATACTGATTGCCTAGAATATGAATAGCAAGAAATATGTTTTTAATTATTGTTATTTTATTAATGGACAAGCACTATCTTATTAAATCTGTGTACTGAGGAATACTAATGCGAATATGCCAAAGACAAAAATTAAATGCATGTTGGTACATAAAAAGTCCTTGTATACAATAGAGGTGGTTTACAAAAATATCTTTCAACTTTTGAACAGACCAACATGCCAGTATTTTGCCATCTGAGTTCACGGTAAGGCACCTAACATAAAGTATATTGCTTAAAGGAACCTGATCCATTTTTCTGTTGAAATCTTACATTTGTGTATCTCCAATAATTTCCAGGCTACTGCTTCCAGTTTATAACAGTTCAAAACAAGATTTGGAAAACCTGAAACCATCCAGCTAAAAAGTAGTAGGGTAGACATAAACTGTCAAACATTGATGCAAAAAATGCATTTCAATGCAAATAAATTCCTATGTACAGTAGAACACCACCCATGTTGACTCCCCCTTCCCCCCCTTCTCAGCTTGTTGTCAGGAGCCAAAGCAGCTGGAGATGGTTGTGATCAGCATCGTGGAGCGAAGTTCACCCTTTCAACCCTGCTGGTGTTTGACTGCAACCTGGGTTTCCAGTACACAGGAAATTATTCTTCCTCTTAAATTTGTTTTTTGTCCAAGAACATAATGGGTCAATTGTAAGCAGCCCAGGACTATTCCAGCTGTTTCTTCTGATACTCTCACGCTGATAAGCAGACGCTCTAATTATGTCTTTCACTAAAACGCCTAGCAAAGTCACAATGCCCACATATGTGTTGCAGGTTCCTTTGTTTTGAGTAGGAACAGTTGTTTGGGCTTTCAGTGTAACTCTGCTGTTGCTTCACTCATCTTATTCCAGAAAAAACCCCAAGTATATTTAGTTATTCTTTAATGAAGGGAGGTTATTAGATTACTGATCTGAACACAGATACCTCAACTCACAGCAGCAGTGGATTTCTTCAAGAGATATTGGAATACCAAAAAGGAATTTCCTGTATTTACTTGGAATAAACTGTTTTCTGCAACAAGTCTTAAGAATATGAGCACTGTTTAGAGTGAAAATTTGAAGGCACATAGACACAACAAAGCTGAATTTTTGTTCAGAAGGGAAGCTAATGACTTCCAGTTGTTCAGTATTTCACAACCAGTTCCCTCAAAACTGGAGTTTTAGCCTTTCTGATGCTGTGGATTAGATGCCAACATCAGGGCACTTGTGTGGTCTAATCGGAAGATCAGTCAAAATTTTCCTAGTGCTCTGTTGGCTATAGGAATATAGATACTTCACTGTAAAGTAAAGTAATTACACTTGGCTCATGGGAGAGAGGATTGAGGGGTGCATAAGCAGGCCCTGGCTTGTCATGGAGATGGCAATGTGCAGTGCTAAGGGCTGCTTTGGCATGGAAAGGAAGGGGAGACGGGGACAGCTCTTCACAGCTCAGCAAACCCCCTCAGTCACTCCTTTGGCAACTTTTTCTCTTGGTGCTCTGGAAGCTAAGGAGACAGGCAGGCAGAAGGCAGCTATTGCTGTGGTAGACTTTTGCTATGGTAGACCTTTGATGTACAAATGCCAACATTTTGGCATCCTTGGAATGGAAAGACAGGTGACAGTGTGTTCCCCCAGCTCCTTTGCCACAGTGACAAATCTGATTGACAGGCTAGGAATTGAATGGCACTGCATAATGTACTGGAAAATTCCCTAACTCTGATTCATAGCCTACATCTCCCTAAACATTTAGAGAATTGGGGTTTTTTTATGTCTTCTTCCTTCAAATATATTTAAGAAAACACAATTATTATGCAAAATAAGCCAAATCATGATGATTTCATGCTGGAAAACAAACTGTGAAATCAGTGAGAGCTTTTCCCAAGTTAAGGTCCAGGGGATTTTACTTTAAAACAGAAAAAGAGGG
The DNA here is from genome assembly GCA_013401335.1 of Brachypteracias leptosomus. Classification (NCBI taxonomy): domain Eukaryota; kingdom Metazoa; phylum Chordata; class Aves; order Coraciiformes; family Brachypteraciidae; genus Brachypteracias; species Brachypteracias leptosomus. The sequence goes on along the minus strand of VYZX01021310.1, from coordinate 27,176 downwards.
GTGTAAAGTAACAAACCTTCCAAAATGCCAGTTGTCTGCCTAAGGCAGCACAGTAGGCAAATTGCCTACAGAGTTTCTCTACCTTCAAAGTTAATTTAAAGAGTCCAGCAGGTTAACAATTTAGAAGAGATCCAGTAGCTTGAACAATACTCCATGCAATTGAATTTTCTATGAAAAAAAACACAAGTCATTTGGTAATTAGTGACCAATAAAACTCTGTTTAAAGATAAACATACTAAAATGATCAACACTGAGGGAATCAAATAATTTCAATATTGCTGATCTCTACACCATATATGAACAATATACCAAGTACAAATGATACTCTATAACAGATCTGAATCCCCAAAGACTGTGCCTTGCGATGTCTTGAACTGCCTGCCTGAATTGAAGGTACTGAACTGAAGTTCTGTGCTGAAGGTATTCTATCGATAATCACAGAGCATAGTTTAGCTAGTGAGATTTAAACTGATAAAGTTTCCAGGACTTTACCTGAAAAAGCTTATTATTAATACAGAGTTAAAACTCCTTTGCCTTTAGCTAACAAAAACCCTCCCAGACCTACAATGTTCTGGTCTCATAGAGTAAGTATTTTCCAGTATCAGGAACATTTTTTCAGCTAAAGGAAAGCATCTTTACAAATTTTGTTTGTATTTCACTATATTGGGAGTGCAGTTCAGTCCAGAACTTAGTGTGCTCAGAAAAGAAAACAAGAGACACAAGAGATCAGATCTGCAAGTAAGTGAATGGATGTTCGTTTGAATTTCTTGAAACCACTACTACTCAACAAGTGAACCACTACTATGAACATTATTAGAGACCTAAGGTAGGTTTAGGCTGGGATGAGGTAGCTACACAGTGAAGCTATGTAGCTAAACTTCTCTCTCATATGTGTCCTCAAAACCTTCTCAGAAGTGCTTGTTCAACATAGTATTGTTATGTAGAGGCCAGTGTCAGGGCATTGAAATCTCATTTTTAATTAACTATCCCTCTGTCAGGCTTCATGTGAACAATGAATGAAGCACAGTTCCAGAGGCTGAGTAAGATAAAGAAACTCTGAGAAGGAAACAGAACTGGTAAAAGACCTAGCAGAGTTCAGGGTGCAGGGTGCAGACCCATAGAAGGCTGCAAGCCATGGGATCCTCATTCTGTAAGTTCAGTCACTTCATTAGTTTAACAAAGCTTAACAAGTCAGCACACCACAGCTGAGCTGTGGTAACCAACAAATCCTGGGAGGCACACAGGAAAGCACGGAAATCTCCACCTTGGTGCATGCATCTGCAACTGAGAGGAAGGCAGCCAGTCATTATCTTTGTTGGCAATAACAGTGGTGGCCAGAGCACGTGATGTTTTCAATTTTGTTGGTTTCAGATAGAAAAAGGCAACCATGAAACTCTAGTCCAGAAATCTCAGAAGTACTGAAGTGAAAGAGAAGACCATGTTGTTTTTAAACAGAGGCATAGAAATTGCTTGAGGTCAAAAAAGCTCAGAAGAGTTTGAGGTCACAGGGCCAAACTTGCACATCTAGGTCTGCATCCCTAGATGAAAGGCTACATTTCAGGATTAACGTTCCCTAGATTTCAGGGCTGCATCCTTGAAAAGAGAGTAGATGACAATCAGGAGCAGGATTGACACCACAAATCAAAGCTTTCAGGCTACCCAGACTTAGCTTTTGATAAGGGCATGATCATAGGCATTCGGCAGCTTTGGAAAGCTAAGCGAATGCATATGATAAGAGGGTGTCATGCAAAGGGGGTGGATGGATGAGAAGGGAACCCAGCAAAGACCATAATAATGCTACAACCAGCACTATATAATTGCTTGAAAAAAGAAAGAAGAGATGCGATGATTTCTTGGAACTGTGCTCCACACAGAAAAATTTATGACTAACATAGTCATCTGAACTAGCAGACTTAGAGCACGACTGCTCAAAAACATTTAAGGAACAACAGATGCAAACCTTAAGAGAGTGCTTCAGAAACTGAAGGATTTTATTAAAGAGGCCCCAGTCCTGAAATACTATGACAATAAGTACAAAAGTAACTTGCTCATGGATGCATCCCAGGAGAATATTGGCACAATACTCTTTCAATAACACAGTTGAAGCTGGAGACAAGTGGCTAATGCATCATGGCCACTAACAAAACTGAATATAAATATGCTGAAAGAATGAAGGAGGCTTTGACCTTAAGCGATGGCTGTAAAAAAAAAATTCTTTTATTTATGGAATACCACTGTTAGCTGAAACTGACTATAAACCATGTAATGCTATTGCCAAGATAGGCTTGATAAATACCTCCTGGAGAATACAGAGATTGTTTTTTCAGCTACGAATGTATGTTTTACAAATTGAGTAAGCCTGGGTGAGATTTGGCGCTTGCATTTTACAAAACTTCCAGACAAGGATGTGCCACAGCTTCCCCCTTCTCCAGTTGCAGGCAAAATGTGGACTCTGACTGCCAGTACCACTAACAAGTTTGAGATAATAGGAAAGGTAATTCAGGCTTTGGCACAAAGCTGGCAAGTGCCATATTGTAGGCCCTTACTGTATCTTGGCAATGAAGCCTGAATAGTACATGTAGATCTTTAAAGAAGCTTGAGTGGAGAATCCTGAATGTATTAAAAGAGATACCTGAAAGCCTTTAAGGGATGAGAATTCTAAGAGAAAGACCAGATGCTTTTGAGAAATCTACAGTGATATTAAAGCAATCTAGTATTATTTAAAAACTTTGCTTATGCCAGCAATAAAGGGCAAATACCTTCAGAAGAATCCATGAAGATGGGAAAAAAAAAAAAAGAGTATATGTAAATATTCCTGTGATTTTTGTTACATTCATAATAATTAAAATATGTTGTTGTTGTTTCTATTGTTACAATTATTTCCCCAACATGACCTTCCCAAAAGTTACTACAGCCAAACAGCCAACCATATACTCTACATTCATTTTAACTTGTCACCACTAATCCCTATTACTTTCAAACTTTCGAGGCTAATGGAAGAGTCAGAACATAGTGCTGTCTGTAAAATAAAAGACTGGGGGAGTGAGACTGATTCCTATTTAGTGCCATTGTAGGTAGTTGTGGGGAACTGGTCTCTTGCAAGGGGAAGCTGGAGTGTGCCATTTTGCAGAGACTCTTGCTGGACTGGACTGGCGGTTCAAACTGAAGGCAGTGGCTAACAGAGCCTCAAACTCCTGTTAATCAGTGATCCCTGAACACCATGTAGACCATTCCTGTACTGTTATGGATACATGCTACAGAGTAACAGAAAAATATTTTATAACAGTTTTATCTGCATTTACACAGACATATTCTCTGAGATGGAAAAACTATTTTAAAAACCTTGTTGACAATTTCTACATCAGTAACGATGCCCAAAGGAGACAGTCCTTAAAAGATTATTTTTGAAGATGTTAATTAATTCCTAGTTAACAAACCTAATGATTTTTACCATTGCTGCTCCCAAAGCCCCATTACAATTCAAATAACTGTTTTCACATTTAAAATGGACTTTTAACCCTCATTGAAGAAAAACTTGAAAATATTAGGCCCAATGGCAAATGTAAGGAGCAGGCAGTGCACCATTTTCTTAGTCTCTTTGGAGATGGCAAGTGGTCTTAGTTTTGGGGGTTTTTTTCTTTTCTTTTCTGCTGCATTTATTTTCTCTACAGTTTTATTATTTCCTCTGTATTTGTCAGACTACATCTTCTTTAATATAGATGCCATTTTTCCACAGGTATTTTTTAGAGGTAACCAATTAAAATACAGTGTGCATTCATTGCACACTAATCGATAAACATACAGCTGTGTTTTCTGTTATGTAGTTCATTTGAAAAGAGTAATTTCTGAGTTTTGTTCTGGGAAGGAATGTGGAGAATGGATGTACTATCTTTGTCCTTCCTGCCTTTCTGCACTTAATTTACTCATAGATATAGATTTTGACCTAAAATAAGATGTGGATTGTTGTCAGTCATTAACACAGGAATATCTGAGACTAACACATAAAACTTGTTGCAAAACGGAGCAAGCTTTGCAGAAATCTCACAAAGCTCCCTAGTCTCATATTAATAGTTGAGGAAAACAGAATTCTGGCCATCTACAGGAAACAGTGATAAAATGAAAGTTAACAATTCTTGTACATTAGAGGTAAGCTGGAGCCTTGAAACTGTTTCAGCCCTGAGCAGAGTCAGAGGAATGCCCAGCTGCATTGAACACAGCAGTAAGCAAATTGCACATACACACTTGTGCCTCAAATCCTCCACATCATTGACATGAAGAAATGAGAAAATGCTAAAAGGAGAATTATCTCTGGAATAACACTGTGGAGTTTTGCTTCATTGTTACTGTTAACACAGTAAATTCAGAAAATATTTTGGTAAGTATTTCCTTGGAAACAATGTATCTGCTGGCAATAATTCAAAAGTTAAAGAAGATTTATACACTAGAGTCCCATTTTGTATTCCTTGTGTAGAATCTCAAATTCCTTCCACTTTCACCTCCAAGGAGTCATTAGCATTTATCAGGCAAATAATCCATAAAAGGCAGATTATATACCTATAAATCCATTATAATTACATTGATTTCAAAAGTGTTACTCAAGATTTATGCCCGTGTAACTGAGCTCACTGTTGGTAAGCTTTCTAAGGAAGACCCCAAATATTTCCTCAAGAGAAAATAGCCCTTACTATGTGCTATGTTTTTATTTCTTTATGTCCTCAACTTCCATCATAATGAAGAATTTGATATAAATACAACATGAGGTAATGAAACTAGTGGAGAAAGAAAATAAGTTCACACTCAAATATCAAGCTGAAGTCTTCCCACCTGCTTTTAATTAACACAGACCACTATCTTAATATTATTTAGCATCATGTTCTTGTTGTTTGATTTGGCTCATCTATTCCCTCTTCACCTTGCCTATTCAACAAAAACCTTTCTTCGCAGTGCATTTTAATACCAGGAACGTAAGTTCAAACTGACTTGTTCACAAACTCCTCAGACTAAATTCTTTTAGAGAAAATGCATTCATCAGCTATTTTCTGTTGCAGATCCAGACACAAATGGACCCTTCTGTGCTGGTGAAACATTTTGAAGCATCAACTTAGCCTTCACTGAAACTAGGCTGAAGCCCATGATGTACTGTGGATAATGCTTTGGAGAGGCTCACAGGAGTCCCAATGGCAGATGCTGGAGCCCATTGTGCTGCTGCTTTACGGACAACATCACATCCATTCTTTCTGGAATGAAACATACACATTTAATGGATTGTAACAACAAGAACACTCTAAATTAATGGAGACTGCAAAAGGCATTTATTTACTCATAGATACAGAAGAACTAGCTATCCTAAGTATCTACACAGTCTCAGAAATGTCTTAAAGTGTTATTGTTTCAATTACAAAGTTACCTCTTACTAAGACTGTGCTTGCAAAAAGGCAAAGAATTAATGACCACTAGTATCTTTTGACTTTTGTGACTTTCACGGGAGGAAGCGGAACCATGTAGGCTCCAATTTGTTATAAGGTTATTTATTCATGTAACAGAGGCATGTATAGAAGCTGTGCCCCAGACCAAGAGTCCAGAGATGTGTGAAGTCTGTAACACCATAGGAAGCAGAAGTGGATGCTCTGTAGGAACTCCATTACTGGGGATCACGCCATGAACCTCAGAATAGCAGCCTCACTTAAAGTGCCACTATTTAAAGTATAAGCAAAGGAAAAACCTCACATCATCTCAGGGAAAAATAAATGTGGGAGGAGAAGCATAACAGAAAGAAAAGCACATGACCAGGTACGCCAAACATCTCACAACCAGATGGTTCCAGACCTGTTTATTATGTAAACATACGTATTTCTCTTCTTCTCGCATCTCAGTTGAAATATCATTAGCTAGGAATTTTCTCACATATGTCATAGTTTTTTAAAAAATATCCTTTTATTAAAAGCATCAACAAAAATGTTTTCATGTTTGACAAGGTTCCCTGCTGGAAGAGACAGATTCCAAGACAGTGAGTGGAGATCCTTGCCATTCTCATCAGCCAGGGAGAAAAGTAGTTACAGCTCATATCACTGATAGATCTTAGGGACAAGTGCCACCTGGGAGAATAAGGGCAGACAGACCCCAGAGGATTACAAGAAGTGACATAATCAATAGTCATAACAGATGCCTGTTGCCCCAAGCAACCTCTAGCCATTCCTCTCACAAGGTAGCATTTACTGGTTAACATAGAATCATTTAGGTCGGAAAAGACCTTTAAGATCTTTGAGTCCAACTGTTAGCCTAACATTGTCACTATAAACCATCTCCCTAAGTGCCACATCTACACATGTTTTGAATACCTCCAGAAAAGGTGATGTCNAATAAGGGCAGACAGACCCCAGAGGATTACAAGAAGTGACATAATCAATAGTCATAACAGATGCCTGTTGCCCCAAGCAACCTCTAGCCATTCCTCTCACAAGGTAGCATTTACTGGTTAACATAGAATCATTTAGGTCGGAAAAGACCTTTAAGATCTTTGAGTCCAACTGTTAGCCTAACATTGTCACTATAAACCATCTCCCTAAGTGCCACATCTACACATGTTTTGAATACCTCCAGAAAAGGTGATGTCACCACTTCCCTGGGCAGCCAGTTGCAATGCTTAAAAATCTTGTCAGTGAAGACATTTTTCCCAATATCCAATATAAACCTTCCCTGGTGCAACTTGAGGCCATTTCCTCTTGTCCTATTGCTTGTTACTTGGGATAAGAGACCAAACTCCAACTCATTACAATCTCCTTTCAGGTAGTTGTAGAGAGCAATTAGGTCTCCCTGCAGCCTCCTTTTTTCCAGACTAAATAACCCCAGTTCCCTCAGCCACTCCTCATAAGACTTGTTCACTAGACCCTTCACCAGGTTCATTGCTCTTCTTTGGATGTCCTTCAGCACCTCCACATCCTTCTTGTCATGAGAGGCCCAAAACTGAAGACAGTATTCATGGTGCAGCCTCACCAGCGTTGAGTACAGGGGGACAATCACCTCCCTACTCCTGCTGATCACACTGTTTCTGATACTGACCAGGAGCCATTGGCCCTCTTGGCCACCTGGGCACACTATCAGCTCATATTTAGCTGGCTGTCAACCAACAACCCCAGGTCCTTTTCTGCCAGGCAGCTTTCTTGCTGCTCTTCCCCAAGCCTGTAGAGTTGCACGGGGTTGTTGTGACCCAGGTGTAGGACCTGGCACTTGGCCTTTGTGAAGCTCACACAATTGGCCTCAACCCATTGATCCAGCCTGTCCAGATCACTCTGTAGAGCCTTTCTACCCTCAAGCAGATCAACACTCCTACTCAATTTGGTGTCATTTGCAAACTTACTGAGGGTGCACTCAATCCCCTGATCCAGATCATTGATAGATATCAAACAGAACTGACCCCAACACTGAGCCCAGGAGTATGCCACTTGTGACTGGCTGCCAACTGCATTTAACTCCATTCACTACAACACTGTGGGATTGACCATCCAGACAGTTTTGTACATGGCAAAGAATGCACCTGTCCAAGCCATGAACAGCCAGTTTCTCCAGGAGAATGTTGTGGTGTTAAAAGACCACCTCCATTAGGCTCTGTTTTGCAGGTCTACAGCACAGGGGTATGTTTGTGTAAATGTTGTCTTTAAAATCATCCCACAGTCAACCTAGCATACACCCAGCCTCAAAGTGTTTGTTTCTGCACCCATCCTGCATATCAATTTTCTATCTTCTCTTGCAAATCTAAATGTGATCTCTCATTTCCTAGGAAGGAATGCAAATGCTGGGCTCCTAATGCCTGTTAACGCCTCCAGATGTGCTCCCATTTGCACTGCAGGGTGATACGGTAAGAAGGTTATGTGTGACTGTTGTGCCCTTCTCATACAGATCTCATTTCTCAAATTCCAGCTTGGCTCCTGCAGGAAAACCTGAAAAAAAACTTTCTGAAAGGCTTTTCAGGTCCTTGTTAGCTCATCTTTGAAACTACTCAGTCTTTTTAAAAAACATTGGGTTCATGTCTCAGACACTTCACTTTTTGAACTTGCAGGTATTAGCAAGTGGACCCAGAGTGTTGCTGTTGTCTTGGGTTTTGCTATAGAGACCCTTTTCTGTGCAGGTGTCCAAGAGGACCAGCTGAAGTATGACAAAGAAGGAGCTTTGTGCTTTGGCTGCCATTCCTACCTAGAAGCTCATACAAGTGAAATTATTATTCAAAGTTATTAACAGATATTCAGTTACAGGATCACGGTCTAGATGAAGAATGAGGCCCATTTCAGTAGGAACACTTATGGTCATGAACCTGCATACACCTGCACAATAGCAAGACATACAGGTTTTAGGCTGACTCCAGCTCTGTTTTGGGTTTTGGGAATGCTAATCAATCTGTGCAATGCCATAATTTTTGGATTTGCTTGTTAGCACTTTCTGATTATCTACACTCTGTTTTTCTCTGGTTGCCTACAATGCACCTCTTTCTGGCATAGTGAGGGACGTTTGGGCTCTGTGCAGTACACTGGCTACAGCCTGAGTCTACTGTGTTGCGGTAACTGTGTCATAGCATCTACTAAAACACCTCAAAAGTTTACGAAGTAAATGCAAGGGAATAAAGCATAGAAATAACCAAAATAGCACATTTAGGGTATGGAGTTTTTTACTGCTGCTGCTGTTGGCAGTAGCTGCTCACATTTCTGCAGCCTGTCCCTCCCCTGGTTCTCAATGCTTGGCATAAAGTACATACATAAAGTGTCATGAAAATGCAGCTGCCTCTGCCCACTTAGGTAGTGACCAAGTAGAATAAAATAGAAGTTTTAGTGGGAAAACTAATCTGAAATACTCAGGACTATCAAAATTCAAACATTGTTTCAAGTCTTTCTGATGGCACCTTGATTTTGTTGATCTGGACACTGCCTGACATAACAACACTGTAATTTCTAGAAGAGGCTGATAAGAGTGTGAGGCAGCTGGGATCGTGCTGATGCAGCATCTCACAGCTTCAGCTTTCATCTCCGAATTTGAAATTCTGTAGTTAAAATGCATCTTTTGTCTTCTATTGAAACCAGATTTGTCATTCCTAGCTTATTTTGTACTGTCTGAGTGCTAATGATTTTGTTTAAGATATTCACACATTTTCAGGGACTATTTGACTGATAAATCTGCAGTGATGCACTAAATAATCATGAAAATATTCCAAGACAACAATATTATCCTTGTCCTATGTATTCACATAAGTCTGTTGGTGATTTTGTATCTGGTAAACACAAAAGATAAAGCTTCCTTTTGGAACTGAAGGCAGTGGTGGGTACTTAATTTAGGTCCCTAATAATTAAATGAGACAAATAACAACCTTTTTGAAGTTTCACCTTCTGGCAAGGCTCACAGTTTGGTTTCACCTTGTTCAAAAGGTTTAATGAGACATGGGTCTTGTGTGCATGTTTATGGAAAGAAAAAGAAAGAAGAGCTGTCAAGAGCTGGGAAGTATGTGACTGTGAGAAACAAAATAGGCTTTGTGGGCTGACTTCAGGTATCCCTCACTTACCTGAGTCTCCATGTGGAAAATAGGTGGTGCCAGAAGGCGGCAAATATGCGGAAAGGTTTATGTGCCTCCCAGCTTGCCTGTTTTCTGTGACCAGAAAGCACTACCTCTTATAACTAACTCTGCTCTGCTTACACATGTTTCATTATTCTGTCTGAAAGACTCTGTTCAGAGCAAATCATACTCTGTTTTCCAGCAGTATCTGGGGCACTGGACTTACTGGTGCTGAGAGATCACACCTGCAAGTGCTTAAGGGACACACAGCTTGCAGAAGCAGCTGCTGGGAGCTGCAGGGCTCTGCAGTGGAAAGACTTTGTTTTAGCAGAGGGATCCATGGGAAAAGAAGCTGGCAGCTGTGGGGGCAAGACCTAGTTGGGGTGCCCATGAAAAGGCCTATATCCCAGAGAAATTAAATTAATTAAAAACCTATGAGGACTTCAGTCTGATGATTTTGAAGTTATCCATATATAAAGTAAGTTTAAGGAGTATATTTTAACCCTAGTATAATAATATCTTGCCTCAGACTTTGCTCATCCATCATCCCAGTTCCCTCTCTGTTGCATTTCCACTTTTAGATAAATTTTTCCAATTCCTATTCCATTGTGTAGTCAAATAACAGTAAGTACCTCTAAAAGCAAAGAACAGTGACTTAACATGGCCATTACTGAATAACCACATCTCTCCAAATACTGATACAGTTCTTTAGTTGTGATATTCCTGGCAACCACATACTTAGCCAAAGCCTAATGCAGCCTCTGACAATAACAAACCTACTCCTCCTCTGGATTTGCAGACATTTCTCCCTTCCTATTGAATAGCTTACAGAAACCTTTTTTCTGCCAGTTCCAAGCAGCCAACTGAAGCATGTTAAAAAATTGTTTACCTTCCAAGTCATTAATATGAGGTTGATTTTGGTTTCTGTAAGTTCTAACAAAAGTTGCAGATCCTATGCTACAAATACCAAGGAAATATTTCCAAAGTCCTGAAAAAGGGACTCATCTCAGTGATGCCAGCTCAGATTAGAAATTCATGATCCTGAAACAGATGTAGTGGAAGACTACAGATACTTCTTCCCTAAACTTGAGTGTTACAGCTCTAACTGAAGCAGCAAGGAAACTTGGGTATTTATTTTGCATAATTCATTACCAAGTATCTTGCAATTTCCAGAGCTGGATAAGTAACTAGTAATGTGATTTTCAAAGTTTCTTTCTATCAGTTTTCTAGAATTTAGTCAGTGCTTGAAAATACTTTCAGAACAATTCTGTAAGGCAAATCTCATCCTACAGACTGTGAGCAAGCTATTAGATATGAACGTTGAATATATTCAGGACTCAGTTTCTTAAGACACGTTGTTTTGTTTCTGTGCTCTCACTGGATAAACAGAACTTTTCCAATGAGCTTTCTTCTGCAGATACTCATGATCCTGAACTGAATTTCTATACCTCAAATCTACAATGTTTGCTTAAATTTTGCTGTCTGGCAAATAGTTTTGAAACTACTTTTAATTGTTAGAAGAGGCACTAAAAATGGCAACAAAAGAGATATAAAATCGAAAAAATGTGAATAATTCCTCTCAAATAATCTTCACAGTATATTTTCATACTATAATTTCATAGAAAAGTAATGGAAACTAGACTTGCAAAAACTGAAATAAATAGGCCCCTTTGGATGAACCAAATAGTTTGATTCTATCTTAAAATTTAGCAAGTTTACATATTTGGAAGATTATAAAATTACAATAATTAGCATAATAATTTTCAATATTTATTTTCTGTAAATCTACAAGATTGTCATACCTTGGTGAAACATTTGTTAAAAAGGTGTCACATTCTCCAAAAAGGTACCCCCAACTAGGCAGGAAATACTGAAAATATCATATATTTTAAAATAATAAGAAGGATTTCCAGCTTTGTTTGGGAATGAGAGCTGATAGTACATAGGTCATAGAATATTTCTCTGGAAACATCCTTGAATTCTTCCTCTGGTGTTTTGATCCCTATTTTACAGCAAGTATATTTTCTTTATGATACTGAGGCCTGATACGTCCTTGCACCCCACTAGATCTGTTGTTGCATTGTCTTGATTACAAATATACAGTGAAGCACCCCTGGCCAGCTTGCCTCCAAATTTCCAGCAAGTCTGATCTATCAGTTAAGAGCTCCATTTTCTGTTTCCTTCATTTATTTTATTGCTGTTATCATGTTTTTTCACTGTTTCCTCAGAGTTAAGGAGCCCCAGGTTTTCTGCACTTACTTTAATCATATTCTTCTTAACAGCAATCAGACAGTGGAGGCTTCTGCTGAGGCACCTCTATCCCTTCCTACCTCAGGTTCTCATTTTGAAAACGGTTATTTGAACTCCTCAGTAAGGAGAAGTTGCATGTACTCAGCACTCCAGGGAAGCCCTTCCAATCACAACACATGGACACTCAACCCAAAAATATTTAACCTCATTCAGAAGCTGGATCAGGGGGAAAAGTAGTTTTAGAGGACAATGTTTCTCCTCCACCATAGTGTAGTGAGAATTCTGTACGCTACTAGCACATGGCAACCTCACATCCAATATACTGCATATTTCTCTACTTGTTGGCAAAGCTTGCCATGTATTTGCAAATGCTTATGCCTTAT
>VYZX01021310.1:0-14718 GCA_013401335.1 Brachypteracias leptosomus | reverse complement strand
CCCCCATTAATTATAACATTTAAAACACTGTCATAACCAGCTTAAAAACTCATCTTGGAGATAAATAATAAAAGTGACAAGTGAGCAAAATGCTGCCTCAGTGCAAATTAAAGCATGTATCCTCTTACCTTTTCTGAACCAGACAAAAATGCCACATCCTACAGACATTCCTACAGGGGCAGGTGCCTCACAGCTGAATACACATGTTGTGAAATACTATTTCACACACACGAGCTTGAAGTCCCCGCTCACCCTCACTCCCCTCTACCACTATTTCATTCTGCCAGGACAGAGCAGCACAAATTCCCTTTGCCTTTCTCTTTCCCTGACAGTGTCCTGTAAGCAACATAAGGGTTTTTTTTGTCATTTCTACATAACAGCAGAAGTGCAAAAGGAAAGATGGACCAGTGTGCAGGACTTCAAAAATCAAGCAGTTCTTTCACCATATTTGATCTCCTATATCTATACCTTGTACAAAGCAGCATAGAAAAAATATATATACATAGATTTCTATAAAATGGGAGATCACAAGCATGTCCTTTACCTGGGAAGCTGGTTAACTGAGGTGTTTAGTAACAGAGACGACCAAAGCAGCGGATTTCTTTTTGAATAATTTTTTCTACAGATTAAGATATGATCAGCACTGAAGTAAGAAATACAATTTAACTATTAAGAGACTTGCCTCAATTCTTAGATCACCTCTCAATCAGTTGCTTCAGAGCTAATCTAAAGGTATTTTTCACTTGCAGATTTCCTGCCCCATTTATAGTGAGGTGTATTGTGTAGTATCTAAAAATAACTTGCACCATAGCCCTTAATTTTGCAGCTGTTCCAAAGGAGAACAGAGCCAGAGTTACAAGCTTTTACCTCAAGCAAAAAAGATAATTGTGAGAAAGGCTGTAAGAGCTGCCAGTGTCTCTTTCTAATAATTGGGCAAAGTAGGAAAAAGCTGCAGGCAAAATGCCCTGCTAGTTCCATTAGGTGAGCTAATAGAAAATGTCAGCAGCTTTTGTGGTAAAGGGATTATGTTTTATTTGATTAGGTCTCTACCAAAGCTGGTAGCATCGAAAATATTTGCCACCCAACATAATGGAATCTAATGCTCTTTATCATGTTGGTGAATCTGTCAAACGGAAAGAAAAAAAAATTCCCTTATTACACTCTTTATCTTTTTTCATTTTTATAGAGGAATTCAGGCCAGGAAAACACATTATTATCCTTCTTGATTTGTGAAACACAGTCTAAGGATATTCACTGTAATTCCCCTGTCAAGTTCCTGTCTTGTGGCTGAAATAGTATGTAATTTCTGCAATACCACACATTCCTCAATTAACAGCTTTAAAGTAGCTGAGAATCCCCTGTGTCTCCAGATAAAAAAATCTGTGGATTTTTCCAGCAGCAGCCACCCACCATCAAAATTTGTTATGTCTTTGTCTACTAGATTAAAGACCTCTTTCTATCCTATCAGAAAATTGTTTTCTTTGTAGGTATGCATCAACTGCAATAAGTCACCTCTTAATCTTCTCCCTCTGCTCGATAAGCTAAGTAGATCTGCCTACATTTTTCACCATAAGGCAGGTCTGCCAGACCCTATGGCATCTTGTTGAACTTTTGTGATCCCTTCCTAAATTTCCAGTGCTGTCCTGAAATGCAACCATCAGATTGGACACAAACCTCTGTTACATAGAAAAGTAATAGCATCTTCACAGTCCTGCTCAATACTCCCATGCTTAGATACGCCCCATTCTTCTAGCAAAGCACCAGAGAGAAGCTGGTGCTGGTTCCAGTATGAGCCGAGGTAGAGAGCAGGTGTTTTCTGGAGCTCAGCCCTCTGCCTGGCAGGCTGGGTTCCAGTCTAAGCTGCTCTGCCTCCTTGCCTCTCTGGATGAAAACCAGCACTGAAGTAGCAACAGTTTGTCCCTGCCATTCACATGTAAATTGGTAGATTTACATCTAATTTACATGTACTAAATTTCTGCTCTTCACTTTAGTATTCTAAAGCTCGTTTTAAAAACTGATACTGAAGTTAAAAAACCTTGGACTTTAATATCTGCAAACACAAGGGCAAACACAAGAGCGAACAAAAGCCTCAGTACTGCATACTTCCCTATGGGAAGACTCTTGTCATTTTCCATAGCATGTGTTAAGGCCCATGGAGGTCTGCCCATGAGGAGCATTTGTAGAACATCTTTACACGGTAGTTGCACCATTAAAATAAATTCAACTTGTGACACAAGTGGGATTATCCACATGCATAATTGTTTGCAGTATCAAAGTCCACAGTCCTCATCCTAGGCAAGTACAGAAAAGTACAGGGGAAGTCCCGATGGTTTTCCTAGCATGCAAATCCCATTTTTGTCATGAGTAGAACTGTTGTTGCAAAGGTCTGCCCATGCAAAGCCAATTATGGTGTTGAAACAGAAGTCAACAAACTGAATCAGAATATAAAGAGAGGTAATCCTCCTTTTCCAGTGCAGGGCCATGTTTGTAACAGAAGATGCACTGGCTGCAAAGGGGAATTGCCTCTGACACATATAGAGTCAATGTAAGGTGAAAATACCACCTGAGTAGGAGTGAAAATCCTACTGAATATAAAAAAAAAAGCAACACAGAGTCTTTCCATTGACCTCATCAAGCTTCAGACCACATCTTGAATTACACCTTTGCTTTATTTCAACCTGAAAAAGTAAAAGTGATACCATTCTTTGAAAGTAGGATATGAATTTCAAAGCAGTGCTAGGATTGTTTCGCAGATCCTCTGAGTGTCTTTCAACATTTGAAAAATGTTTTCTTCTGTAGAGGAGCCCTTGAATTCTCATTTCATATTTTGTCATGGAAGAGTGATCACAGCATCCCTCACTCAGGGCCCTGGTGGGGCATTGGAGGCTGTCAATGCAGCTGAACCACAGTGGTTTCACTGCACAGCTGGGGATGTATTTGGAAGGACACAGTAGAGTGATACTGTATGGAAATAGCTGTCATTTCAAAAACATACGCTTCCATTATAAGAAAAGATGCTTGTAAGGAGTCTGTCAGAAAAGTCATGGAGGCCATTATGTGTAGGATCAACACATCATTCCATAAACAGCATCTTTTGAATCACAGAACTCTTTTCTAAGAAAGAAATGTGTTTAGCTGAAGTACACAAGGCCCTTGGTCTGCTTATGCCCTGTGTATCTCAGAGGGCTGTTCAGCAGTGCACTGAGAAGCTCCTTCTGACACCAGGGCTATTCAGATTGGGTTTTTGAATGTGGGTCTCCTCATTGAGGCTATTCCCAAAAACTGGTCTGCATCCTGCTATTTTACTGCAGGAAATTCCTGTGATAATGGAGTAACACACCACAGCTGCTAGACAACATCTCTTTCAAGCTTTTATCAATTGCTGGAAAGAAAATCATTATTTGCTGAAACAATTAGTGTCATCCAACTCTAAAATGAAAATTTCTGCCTATCCCATTGAGACTTCATGGGCTGGGAATTTCCTTCTAGCACCAAAGATTTTTAAAGTCCTGGTGCCCTGACAACACATTAACTATTCACACATCAGGGCTTCAAGATAATGATTTGTGAAATCATTTTTCAGCACTTGGGGCAGGTAAAAATGTTGACTCCTACCTAGACAGCAGCATGTATGATATACAAATGTCACTTACCTCATACTTTCCAAAGTCTTGCTTTTGCATTTGTAGGACAGGAACTCACAGAGTTCTCAAATATGATCAGGACCCCTTTAAGCTGTCTGCTGTACACAGAAATGCATGAGGAACCTTTTCCTCAAGAGGGTACACACAAAAAAGATACAGCAAACAGGGAATCTGACAGATTTGTTAGTCAATCATAAAGTCATTGACAGGCCCTGGAGTAATATCCCATGAGATAACTCAAAAGCACCCTTGCCTCTTCATAGCACATATTTTTGATGCCTTCAGTAGGACCCTGCTGTCAATGACTCTCAGTTTCCTCATCATCTCAACAGCTAAATACAGCTCAGGACCCTAACCCTTTCTGAAGTGAGAAATTTAGTGTGGCACAGCAACTGTTGACACCACTAACTACTAGCTCTGAGGCATCCCTGTTTCCATGCATTAGTGTGGCAAGGCACATGGCAATAAAGTAGAAGGGATTTATCACCCTTAGTGTCTCCCAGGCTGCACAGGTTACTGATCAAAACCGCAAGAAGAGAAAAAACAAGAATCATATTAGCTTTGCTGCTGTGAAAACAGATCAGCGAGCAGTAATTGCCTGTTATTTGTCTTCTCTTGAAGCCATCTCTATCAGTATCCAGACTCAGGCATTCCCTCTAAAAAGATGCATCTCAGCAGGCTGACATCGCAGGTTCACAGCCAACAAGGAGGCCAGTACCATTCATCATGAATATGCTGTGTGGAAACGAGTGCCTCACTTAGTGGATGGTCTGCCTCATCAGCATCCATACCTCTGCCAGACAGGACTCAAGACCTTCCCCATGGTTCATGCAGATTTTGTGCAACACACAGTAAATAATCTTCTTTCAAGGCAAAATCAGATCACCTCTTGTGAGCCTTTTGTTACTTGAGCTTTCAAAGCTTTGCTATGTGTTTCAAAGGTATACCTCACAGCTATCTTTGAGTCACTCAAGGCACTAATTAGATAGTATTTTTCCAAGTTTCTTGGGAAATGCCTCATTACCCATGGCAATAGGAGATACTTGAAGTCATCATAGGATAATGATAAAAGGATGAAACTTAACACCATCATTATCCACGTTAGTTGTCCCACAAAAAGCTGTTATGGGAACACAGGTAAAAATTGTAACACAGCGGATATTCCACAGCACTCTGCCTCAGCATTAAGAAACCTACCACAACATGGGACAAATGATGTGGGTTACATTTACCAGACCTTGGAGTGCAGTAGATATGTACTACTTCCAAACGATGAACACCGAGGCCAGGTGCAGGGCATTAGTGATAAAACTGTCACTTATGCCTATACAAATGCAGACTACCACACACTAAAAGCCATCATTAAACTCTGGAGGTTTAATGAGTTACATACACAAGAGCAGAACTTTTGAAATAGTTACACAGTGCTTAGAGCATGGCAGGAGTGTAAGGAAGGTCTCCTGTATACAATGCTCAGCAAAGTCCTCGGAAGGAACTGCCTTTGAACAATGCCTGGGAATAAAATGAAAATCACCTCTTCATTCAGATGGATTTGGACTGAGGAAGTGACATTGCAAGGTTTTTTTAATGTAGTTTAACTTCCTTTATGTGACAAGCTTAAAGAGAAAGGAGGAGCAAGTGATAGAGCACATCTGAGCCTACCACAATTGCTGAGGTCCAAATTCACAAGCCTGTTCATGAAGCAACTTTGCAGCTTAGATTTTTTTTCTAGTGAAAATACATCTTTTAAAAATACCAAGTACATCATGATATATTTCATTAAAATAGTCCTTTTTACCTGAAGATAGTCAATCAGCCAAAAGCTTGAGAAAAATTTTTTCAGAGTGACTTTGCAAAGTTTTATTGCCCCTACTGAGGACACATTAGGTGTGCAGTGGGGGAAGCTCTACAGCAGCTGGAAAGGTGGGTCTTGCACACACAACCTACTGCTGCTGTGATCCAGAGGAGAATTGGGCCAATTGTATTGTTGCTATCACCCTCAAAAGTCCCATCAAAAAGCTGGTACTTTTCTGAATCATTAAGGCATTCATTATTGTTGGAATAAGTCCTAATATTGATCAAGCGTGATATCCAGTGAGCCTTGCTGACCTGTGGCAGACTAGCTCAGAACCCTGTCCACAACTTGTCAGCACACAGGAAAGCACCACTGCGGGCCCTTTATTTAGGTGCATTTTTTTCTCTTTCTCTGTTTTATAAAACTTTGATCATCCCTTGGGAAATTCAGATGATTATTATTAAGACTCAAAGTTATAATTATTTTTAAATAGAATATTCTTTTCAAAATTATTTCTTAAAAGCAGTAAAAAGCATTATGCAATATCTCTCTACTACTACTCTGTGCATGTGTGGCGTGTTTTAAAGTCTTAGTCTGCACTTGGACCCATTCACCTGGATCCTAGGTTGAACCCTGCTAACATGTCAGACTATAGGACCACTGATTGGGAGTTGGGACAGGGTCATCCTTCAAAGGAGGTCATGTATCAACTTGCAGCTTCCTATGTTAAATCAATGGACATAAGATTAATAGCAGTCCCTTTCAGAAATTAATCTCACCTTGCTTGTCTGTGCTGGAGAACGTACTAGATTTGGAAGTCCTCTGAGGCTATATTCTTCCTTTTAAGGTCATTTACCCTGTCAGGCTACAGCAACCTAAACATTGTACCCCATATTCTTGAACTAGTATTTTGAAGGTTTCCCCTTTTTTGTGGCTACACACCTTGACCTTTGACATCTTCATATGGAAGAGAACAATGGGTGAAGAAGTAGTAATTTCTTAAGGGCTTTAGGCAGAGGTCAGGCAGGGTGATAAGCTGAGAGTCAAGGTAACAATGCAGCGACCATCCCCTTGTGAGTGCTTTGTGTGTCAGTGAACTTGATTCATACTTAGTGTGAACAGAGGAACTCTCAGCTATTTCAGGAATGTCAGCAATTTTGTTGTAAAGCAGCTTTGATCTCGGTCCATTTTCCCAGACTCATTCATTAGCTGAGAATGCGGAGGGTAAGATAGGTTCTTTCTTCTGCCTGCTACTTAAATAAATCACCTACTTTTTCTCCTTGTCCTTCTTGTAATGAAACAATCCTTCACAGGTCCTCTTTCTATATGATGAAACTTTTGACTCCAAGGAAATCTCTCTCTGATGCATGGACTAAGAGGAATGTCTTTGATTTTTGAAGCTGCAGGTCAGATTCTATAAACATACCACCCCAAAGTCCCCATCTCCCCCAAAGTAACATGAGACATGCTAGTGACCTTTTGATACTTCTGACAATGTGGAAGTTGAAGAAGTTTCTAGCCTTCAAAATAAGGGCTCATGTCTTTGTCCTGCCAGCTCTGTGTGTTTTGAAGTGTGGAGCACTCTGTTCTTTCTCCCTGGAGAGGTTCTCTTACACCAGGACTGCCGGGGTTATCTCTGAGCCTCCCCTAGCAGCCCAAGCACCAGCTAGGCTAAACTTCCATGTGCTGTTTGCTCTCTCATCCTTTCTGCAGGGCTAGAAGGGTGGATCAAGGGTCTTTTCTGTTTATTTTGATTTGGGATGAAAAATTAATATTCTAAGCTATCTTTACTTTGCACTGGTATTATAATAATATTTTTAAAACATGGACACTTTCCTCCAAGGATCTGATTTGTTTTGGGTTTTTTCTCAAATAATTAAAGCTCTTTTCCCACCTCCTTTTCTTTCCTGCCCCTGCTGTGAAGCAGGAAGTCGCCTTTTAAAAAAATGTTAAGTGAAGTACAGGGAAGCTAATTGATTCATCCAAAGGTCAGAGGATGTCAGCAGTGGAAGGAGAAAATGAAGTAGAGTATCTGAAGTCTACTGTTCTAGCCTTCAGAAAACATGCTCTGTCTCAAGTTTCCTCTACAGCACCATCTATGTTTTTCAATTCCTCTCAGTCCATTTATTTGAGATCCTAGCTTTTCAATCTCCCAAAGTTCCTGGCTTTGCAAGCAACATGTTCGTGTTCTCAAACAAACAACACTCAGAACTCAGCAGCACAGTTGTGAAGTCTCCTAATCTTATATGTACTTACCTTAGGAAAAGAAATCACAAGCACACTTGTTCAAACAATTTTTGTGCCAGCTTTCCCCACATTTTAATCTTACAAAAATGTTTCAACTACACAAAGGGATTCAGAAACATGTTTATGAGCAGTTTCCAAACATTTTTTAAGATTATAATTAAAGCATTATAATTGACGAATGATGAGATTTTGGAAGCAGTGGGGGCAAGAGTATCCTTTAGCTCTATCTCTTCATAGCTCACTCTCTGCTTCTCCTCTCATTTCAATAGAGGGTCGGATGCAAAAGTTGTGTGAAGCACAGCCCCTCAGCCTGCTAAGCGTTTTGTAAGTGCTGACTGGATACAGAACACGCATTAGGGTCATCACAACGCAGCCTGCTAGGATGTGGTAAGGGTTGGCTGTACAATTACCCAGCTACATGCAATATGGGTCAGTATTAATGGGAGGGAAAGCCATCTTTTTCACTTACCCCCTTGGGTAAAATCATCCCTGTAGATACCAGAGGCATTACTTTTTGTTCTCTTGTTTTATAGACCTGCAGTGAAAACTGTGTTATCTTTTATTTGTTTTCAGTACAAAATGGTGTAGTATCAGAAAGCAGAAATCGTACTTTGTGCTCCTAAAAACAGCCTCTCCCTGCTGTGTGTTAGAAACAAGGTTCTCTTCTTATCTGCACACTGCTTTCAAAACTACTTAGCACGTGACTTCCTTGGACAATGAATGTATTTTCCTCTGTGAGGCAGGAGGATTTGCTACAGTCTCACTCTGCCATACAATAAACAAACTATTAAAGTATGTTGTAATAAAAATACTTACTTTGAAGTACAACCTTCAATGTCTAATTTCTTAGCTGTAACAATGATTCCTTATCTTTTTTTTTTTTTCCCTTCAGTCTTTTCTTTGTCCAGTTGTTTTGTTAAGATGTGTGGCTGTCTAAGGACTGGATTTTGGATTCCAGATGTTTTGGCAAGAGAAAGCACTAAACGTCCGTATACATCCCAGAAACCTCATACCACCCAAGAAGCTGTTATGTCAACTGGCTAGTGTAAGCCTACCCAGATAATTCCCCTTCTTTCTCCCCCTAGATGGCTGCTAACCCTTTAGTCATCAATACAAAATGACAGAAATTCTTTTCCATGGCTACTATTACAGAAACATCAAGGGTGGGGAATATAAAGACACATGCAAATAAGATCCATGGGGTTTTGATGGGAAAAAAAAAGGTATTTTAATTAAATAATGAGCTCAGGTTCTTTCCTGGTGAACACAGTGATCAGCTCAATGATTAAAGGTGTACTTCCACACACAGACATGTATACATGAATGCATGCAGAAGGACCTCTTTTGCAGGCTGTTTATGACACTACTGATTTTGATCTAAGCTTTTTCCTGCAGGAAAGCAGAAGTAGCATGCAGAAACGGTCACTAATTTTAAATATGTGTTGGTGGGAGAGGTGTCTTCTATGAAGAGAACAGGCCTGTGATTTTCCACTTACTGCACAATACTGTTGCCACCTGGTACGTACTTTACTAATGCGGTCCTTCACCGGTGGTGGTCATGAGTTAATAGAGCAATAAACTGAGAGATACTA
Source organism: Brachypteracias leptosomus (assembly GCA_013401335.1). Classification (NCBI taxonomy): domain Eukaryota; kingdom Metazoa; phylum Chordata; class Aves; order Coraciiformes; family Brachypteraciidae; genus Brachypteracias; species Brachypteracias leptosomus. The sequence goes on along the minus strand of VYZX01021310.1, from coordinate 5,440 downwards.
GCATGCACCCCAATAGAGACTGAGACCTGGAGCCAGTCATTAAAAATGGAAGCAAGAAAGGTGCATATGAAGTCAGAAAAGCAAAGCATTACAGATAATTTTAAACAATTTTCTATGTCTCTTCTCTCATGAGAAATACTGATGTGTAGATTACTGGTGTACTTTCATGATCCCTCCTACTCTGAAAACCTTATTGCATGTTGCAGTAGTTTTTCTTTGCTTTTAGTACAGGAGAGCTGTGGTTCCATCATAGCCTCAGTGTTTTGGATTAAACTGGTCTCACCATAGCCAGAATTTTTGCTCTGTGTTTTTCAAAGAATCTATGACTTTTACTCCAGGTAGCCACAAGGGAGAAATTAAAGACACTAACTCCTGAGAAGAGTTAAGAATGACAGATTGTACATTCTGCCAATGCCTGTGGGGATCAGCAAAGACAAATTTCTTTCTATTACCTGACTGGATTACACCAAAATCTTGGACACCCTAGTGGCAGATCAAATGCTGGGTCTTGGGATTTGGTGAGTGGAAGAGAAAGAGTAACTTCATTGCTATTAATTACTGATAGTGTAGGGCTTTATGGGGAAAGATATGATCAAAATATGGACTGAAACAAGCAGAATAATACTGGAGTAGAAGAAAGATGGGTAGCAAAAGCTGAGACTGGGCAGAGATCTTGGAAGTGAGGGGTGTGATCTGAAATCTGATCCAGAAGATGCCGATTGATTCAAAGAGAAACAATTAAGTAAAAGTCATTGACAAACGAAATAATTTTAGTCATTGCATTTTTAATGGAGAACAAGACTGAGATCATCTGCAGAAGAGGAAAATGCATTATGAGAGGGGAAAAGCAGCAGAAACTATGGACAAACACCTAACCAGAGAGATAGGAAGGAGAGAAGCAGATGTTGGATGAAAGAGTAGTTTTTGGTGTAGAACAGCTAAGCTGGAGTCTGCCAGCTCAGTACTCATGCACAGCCCAACACAGCAGCACAGGCTCTGGCAGCTCCTCCAGACTAGGCTACTGGCAGCTTTATATGACCCACAATAGAACTGGCAGGACCTGGATGTTAAGGGAGAAGGAAACAACATCGAGACTGTGAAAATGTGGGAGAGGTAAGGCACAGAGAGTCTTCCTGCTCCCAGAGATATACCTCCGGACTTTCGTCCATCTGAACCCAGGGACTTCCTTAGTCCAAATGCCATACTCCACTAAACTTCATATCCCTCAAATATGGCATGGAGATGTTAGAGCTTTCCAAGAAGAATGCCTCAAAATCATCTCATAAGGCAACTAATTAGACAATGCTGAAAAAAGAGACATGTAAAACACTGCAAGAGATTTAGACTACTGAGGAAAAGACTAGAGACTGTTTTCACAGGCCTTTTCTGTACCAAGATGACCACGATAGATTGCCTGAATAATAAAAGATACCATACAGACAACCTGTGAGCAGTAGGCTGAATGAAATTTATCCAGTTGCAATGGTGACTGTCTCCCACAGAGCCAAAGTATTTATTGTTAAACAATCTTTTTGGTTCAACTCAAATAATATTTAAAGCCAAATTCACCACTGTGAATTCCAGCTGCACATGTAGGACACAAAAAAGGTACCGTTCTTGGTAAATTACACAGCATCTAGAATTCAGCAGCACTTAACACAATTTAAAGCTTCATCTTATATCTACATATGAAAACGAATGTGAATATGAATCTTTCTGGTTAAGAAGATCTATGACCATGACCATGAATGGCGAGTATAGTGGCATTGTCAGTGGCATCACTGTAAGTCTACTGTTCTGTCTGAGGCTAGAAATACATCTCCTTTATTTATGAAAACTATACAGGGGTTTATTCTTAAGGTCAAATTGTCCTTTGAGTCTTTTTGACCATTTACTGAACTTTTAGCACACTGAGAAGTGTTGAAATAAATGCCTCCAGCTTTATGCACTGCAGACCCTAGGACATAGCTCTAGGGCTAATGTTTAACAGTAATGTTTCAAGGTCCTGTTGTAGTTCCCCAGTACCAAATTCATTAATCTATATTCTTCAAAGTGTTAAAAAAAAACCAACTCAATTTCATTCTCTGTTTCTGAAAGTTTTTAGACTCTCTGTAGCTGAAACTTTAGTATTTCTTTAGCCAGAGAGATTGACATTAACAGAATGGGTATCTGAAGTTCATTAAAAGTCAAGCTATTAATAATGTCTGAGAAACCAACAGGGCTTCAGAATCTGGCTAACTTGTACAGCTTCCACATTTAATCATAGAATACTGAGCCTTCTGAATGAAGGCCAATTCCAGGGAGATAAGTGATGGTAAAGGATGGGCTATTATCTCATTACTCCTGTTCTAGTTTGTACAGATGCCAATCCACTTGTTTCAAACTGATAGGAGCTGTGATCACAAACCAAAAGGGAAAAATGGTATTTTATTTTAAGTAAAATAAAACAGTATCATTTTTCTTGAGAAAACCATGGTGATACTGTCAGGGTAAATTTTTTTCATGTCAGTGATTACAGAATGTGGTGGGTTTACCCTGGCTGGGTGCCCGGTGCCCACCACTAGTCCCTCTATCACTCCCCCCCCACAACCCAAACCTTCGTCAGCAAGGCAAGCAGGGAGAGAGTAAGATGGAAAAGAAGAAGAACCCGTGGGTTATGATAAGAAGCAGTTTTAATAAACAGCAGAGAAAGCAAGGTCGCGCGCGCGCGAAGCAAAAGCAGCAAAGCCGTTACTCTCTACTTCCCATCCGCAGGCGGTGTCGGGCCTGTCCCGGGAAGCAAGGCTCCAGAACGCGTACCGGTTGCTCGGAGGACAAACGTCTTCCCCCGAATCCCCCCGTCCTCCTCCCTTTATAGTTGAGCTGACGTCATATGGTATGGAGTATCCTATTGGTCAGCTCGGGTTGGCTGTCTGGGTTGTATCCCCTCCCAGATCTTGCCCCCCATCCCGTACCTTTGGTGTCATGTGAGCACTGATAGTCATAACAAAGGTGTGTGTTATCAACACTCTCTGGGTCCTAGGGCTGCATGAGGAAAATCAGCTCAGACAGACCCACTACACAGAACTAACATAATTTCTAACCATCCAAGCTTATCTAGTAGTGTACTGCATGTCACATCCACTGAGATGTCTTTTTTTTTTCTTAAAAGAGAAAGGGATGGTATTTCAATTAGGTTAAAATCTGAAGACCAAATCTAGATTTTGTTTATTATTACACTGCTCCTGAATATTAAAATACTAAAAATTTCAAGCCCAAAGCTTGCATTCAATATATCTTTATGTATGTAAGCATAGATGTGTGTGTGTGCATGTATATGTGTACATACGTATTCAGATACACATATAATTTAACTTAATTTCACAGAAACACAGAATCACAGAATGTAGGGATTGGAAGGAACCTCGAAAGATCATCTAGTCCAATCCCCCCGCCAGAGCAGGATCACCTAGACCACGTTGTACAGAAACGCATCCAGGTGGTCTTTAAATATCTCCNCTTGCTGTCCACCAGAACCCCCAGGTCCCTTTCTCCCACGCTGCTCTCCAATTTATTCAAGAAGTTCACTCAAGTTACTCAGTTTTAAAATATTACAAAAACAAACTGTCAAAAATTGATGAAGAGGTTTAACACAGATACATGCAAGTTTTGAATATTCTTTCAATTTGTCAATAGCTATAATAAATAATGATGGCATATTCCATATGGAAAATATTCCATTTTATTCACCACACTCAAAAAACACTCTTGAGCTTCGCCATAACATCCATCAACAGATTATTTGCACAGCAGAAAATAACAAGAGAACAGAGGTTCCAGTTGGCAAGACAGCTGGGCAGAAGTTCAGACCCATCTTGTTTCCTCTTTTATTCTGAAATAGAAGATGCTCACTGGAACAACAGGGGAGGGCCCAAATTTTTCCCCTCAGAGAAACAAACTCTGGACCAAAACGGTCTAAACAGCCAGTCAAATGGCTGTGAAGGGCAAGAATGTGGAGGAATTTTCTAGCCACAGGCTGCTGGAAGCTGGGAGAATGTGTAGGGGGAAGGTTTAGCCTGTACTTGCATTTTGCATATGCTGAACATCTGTAACGGACCATAGTCAGTAGAGATAGGATGCTGGACAAGATAGACCTTTGTTCAAGCCCAGTATGTTCTTGTGCTAAGCAAAGGAAGAACTGTTGTAAGGCAAAAAAGAACAGCACAGTAAAAATACTTATTTACCTCCTCAAAAGAAAGGCATTGGCTGTTCTTCTTGTCAATATTTTGCTCCAAATCTCCCTGAAACTATTCTGAAGTGAAGAAAATATTGGTGATAGCATAATGTAGTGCTGAATCTTCCCTTACTTTAATAGCCACTCATAGGTAAGATAGTTCTCTTTAGCTTTGCTCTATGGTTAGACATTTCTTCTGTTCACTGCCACGACAATTGCTGCCAGATCCTTATTTCTTTCTTTGACTGCTCCCTGTGCCCACCCTCACTTATCTACTTGCTTCACTAGAATTATTTACTGGTGCTGTGAAATTTTGTCCTATGAATAAAAGCTCAGGTGCAGAAATGTAAGAGATAGCAAGATGCAATTATCTCAACCAGGGCCTAAAGCTAAGCAGACTGAACACACATGTATGTGTACATATGTGCAAGATATGTACCTTCCCTTGTCCACATCCATTTTATTGAAATAAATATAGGAATCGAGTGTGAATAGATCACAGTGAGCCCAGATCTGAAACTTGACAGGTGTCTACCCCCAATTTAGGATCCTAAACTGATAGACACTAGAGCATTAGGTACTTAAATGCAGAGAATAAGAAAATCCATTCATGTGCAGAAGGATTTGTCTTTGTTGAGATGTACTGAAGATATCTTTATTTCATGACACCTGACAGGAGATATGCCACTAGTTAAAGTTTCTTGCTAACTATCCCTGTGTTGGAAGTCAAACTTCCCTAACTCTTCTGTTTCTCTGGGTACAATATTTACCTCCCTTTATCTAAAGTGAAGAGGATGTCTGCAAATGTATGTCTGTTTTACCTTGATTTTTAAATTTTATTTTGTTTCAGAGGAACATTAAGAAACTCTGATTGTCATCAAGCAGTTTTTAAAAATGTGGTTTCATCTCCAATCTGTTGCCTGCAAATCAAAATTTTTTAAGTATCAGTATTCGTTTTCTACTCTTCCCCCAGCCTACTAAAACCAACATCATTAACTTGTTTCTGTAATTAGCTGGCTACATCCATTGCCAAACCAGATTGCTATAAGCTATGTACTCTTACATGGTTTGCTTATTAGCAGAACTTACTGAAGCACAATATAAGCAGCTAAAAGACTACCAGTTAAGCCAGAGCTGTCAGGTTCTTTCTAGGATGATTACTGTAGTGTCCATGTCACTAGCAAGTGCTATTCCAGACATGTGACTACGGGAGATCAATGGACAACG
>VYZX01021308.1:13604-44786 GCA_013401335.1 Brachypteracias leptosomus | reverse complement strand
TCTCTTAATTGTTCTTGGAGTACCTTCTACTGCTTCATTCATATGAATTGTTTATCTTCAGCTTTAACTTTGGTCAGGTAACAGATGAAAGAAAATAACCCAGACACATTTTGTTCAAGAAACTGCTTATGAGCTTCTCTGTAGTCCACCACTATAAGGCAGTTTTCCCTACCCTGATCTCTCCCCTTTTCTTTCTCTCTACCATTTCTGTGGACATTCAAGTAGCTGTTTAACTTTCCACTTACTATTCGAAGGTTAAAGCATCCAGAAAGCACCACCTCTTTAGCTATAAAGGTCACCTTGTGAATCCAGGCTGTGTGCTCTTTCTGCTCCTGCAGCACTGACCCCACAGGTGCTACAGTCTCAACCTACCATTGATGCATTTCACTTCCAATGAGGTTAAAACTACTGCTCAGTACGTCACAGTTCTTTGAAAATGTAGCTATTCTTAAACCCATGGTATTGCTGTAACTTCAAAATTACTTTATATTCAACGTTTTTAGAGCAATTACCACAAAACCATGACATTTTCTGAACTACCTAAAGAAGGGAGTAATAATATATTAAAAATGTGTATCAACATTTTAAGAAGGCTGCAACAAGTGCATAGTGTGGAAATGCATTGTCTATAGAAAGCAGGTCTTTAGAGGTGATGAAAGAAAGAATGCTCTAAACATTAGGACGAAAGAACTACTTCAGTTTCTCGCTCCTTTGTAACTCTGTTCATCTGAAAATTCCCAGCATTGTTCTGTCTCAGTTTCTCACACAGGAGGGATGAAAACGTTGCAACACTTAACCACCTCACACAGCTCTAAGTAAAAAAGACATTAGTGTCTTAGGTGCAAAAATACTACAGCAATAGAGCAAACACACTACATCTAGTTAATAATAAATATAACTTAGCAGCTCATACTGTACAACAGCGTATTTTATTACTAACAAAGACAGTAATAACAAAACTACTGGACACATGTATAAAGTTACCCGTTTACAAACATGACTGTAGGAATGAAGGGTGCTTAGTGTGCGTTTTCACAGGATGTTTTTCAGATCTTTCTCACTGTCCTTCTCAGCAGCAAGAATTCAGTATATTTTTAATGGGGAAATTACAGAAGAAATAGCATGTTGTATTGAAGGCAATTCAATTAGCGTCTGCATTTTAGCATCTGGGAAATATGAAGGTAAATACATTCCATTTTTAACACCTGATGGATAAAAGAATTAACTTTGGTTTACCAGAACTGTAGTTCCTCTTGATTCAGCATTCACATGACCTTTGTACCACACAATTTTGCTTGTTTGTTCAAAGCATCACCATGAATGGTGCCCAAACTGGAACATAATTTCTCTGCATATTATAAAAATATGGAAAATTGTTCTTACCAGTAATCAAATGCAAGATGCTGAACTGTTTAACAAAATGCATTGATATGTAGGTTTAGGAAACAGCAAAATCCTGGCTCCAAATTACCTCAAGTAATAAATCACACTTGATTTCACTGGAGCCAGGATTTAAAAGTCAAATGATGAAGTTCTTATCCACGTCAGTAGTACTTGCTCTTGAGAACCACTATATCATAAGAAAGGCTACGTGTATTAAGGCCTTTTTGATTTAAAGAAAATATATTGCTGTAGCATATAGAAAAATCAAGCTTTGTAGAAAAAGTATTAAGGTCTTCTTTTAAGTAAATATATTGTTAAACAAGCCTATATATTAATAACTCAGTTTATTTTCTGCAAGATACTTCTCTACAGAATTTTTAAAAATTAAGTTACTTGCATAGAAACATGAAATATACACTTCCACTGCAGCTTGGTAAAAAAACCTCAATGCATATACTTCAGATTCTGTCCCCCAGGACACCAGGGATCTGAAGTGTTTTCTTCTTTGGCATGACACAGTGGAACACACACCAGGAGGGCCCCAGAAAGCCTTTTTCTGAAGCAGGGCTGCAGCCAACACATCACCCCTCTAACAGGAGGCACAGGCGTCCGACCAGCCTGGCCCCAGGTGCGCAGTGTTCCTATGGCGCATGTTATCTATAAAGGTACAATCTGCTTTACTCAGAACCAAGTCACGTTGTCTGACCATAACAGGACTGTGGGCTTCAGTAACAACCTAAGGGAAGCACATTAACTTTACCAAGTTTGTACAATACATACAAAACAGTTGTTCTAAATATTGACCTTATGCAGTCAGTTATTTACAAAATTCACCTTTATGTACAAAATAAATCATTATAATTCCAGATTCCCTTTCATATTCAGTGTACAAGCTACCATAAAACAGTGCTATAATTGATACACCATGACATATAATTTAGAGAGAATTTATAAATTTGTGTATCCCTTAAGTGATAATGCTGTTTAAGACAGTAAAAAAAGAGAAAAAATTTAACAATTTTTTAAAAATATCAAAGATTCAGATGAAACTTTTAGGCCCTGAAAAGTAACAGTGCTTTCTAAGCATTGTTTTAATGCTATTCAATACAAAGTATCGGGAATAATATTTCTCTCACCTTTTCCTTAAATGACCACTAGTCAATTCAGCCATGTCCTACAGAACTTTAATTTCCATTATTCCTGGACAGGATTAAATATAGCACATTACTGCTAGTTGTCCCCACAACAAAACTTCCATTTTTTAAGTGCAAAGCAAGATATGTGTGTTTTTTAATAAGGCACAGAATATCCATTATTTCCAGTGTAACACAGAATTCTCTATCAGTTCCATACATTCAGAATGTTCGTATAAAATTTCAAACTCTCAAAGGTTTGAACTGTTTCCTGAATCCAGCTCTCTTCTAGTGTCTGAAGCTGAGTAGACAAGTAGTGATACGGAAGCTGAATGTGAGACATCAGGTATTTGGGAACAGCTGCTTTGTAATGGAGAAGATTCAATAAAATCATTTTTAGGAGTTATTCTGTAAACAAAACAATGAAAAATAAAACACAGGGAGTCAATTTTAAGCACAGTGCACTACACCGGAAAAAACCCACATTATTTGGCAACAAAATTAGAATAGATCTTAATCTATATTCTTTTCAAGAAAACGCAATACAGCTCTGTATACTTTTCCAAGCTTAGAGTCACCACTGTTGTTTATTTCAGACTTGTCACCTCTCAAACGATTGCATTGCAGCCACAGATTTCTTGAGGGTCACTGTTCAACAACAGAAGAATATCCTACAAGCTGAAGCTCTAGCACTCACCACTTAAAAGGAAAAGAAAAATCCTACAAAAATGTAAAATAGCCCATATGCTAAAAATACATGACCATATGAAATAGTCTGTGAGAATTATAGTACTCTTGACAGCTACTGAGTGCTAATTCTGTACTGGGAGCATAGTGATTCTTCAGAGAGAAGAAATAGAAAACTTAATACACGTAAGCAAGTAAAAGATTTGAGCTAAGGAGCCTTACCTTCCTTCACCCACTCTCTTCATACTCTCTGCCAAGCTACTCATATCACATGTGCTATCTGCTTTGTTTCTTTTTTCCACCTGATCCATGGTCAGTTTAGAACCAGAAAACATGTGATCTCCACTGCTTTCCCCTTCCTCGGCTCTCCGGGCTGGTGTTCCATCTGCCTCCATCTCTTTCTCAGATGTCTCCGGAGAGGTTTTGATTTCTGCAACAGTTTCTTGGCTTAAGTAATCATGATTAGTGATTGCTACTGCAGAAGTTCCATGATTTGCTGTGCCACCCGTACTGGTCCCCATTGACTTCGAGATGACTTTCAATCGGTGTGAAGTTGATTTGTAGTGCTTCTTTTTATGCTTAACTTTGGAGTTGTGCCTCAAGAAAAATTCGCATGATTCTTGCAGCACTCTTCGACTCTCACTGATTGGACTGAAAGAAAATGCAAGAAGAGAATAACCTTATACATAATAGAATATAATCTCACACACAAAAACGTGAAATAGCAACCAATGATGCAATCTGAGCTGGACATTAATGAATATGAGGAAAAAAAATATGTGAAAGGAGAAAAAATTTCAATCACAATGGCTCCAAAGTAATTATGTCTGTAGAGCAATTAAATAAAAGCAGATTTTACATTTCTTACTTCTGCAAGTAAGTAGGTCCAATGACTCCAGCAGATTAATTATCTAAGAAAGGAAAGCAGGATTAGCTCATAAGCAACTGTATTACCAAATTAACTTTATGTAAAGTAAACCTTGTTCAAGTGAAAAAAATGTAAGCATTATAAAATGAACTTCATTATTTTTTAAATTCTTATAGCTAAAAGCAGTTAACATCTGAAACAAGAAAAACTATACAGGAAATGGAAAAAGAGAGGAGAGGGAAAGGAAGCTATAAGCTCACCATTAAGGAATGTAGATTTAAAATAAAAGGAGCTTAAGGACTGCTGCCTTGGGAAATCCAAGGAAATAAAATGGAGTAATACAGAACCTAAAAAGAAATAATCAAAGAATCAAAAGGAATGGAAAAAATGACAAGTACAAGAAATGGAGATGACATTCTGTTTAAATCCACAGATACAAGTTACCTAAAATTAAGTAATAAAACTGAATTCTGTTTCAGAAAAAAAGGAAGAGTAGATTAATATAATGAGAGTGATACTAAGGAGGGTTCAATGAAAATTAGTTTTAAAATAAGACAAGCCTGGCACGAGGAGGAAAGCAAAGGGTGTTATTATTGAATGAAAGTAAACATAGCTAAGTACTGTGACAAATGAAGCAAACATGTGAAAGGGTCTAAATTGATGGCTGGAATTATCTTTCCTCATTCGAGTGCAAACCAGAAATTTATTAGCCAATGCTAAACACAACAATATATTTTCTGCTCTATGAAAGAGAACAAAGCAGCAAAGGAAAATACTTTCTATCTTCTGAGAATGTTGTCAAAAAGTCATTGCATATGTAAAATGTTCACAGACTCCAATGGAATTTTGCTGATGCCCATATGCAGCATTTAGACTCCAAAAACGAAAGGGTCTAAGGACAACATTTTCATTACCTAAGCTGTATTTAAAGAAACATGTCTGAAATCCAACTTATTTAAAAGTATACACTTCAAAAAACAGGAACAAAAAAAAATGTTCTTACTCTCTTTTGCGGTTTCTGTTGAAGAAATTGGCCCATTCAGAGCAGGTCTTTTTACTTCCCACCCAGAAGACTGGAGATATGCCAACAATTAATGTCAGCAAATATTTCATCAGAAACAAAAATATTTCTGGTCTTGCTAGTGCCTTTGCCTAGAAGATAAAGTTCAATAAATGCAAAGAAGAAAATATAATCGTTGACTTATTTTTTAAATGCAGAAAACAATTTATATGAGAGACTTTCTCCTTATGGCTGTTGCTCTTTGTTGAGGCTTGTACTGTGGACAAATGTTAAGACATGTACAGTCAAGTCAGACCTTGTTAACATCAACAGCTGAATACACAGTGATGAGATTAGTCAGAAGGAAATATTTTTCTTCTAAATTGCAAAGAAAGATAATTTTGGGGGTAACAGAGATAGTTCTTCAGAGATAGCTTGTGTGTACAAGATTTATCCCTTCAACTTAAAAGAAACACTAAGTGGATGAGTTGGGAGTTAATCAGATTAGACAGCATCTTCAAGGAGCCGCAGGGAACTACATAGTAGTTTTCTGTTTAATGCAAAATTAATCCACATATTTGCAGAACAGGATCACAGGAGCTGAGATTTAACTCAGTAAGAGATTAAATTTGCAGCATGGGAGTAGAAGATAATAATTTATGTTACCTGGCTTGTCTGCCCATCTCATCTACTAAAGTCACTACTTTTGTTAGCCAAGTAAGATCAGCTACTTAAACTGAAGTTTGCTTTTATTTTGTTTTGATACGGCCAGTGTAATAAAAGTCTATGAGCTAGCTCAGGTGAACCAAGGCTGAGCACACCACTTTAAGCTACTCCACAGTTAGCACACGTGGTTTATTATAGGGGCAGATTCCATTAAGTATGTCTTTGCATAACATTCCCTGTCGCTTACTTACTCTTTCCAATAGGTTAATTAAAGGCTGAGAATACTTGCTCTTTCTCTGTTATTATGCCAAGCTGTCAAATTTAAAGTGCTACAATACAAGGTTGGGGTTTTATTTTTTAAAAAAAGCATAAAAACCTTTTTTTCAACCGTAAATATTTTGGGACATTTACTTTGATACAGAGCTCCATGTAAAATCCACTGAAGAAAAAGTCCACTTGTTAAGAATGGTAATGGAAGCAAAAATAGCCGAGAAGTCTGTGAGCTGTGCTACTCTCAGCTTACACCAGCTTCAATACAGAGGATATAGAGGATGTTTAAGAATGTAGAAGGATCCAGCCTTCTCATTCCATAATGCCTGTGTTTATATTCCCCTTTCTAATGATAGTTTATTGCAATAAAAGCATAGATGGTAAGTGCAAAGCAATGAAAGATGACATGAGACACTTGCATTTCTCTTATTGATGGGGTCGTCTTTTTTCTTAAATGGAAAGAAACAGAACAAATTACTTGCAATTGCAGGGAGTTTTATGTACTTACAAGAGATTTATTCCATAGAGAGTATTGAACAGGGGCTTATTCACTTTAGAAGCCTTTTCAAGAAAGTTGTTTTCTTAAAAGTCAAATGTTAAATGCAAACACCCTGCAATTTCAAGTGCTGTCAGGTTGTTTGTGATTTTCTTCTATATTTGCTTTTTGACTGGTTGGGTTTTTTTAAAGATCCCTTCACATTACTGAAAATCAGCCTGCAAATGACAGCTATTGTGGAAAAAATACACTAGAAATTTGTTCTGCAGTTTCAAGTGTTTACACTTCTACAATTTGAAGAAAAAAAGAGGAAAGTGATTTTAATCTAAGTGATTATAAATGGTTATAAGCAACATTTTAAATCCAATTTAGATTCAATTTTCAAGAATTGTTCTTTCAGCTTCAATTGAAATTGATGAAAATTCACCTTAAGTACTCTGATACTGTGTTAGGCACCCAAATACCACGCAACTACTTTTAGGAACAGATACTGTGAACAATGATCCTTCCCTCAACACAATTTGTAACATGAAGTTCAAATATCATAAAGATTATATATTCCCTTTAGAGTTGTGAGTTGGAATTTAATTGCTGAGTGCTATCAATTTGATTAATGAAACATTTCAAAGCAAAAGTATTACACCAATTTTGACTTAAAAAGCAACTAATCACTGCATGTTCTTGAGCAGATTAATGTGAAAATAAGTTACTAACAGCACAGCAGATATGGTGATGCATAAAGGGTTTTGTCAATTAACTTTCCAGTATCATTTATAAAGGAATCTGCTACTTGCCTGATAAGGACAAGGAATATGGTACTGGTCACAGTGGTCAAACACCCAAGTCATTTCCCAGATTTTCCGGTTTACCAGTTCATAGACATAACATCCAAGAAGTGCTACAAGTGGCACCAAGTATAAGCCACTAAAAACTCCAATTCGGATCATAAATTTCTTCAGCTTCTCCTGGTTTCTGCCATCATGCTGTATCACTTGCCGCACGTGATTTAAAGAAATGATACCGGCTAAAAGAAGAGAGAGACCGAAAAACACACAAAGGCATAACGGCAAAAGCACAAAGTACAGAGAGGCATCCAGATCGTAGAGACCCACAAAGCAAACTCCACTGATATTGTCGCCTTCAACTTTGTTCATGGCAAGGAGCATAATGGTCAGAAACCCAGGAATTCCCCAGGCAACTGTGTGGAACCACATGGCCTTTTGTGCAATAGCTTCACAGCTCCATTTTCTTCCCGCTGCAAGGAACCAAGTGATTGTAAGAATCACCCACCATATAGTTCCTGCCATAGTGAAAAAATACAAAACCATGAAAAGAACAGTGCAGGCTTTGTTTTGCGAGCCAAGAACAACTGTTTCTCCAATTTCTAACTTTTCATCTGCCTCGTTACAGGCAGTTCTGTTCCCAAGTAAAAATCCAATGAAGTACATTAGAGAGACTATGCTGTAACACACAGAGTAGTATATGATTGGCCTCTCTGGGTACCTAAACCTTTTAACATCGATCAGAAAAGTCAGGAATGTGAAAAGCGTGGCACAAAGACAAAAGATAGAAACTATTCCAATGAAGCTTTTTGCAACATCCAATTCATAATTTTTGAAGTACATATTGGGACACGGAGGTGCACACTGATCGATTCCTAGAAACTTGTAGCCTTGTCCATTGGTGGTGTGGAGGTGTCGGGGACACCAGAACCCGTAATCCCTTCGGGTCTGTCCTGGGGTCTTCCGAGTTCCATGTATGTTTGTGGTTACAGCAGCAGTGGCAGGAACAGTCTCATCACAATTGACCAGTCTACATAAACAAACAGAAGACAAAATATCTTAATAGCCCTCATTCTCACCTATTATTATTTGTTAGAAAAATAGGGAAAAAAACCTCATTTTAAACACTGTTAAATATTGTAGATAATGCAAAATTTGCATTATATGAAAAAAAATACTCAGGTGGCATTTTAAAAACAGACAAACACTTTCAGCTTAGAAGACAAACACAGCTATTTAATTGTTGTTCTCTAGCTGTTGTTTAATAGCTTATGAAACACTACTCAAATTATAGTTGTTTTTAGCATCTTAAATTCTACTAAGCTTTTACATTTGCACATGAAAATATTTACAGCAGTTGGGTTTTTTTAAATCCAGGTAACAGTAGACTTGGAGACAGCAAATGACCTTGTCAAAATGCAAGCTTCAATTAAGGGAAAAATAAGAAGGCTGACAGTATCTAGAATTAACTGATGACTAGCATATGATTATTGTAATTTTTTTGGTGCTATAGTGATATCTCATTGCCAACAACAAAACTATTTAACTGAAAAAGCAGAAAAGATAAGCATTGTAAAAAATTATCACTACTTTAGCAAATTTTTTCTAGCTTCATGATGTCCATTTAGAAATTGCTCAAGACTCAGTTGCTCAAGGGTTTAATTGGACACAATGATGTGACCTTTTAATATGGTTAATACAGTATTAGCAGTGTTGTACACACCTTCAAACTAGATTATGTAAGTATAACTCAAACAGGTAAGCTTTTACTCAAAACAGGGTTTACACTTACACACATTCTGAGTTTAAGCATATATTTAAAAAGAACAAGTTTTGCTTCTAGCTTTTAATAAAACAATATTTTGAAATTACAGAACCTTACACTAAATGTTATTACAAGAGTCCCTCAACGTCAGTTTGCAAGCTCAGCTTGAGCTAGAAAAAAACTTCAGTTCTTCCTCTACATTATCATGCTGTCCAAATAAAACCAGACTAATCATTAATTAAACTGATTCCATAGCAGATTCTTTCATTAACCCTGGGCTGGACCAGTATGGCACAGGAACAGTGTGAACTTTATTAACCTATGTCTTAATAGACATTGTGTACATCTGTAAGAATAAAGGAGTGCACATCTCAGGATTCCAGTTACTGCCCATCCTCACACCAGCTCCTCTTCCATGGGCTCCAGCAGCAGCAGGATCTCTGCTGTTGTAAGAACATCCTGTGCTACACGGACATCTCTGTATCACCTACCAGGGAAGCATCACTTTACATATGGACAGAGCAGGTTCATTTTCAGTAAATGTAGCTGTTAACAGATTTATTTAAAGCCACTGTAATTCCTCCAAAAACGTAACTTGACTTAAAATGTAATTTGAAAGATATAACTGGATTCACTTGTAATTTTCCTAATTTTTCAAAACAATTCTTGAAGACATTTGCTGTGCTGAGTGGCAGTACTGTTGGAAGCTAACACTAGATGGAAAAAAAGTTGATGCCTTCTTGTTTTAAGAGCCCACTTCATGTTTTTCCTGCAGAACTATGGGAAATGGCATTAATGTAATCTGTCATATTCACTCCAATATGGATTTTTACTAGAGATTATGGCAAAAGACTACTGTCCCAGCTCTCCCTCAGCCTTACCACAGATTAGCAACTACCTATGGGTTAGAAAAATGATTTGAGTTTCTACACTCTGCTCTTTTCCTGTACTCCTTGCCCTGGTGTGTTGAAAAACACCACCTGGCCTTAATAATTTATAAATATCTGCAGTTGAAGGTCAGAATCTCACTCACTGGAGTGTTTTCAATGATTTCCATTTTATATATATATAGACTAATATTTCCCCCAAATGTAGTATTAACTGTCTTCTCTCTGGAACAAGGGTGTGAACATCTTTGAAAAAAAAGGTGACATTTTGAAACAAGAGACTTTTGGCAGGCAGTACAGGAAAACCAACATGAGATTGAATATGCACATTTAAACGGTTAAGAGTAAGATAAGGCTTCTACTATTTAATGCTCTGTATCCATTCAAATACAGAATATTTTGTATGTATTATTTTATGAACAATTACTTATAAAACCTCCATGAACTAAGTATGATCGTCCCTAGTTTAGAGATCATGAACCAGAGCAAAGTCCATCCTGTAACATTTAATATTTCAAATTTTAAGAAACTTACAGTAAAACTTTTTTTTCAGGTATCTGAATACTGAAAAGAACGGCTGCAGAATTTTGTTGCAAAAAAGTCACAAGCAGGAAATGCTGGTGATCACTTGAGTAATGAAAATGTTAATAAAAGAACAGTCCCATGTATCAGCACCATGTATCACCAGTGATGAGGAAGCTACAGCAAGGTGACATTTAACATTCTGGCCCAAATTTTCAACTCAGTCTAGGTCAAATATGAAAATATTACCACCACCACCTGTCAACATGAAAAATATCCCACCTGGTACATTCCAGCTCCTCAGGCCATGCAATTCCAAAAGTGTCCATCAACTGCTTACAGTCAGAATACACTTTCTCACAGAGGCTTCGACAAGGGTGAATCACGTGAACTTGCTCCAGGCAGGCAGGGACAAAGGCTTTGCACAAAAATGTGTGGATGTCTGGTGAACAGTGAAGATTCATAAGTGTAAGAAAAGGCTATGGGGAAGAAAAAGGCCTTGGTTAGTAATTTTAAAAAGATAATTCAAGGCACCAAAACTAAATTTTCATCACTATGGCTTACATTTGTTCCTCTGTAGGTTTGAAAAGATACTAGAAAATAGCGTTTGTTCAGCAGTTGTGAAAGAGAAAAATGCAGTGGCCTGAGCAGTGGGAAGCTCCATTAGCAGTTCTAGCCCAGCCCCTGCCCCGTGGCCAATCTAACTATTCAAATCTGATTTGAACAGTTACAGAATAGAAATCCAAAAGTTATTATGAAAGACCAAGATTTCTAAAAGACAGGGTAAACCATTAAGTTCCAATGTTCACCAGTCAGTTTCTAAATAAGTGACCTGAGATTTTTAAAGTTGTGTCTGTCCCTGCAGTTCCTGTTAAATTACATTTTCAGTCCTTTGCAGTGTGTTGCACTCATGCTAGAGAGGTTTGAGATTTTTTATTAATGAGGTCCAAATATTATTATTACTCATTTCTGAAACACCGCCTTTCAAAATCTCAACATGACCGAGAATTTCTCTACCTGTATTATTGAGCACCAGGCAGTGAATAACTGATGATTGTTCTTACTAAAGAATTCACAGAATGAAATTTAATGCAGAATTTCTCCCCCCAATTCATTCAATCCATTATTTGCAGTCAGAGAGGCGTTTAAGGAAAAAAACCCCAACCTTCCTTCTCTACATTTTATCAACGTTAACAACTTTATTATTAGGGAAAGTTATTTTAGCCAAAATAACTACTGTGTGTGCAAACTTCAGACAAACCTGAAGTTGTCAATCATTTTTGCAATTGCTGCATTATTATAAGGGCAGCTTGCTGAAGGAAACAAGTCATGACATGCCAACAGCATCACCAGGCCTGCTCCTGTACTTCTAAGTGGGTTGTCTGCCTAAAGCAGCAGGGCCAGCAGCAGGGAGCAGAGGCGCTGGGGGCTGTACCAGGCCCTCGTGTTAGCGAGCACAAATAGAAATAAAACAGAAGCAGCCGACCACGCGTCAGTGACATGTTGGTGACTCTGGGCACATGGATACCAAGCCATGAGGTGCCAGACGCTGCCAGGACACAGGCCACATATACAGTGCTAACATCAGACTCAGGAAGAGCACTGGGGCGGCAGGCCGGGGGGATGCACAGAACAGGTCAGCTCCTCCATCCCGCTCATGAGGCCTGCAGAGACTGCCCAGGGAAGAGGAAGGGAAGCAGAGAGTAGCTGGTGGGACACACATGTGTTGAAAGGCTCCAACCCTGCTGGTTCTCAAACAAGCCCTGGCCTTTGGATCCATTGCAGGCTGCTGTTCACTATCATGTCTGCCATGCCAGACACACTCCTGATCCAGCTTGTGAGAGTAACACAAGCTAAGTTAAACACCGTTCTGAGGGAACCACCCAACAGCTGAGGGTGGAATCCATCTGCAGGATCCTGTCAGTCTAAATCCTTTTTAAGAAAGGACTTAGATGAAATGCTTCTTGTATTGCAGGAAAAAGGAATCTCTGTACACACAAATTGTCCAATTCATACATCAGGAAAGCTGAAACAATATTTAACACACTTTGAAAAGTGCTGATAAAAGACACGGCACAAAACATTCAAAGCATGCAAAACCCGCCTGGACGTGATCCTCTGCAACCTGCTCTAGGTGAACCTGCTTAGGCAGGGGGGGTTGGACTAGGTGATCTCCAGAGGTCACTTCCAACCCTTAATGTTCTGTGAAAGCTTTTAGTAAGATTTTTATTTAGTGAGAAATTTATTTAATCCTTTGTCATTAACAGCTATGTCTGAGACATTCAACCAATGGCTGACAAAGGACTAAATTCCAAGTCCCAGAATAGCATTCTTACTTTTATCATCTTTTAAGTAACCCAAATACATACACATCCACACCCAAACAGCAAGTTTTACTACTGAGCATGCAGTTTAGAAAAGCCATTGATAAACAAATTTTTCCCTTCAAAATTGAATATCCACAAATCCCCAAGGGACCTTTGTATCAAACATAGGAATGTATGGGGAGGCAGGGGAAGAGAGAAGATAAGGCAGAGCAAGAACACCACAAAAATGCTTTATGAAGAACCCAAAAAATGTTGGCACTATGCTCTGGAGCACTCCATCTGTGTGCTGCACCTGCAGATGTCATCACAGCAGGCGCACAGGACTTTAATCCCCCCTCTAGATACCTGCTCTGGAGCTGCCTTTGCAGCAACCCGACTTCACTATTTTATGACAAGGAGAGGAGGATGGCTCTGGTATAACGTGCTCCAGTTCCGTAAGTTGGATTATTTCCTAAATACTAGGTGATTTCAGATGAAAAAAAATAGTCAGAAGTTAACCCTAAATGAATTAAATTCCTTTCATGTAATTGTGATGCTTGTTTTCTTTTAGATTAAATTTTAGTTGCTCCCATAGTTAATTTATGTTCTTCCTGGTCTTTAGGATAAAATAAAAGTAAACAGCCTGGGTAGTCACAAATTCTACAGAAATTGAGTTTATTTTTGAAATTAAGTCCTGTAAAAATTGTCTTGACTGTTATGAATTCTTGCTTTTTGTAACCGACAGTTCATTTCAGTTGATAAAAAATGAAATTAGTTTTCTAGAGCAAGTTTTAGAATGCCAGTCAAGAACTTTTGCAGACTTCAGTAAAACAGCAATATTTTCTCTAAAAAGTAAAATAATTTAAAAAATTAATATCTATGAAACCACTTTTTCTACAGATATTATTTTACTAGCTGTTTTGATAAGCAACAACTTTTAAATAGCATTTTCCAACATAGCTAATAAGTTTACATATTGTAAACCTGCTCTCTTGATCTCTAACAGTTTTTGTAATATGAAGATATTTAAAAGCTAAAATATCACAAGAACTACTCAATAATACTGTGTGATAGAAGTAGATAATGACATGAGAAAATTAAATGTTTGCAAGGATTTTACTACAGCATGTTTTCACTGCTGTTCAAAGAGTGTATTTTATCCAAATGCAAAAATGCCTTAACACAAATTAAAAAATGCAATATTTTAGGAAGAAAGCTATGCTCGGCCTGTAATAAAATTTGAAAATAAATCCAAGGACCTGGCTGCCAAGAGTCATTGTTCTTATATTTCTTTCAACTTGCTAAAAATATTTACCTTTTAACACCTGGAAGTATGAACACAAGTTAAGAGCAAAGTTTGACGTTCTGAAAACACAAGCAGACCTCCTGAGTCAGACCAAACAGGGTATAAGACAACAAGCCCTCCCAGTTTCCTACAATCCATGGTTTAGGAAACCAGCTGTGGGTTACACCACCACCACTGTGTTGAAAAGACACCGACAGACCTTCTTTCTGACTAGTGCACATCTAATCCTTTTTTCAATCATTTATGCTTATATCCTTTGTAAAATACTACTGCAGTAAGTTATACTGCACAACTTAATCAGGCATTGCTGAGAAAATACTGCATTATTTGTTTATTGTAACTCCTGGTTTTGCAACCTAGTTTTTGTGTTCTGACAGTTAACAGATTACTCTCTACTTTTTCCATGTCATTTTGCCATCCTGCTATCTTTTACATATTCCATTTATAGATTAACTTAATAATGTTTTAAATTTGTTTTTCTACTCCTTTCATATTATACTTTGCCTTTTATTTGTCTTAACTACATTTGAACACTGACAAGAAAGACTCTGAGTGACAGTAACTAATACCTACTTGTATAGATAGTGGGGGTTCTTTCTCCCCATATACTTTACTCTGCAGTTACCAACCCTAAATCTCCCCTACCATTTTATTGTCAAATTACACCTACCACAAGGCCTTTCTTCAACTCTTTAGTCAATTTTTTCTCAGCAAATTCACCATCCATCCCTTTTCCAGGTCATTTATTAACTAGCTGTGTATCAGAGGTACACTGAGTACAGATGACTAGGGGGAACCACTCTAGTCACGTATTTGGTATAGGACAAAGCTATCAGCTAATTATATTATTCTTTGTGGAAAAAATACCCCCAAAACCCACACCAAACTACAAACCCAACATTTATTTATTCCTACTTTTCATCTTGTTCTTTAGGCAGGTATTGGAAAATAAAGTCCCTATTGGGTTACCAGTATAGCTTCCTTAAATACAAGTTATGACCATGTCAAAGCCTTTTTGAAAACTGAAATATAATATACTGGCTTAATCATCCCTTTCAAGAAATGTATCGAGTCCCTCAAAAAACTCTGATATATTTTACAGACAAGAAGTTCTCTCAACCAAAACAAACCTATAAAATGTAAAACTTTGCCTCAAGCACGCACAAATGGGAATTGTAAAATAATAGATTTATTTTCAGAATCTGCCTACTTTTACCATTCAAGAACAACAAAAAAGGTAGTGAATAACACCTGCAACTCTGCTAACAATTAGGTATCTTTAAATATGGGCTTCACTTCCAACTAGCCAATTTGGAAATGATTCATTATAGAAAATAATAGGTCTGCATTTCCTGATAGATCATAAAAGGAAAATCTTACCAAAAATAAAGTATTTGTTCTTCCAGCTGCATGGCCTGTAAGCAAGAAGTGTAAAGTTGAGATCATCAGCTCACTGACAGTAAGAATCAGTTGCTTCCAGGCTGTGTTATGTGGTCCATGGGTGTCCCAACCACCAACCATTTCTTTACCCAAGGGGTTAGTTAGGTAACCTGCACAGGCTGATGTCTTGAGTGGGTGGCACAATCACATGAAATAAGCTCTTCCAGGAAACCAAGGCATTTGGCATTTCTAGTGTTAGGAGTCAGTGCCCTGTCACATGAAGAACAGAGATGAAAATCTGCAGACTTGGTGATGGCAGTGCTAAAAATAGGGAAAAGCCAGACTCCTAATCAAGAATAGAGCCTCACAAGGCCGATATCAGGCCTAAAATATAAATTCTCATCTTTCTGCCAATGGGAAACAAAATCCAATGAATATGAAGCAAACTAGAATACACTAACAATTTACCAAAAAAATCATCCAACAAATTAATAGCAACTGTAAAGTCAAAGATGATGTAGTCTGTAAGAACAGGAGAGGCACTGCCTCAAGCAACAGCAGTGACAAACTGAGGACTGTAGGACACAAACTCCCCACTGCACTGTCAGTGCAGGGTACACAAGAGGGGCACGTGCCCTGTACAGAAACCTCACAGTGCAAAACACTCTGAACTGAACCTCATGAAGCAATCACGTACTCACTGTGGAGTGTGCATACAGTCAAACCATCAAAGGGAACAGAACATCACAGGCAGTGAGAGAAGTTCTTCTGCACAAAGCATCAGCACCTTACTTAGTAAATCCTAGATTCTTTATGAAGTATGTCTATGTTCTATTTTCTTCAGAGCCAAAACCAAACTATCTCAGAAATCCAGTTATGGTGTGGTCTTACAAACAATAACACAACTGAGACTAGTGAAAACAAACACAACTGAGACGAGTGAAAACAAAAAGCGCAGAGCACAGAATAAATGGCTAGGTGTAAACGTGCTCTTAAATATGCCTTGCCAACAAGTAAATTGCAACCTGGAACTGTACATGAATCTTGTGTGTTTAGCAGGCTTCCAAGTCCAAGACACAACAGAAACAAGCTCATTATTCCAGGCAGACAGTGCGGATGCTTTATCCTAGATCATCTGTTTTATTCTACAGAAAAGTATTACCAGATATTATCAGATGTCTTTAGGGTTGTGATGCATGATCACTACTAACATACGTCAAAACAAATAATGCTCTCCTGTACTCTGTTGATTAATGTCACAGAAATATTTAATGTAGAAAATGGTAGATCAAAATATCAAGTTCTCTGTTACAGTCAGCTATGGCAAACCTTGATTGTAAGAGACAGGAAATATCTTGAATTGCTGAGCTATACAGAGGATCGGAGCTCTGTTCAGCCGTTAGAGCCACTATTTAAAACAGTAACAACCTACTCTCCTAACCTCTGAGGTCTAGCTCCTGAGTTAAAACATTCAGCTTATTCTAGTTAACACTGAGGTTAGCTAAGTTAAACAATGAGAGACAGTAACTACCTCAAAGTTAAGCAATGGTACCTGTTTCACGGTTTGATACAAATCTTGTGACCTAAAGCAACAACATTACAACCTTGCCACTTACATAACTGCTTATTTCAATCTTGGAAGCAAATGTGGGCTTAAATCTGAACTTCTACAAATATCCTACACTGTGTACCCCAGATTCCTACCTCTATTCAAGATACACATTGTCATTCCTGAAGCTGTTTGCCTGTGCTACAGGAAATAACATCTTACCTAAATGATTAATAACTAGAATCATAGAATATCTGAAGTTGGAAGAGCCCTATAAGGATCACTGTGTTCCTTGCTCCTCACAGGACACTTAGATAATTAACAATTAATGATTAATAATTTACAGTGTCAGATTTAAACACAACCACTGTCCAGTAAGTGTCAGTACAGAAGTACAACCTCAAAACTTAAACACAATATACTTGACCTATACACTTTCACACATGATATTTAGGAAATACGGCCACTGTCAATCACGCTGTATATAGATGGTCTCACAAGAGCATGCAATAATTACTCTTTATACTCACAATTAATCTTCACATTATCTTTGGTGACTTTTATAACGCTAATCTCCTTCAATTAAAAACAGGGAAAGAAGTATGGCACGGTTGATTTGATCCTACACTATTGTTTCAATAGTTATTTTGGACTGGATGTGAACAAGATTAGCATCGTACCCAGAGAGACTGATGGTCTTCCTACAGTTCCTAGATGGGCTGGCAAGGGGGGTAATTTGCTGATGGCCAGAGTGGATCAGGTGCCAAGAATCTCTGACTTTAATTCATGCACAATTAAGTCATGATAAATAAAGGGTAACACATGAAGCTAAATGCGGGATGAAATTCTCAAGTTCAATTAGATTCAAAGCAAGGTTGAGAAAAGACTAGGTTCTTCCTATTGGAAGTTGCATTGACACATTTAGACCAAAGGCAAGTTAAAGACTTTTAAGCTGGTATGCAAGGATTTAGAAACTATTTTGCAGGAGGCTAAGGCAGTTTAAGAGTCAGCCTCTTGTTGCTACATGTCTGTTCCCATTTGCTACTTAACAGCAGAGCTGCAAAACAGAAACGTAGGTGCAGCATCAACCATCTTTTAAACTACCAATAAAGATGGTATGAACTCATTTTGGGGCCCACATACTCCATGTCACTGCCTAAGCTGTGGGTAACATCGACTGTTGCTGCTAGCAGCAAGTATCAGCCATAATCATAATTTTCTAAACTCAGTTAAAATTGCTAGGGTAACTCCTCTACACAAGTTTTTCAGGACTAAAATTCACTGATAGGAATATGATATTTTTAGATATGAATATATGAGCTTCTAAACAAAGCAGCATTACTTTCTGCAGCTTTCACAATAGAACTCAGGCAAATGCTGTCATGTTTAATTTAAAAGTTTGTCAAATCTTTTAAAAATGTAATCAGTTTAGCGTTTTCAGAGATAAGAATGAAAGCTTTTGTCAAAGTAGAAAGTGGGTTACCCCCATGGTTTAAAAGACAAAATAGTTTAGAGTTTCTTACTCAAGGACAATCTGGAGTTCAAGTAGCTGAAGGGAAAAAAAAAAAAAAAAAAAAAGGAAAAAAAAAAAAATCTAGTAAACAAGCAAGTGGACCGAATAATGCTGTTCTGCAATGAAAGATGTCTGCAAAGATAGGAGCTTTCATCTTTGTCCTTCAACTGAGCAGCAAAGGCAACATGTGCGCTTGGACTTTCAAAGGGCTCTGGGACCACGCCTGGGGACAGCTGAACTTGCAGCAGTTGATAAGCTGAGCTGTTCCCAGCAGGCTGCTCCCACCGCCATGCAGGTGTGGGAGCTGTCAACTGGTAAGCACCTGAAGCAGCACCTTTTAGAAGGCAAAGTCAGATGGCAGCTGATCTTAAATGCTGTGCTGTGAACTCCAGTGGCTCAGGGATGGACTGGCAGGCAGCCAGATGCCCATGCAGCCCAGACTCAGTGGGCCAGAGATTCATCACCCGCCTCGAGCTAAACTAGCCAGGCATCAGTTCAGATCCCAGGCTGTGCAACTGCTCCATGAGCTGAATTACTCATCACCTAAACATTCAATGTAATTACAACAAAATTATGAGTATATTTGCAAACTCTTCACTGTCATTCACACATGCAATATATTTTTATAAATATATATGTATATTCAGGTCTGAACCTTCATACTAGCTGTTCAAAGTTGACGGGAATATGAATCAGAAATCCAACCAGGGTAAGGACAAAGCACATGGGAGAAGATTTCCAAAGGTTAGTGGGGCAGCAAGGCACTCATGCACTTAAAAAACCCAAATCAAACTGCAAAAAAACTACTCTGACACCACAACTGGGCACTAACCTTCCCATTGACAGTACTCGCAGCCACATCCACGGACAGATAAAGCAGGCTGGTCTGCTTTTTACTTCTACGGGCTCTGGACTACTTGGCATTAATAAGCCACTACAGAATTTCTTTCTGTAGTACAACAACTTAGTTCCATATTTTCCCTTTAAGTATTTTTAAGTGCAAAACAGAAACACATATATCCCTATATTTATAAACTATAGGAAAGGTTAGAAACAACACAAACAGGAATATTACACCTCACTAAGAAATCATTCTGAAGCAAACTAA
Source organism: Brachypteracias leptosomus (assembly GCA_013401335.1). NCBI lineage: Eukaryota > Metazoa > Chordata > Aves > Coraciiformes > Brachypteraciidae > Brachypteracias > Brachypteracias leptosomus. Next base: position 25,165 of record VYZX01021308.1, on the reverse strand, counting down.
AGTATCCCAATACTTTCCAAAATAGCTTATTAGCAAGATTCACTGTATTTTGTGGTTCTAACCTAAATTATAGCTTGACTTAAATTATAGATATTCCAGCCTTTGCAATTTAAAGTCCAAAACAAACATGAGTTTTCCCAAGCATTGCAGAACTGAGCTATTTATACAAAGTTTTCAATTACATATGGTTTTATCTCTGTGTGTACTATACAGAGCACAAAAGACAGACAAATACAAGTTAACTGAAGGAAAGTATACTGTGGGCCCTCAAATATCTGAAGTCTATAGAGCTTCATTACATCTGGACCGCGCTAGCATAAGAACCTCAAAATTATCTTAAATTCTTTATGTACTTGCCATGTATTATAGGAGTAAATGGATTTATTATTCAATTTTGTGCAGAATACAATTTAGAAGATTACCAGTAATACTGCTGATAAACTGTCTCCTATTTACATAAAAGCTTCTCATCTGAAGGGAACTCTAGCAGAATTCATTATTGCTCTGGCTCTAAAAAAAAAAAAAAATCTCAGACCAGATTCATGGCTCCCTCTGTCCTTGTGAGTGTGGAGACGGACTTTTGTGGAGTTATCAGAGTAGAAACCTTGCGCCGTGCTTTCTTCTTTGCTTACCTCACTCACAAACTAAATCAGAAAAATCTCAGTCGTGACAAGACTGATCTTCTCAAGAAATCTTCTGTCAGTCTTCTGTGACATCAAGTAAAGCAATCAAGAGCTAGATGCACAAAGGAGACTGGCTATTGCAACAGAAACTTGTGATGCCTAACTTTCAGGTGCTTCAAAGTCCTCACAGCAGTTTTCCTATCTGATGTCCATGCAGCAAGGCTCCCAAGAACATTCACAGAATTCAGGAAGCAAAGATAACTTCACAGCCATAAGAAAATGCTCAAAAGGAGCAGGAATCAAACAGTATATCTCTCCAAAGATTAGGCAACTAACACAAAGCTCTGAGGCAGCATTTATGCCACAAACTACTACTCAGAATGCTCAGGGATCCAAGTTCAGACACCTCCTTCATCAGTCTATGAAATAAAAATCTAAGCAGTCTTAAAGACAAAAAAAAAAAAAAAAGAGAGAAAAAGAGTTTGAGTCAGCAGCTCAGTGACTAGTATGCTCAAGGGAGAGAAACTGGGGATCCTGTTCCACTGAGTATTTAAATATTTATAAACAAGGTGATACAGGATGAACAGAGAAAAGCAAGAGACATTTCTTCACCAGAAAGCCATACAGTCTGCAGTTAGAGATTTACCTGTCACTGCCAACACTGCTCAGAAGGAGCCACCACTCCTCCTCCCCATAAGTTACTTAACTACCCTTTTCTAAACCCAAGCCCTGCTAATACTCTGAGAACACCAGAGCATTCCGTGCCCTTTACCGTCACAAAGTTACCAGGATGGCAAGAAAGCCAGTTCTGTGGATGCAAAGGCATCCGAACCAGCTCTGCACAGACCAGCACCAGCCCAGCCAGGTGCCATTTCTACACAGCTGCTGATCCTACCCAGGAACACAGTTATATGGCACAACAGCTTTGGCTCCAAGTTGACTCCATTAGACACGAGGAAGTTCTGCAAGGAGCCACACTGTTGCTGGCATCAAATTTTGCACTCTTTGCAGACCCGGGCTAGCCATGTTATTGGTTAGATGGGGACAGAGATATTACATGTAAGTTGGAAAATCTGATTTAGGAAGTTAATTCCCATGCTAAACAGGGAACACATAGAATGGCTTAGGTTGGAAGGGACCCTAGAGATCATCTAGTCCAACCTCCCTGCCATGGGCTGGGATGCCTCTCAACTAGATCAGGTTGCTCAAGGCCTCATCCAACCTGGCCTTGAACACCTCCAGGGAAGGGGCATCCACAACCTCTCTGGGCAATCTATTCGAGAGTCTTGCCACCCTTGTACTGAAGAACTTCTTCCTAAATTGCCACTCTCAGCTTCCCAAATCCAACAAAATGAAAAGTAACTCCATCTGTTGATTTCTTGCCCATATCTCATATAGCTTGTCTCACGGCCAGCAAGCAGCGTGTCAGTGCCTCAAGGTATGACCAACTGGAAATACTGAAATCAGAAGTCAGAGGTAAGAACTGCAGGTGGTGAGGTAGATAAGTGCAGCTTCATGGATTTCAACTTAGTCATCTGGCTTGTGTAGGCCTGGCTGACATTGCCTCTTACATCACAACAAAGTAAATGAATTAGTGAAAGTCTACAAAAATTAGTAACTTTAACAATTTTCATGCAGTACAGTATCAAATGCTTTCTTGAATTTCAAACAGGCTGGCTTAGTCCCTAGAAAATCTGTGCAAGTCTGTTCTCTCATGCACAGGTTGACAAGGAGGACAGGATCTTCTGAAAGAGTTCTCAGTGACACAAAAGCATGGACCAACACAAGTCAGAGAGCACTAAAACCAAATGACCTGAAAGTCTGAGCCACAAACCAGACACTGTTCAAAAGAACAATGGAAAATTAGACAGCAGCCCCAGTTTGTTTGTGTTTGGGAAGCTTTCACCATGTAGCCAACTTTCTATATACTTAGTATTCACCATCTGCCCTAAATTTTGATCCAGAGTAATTTCCTGGAAAATAACTGCTTCTGGGAAGATCAATGTCTATGCAAAATGGAAAACCAGGCCTTCCACTTTAAATTCACTTCTATAGCTATCATATTCACTACAGCTTGAAAACATAAAATTGTAATTATCTATTACAAGCAAAGCTTAAGAATCCAACTAGGTGGGGGATCTCTCTAGGGATTGTGCCTGCAGCTACAAACAAAAATGTTATATACTGAAGGCTAACATGGCCCACAGGTCATAAGATGAAAGGGTAGAAGAAAAGGGGGCCTTGAGTTCTTAGAACAGGAGAAATAGGGAAGACTATGAGAGGGAAAGGCACCATGGCCAACAAAATGAGCACTGTGGGCTAGTGATAAGGAAACACTGGTTAATGCAGACATTCAGAACTGGGGAGCACAGGAGACGTCCCAGCAGCTACTTTGCTGTGTTGCCTGCCATCTTCCCTTGGGTGCTTAGGCGCCTGTCAAGGCAGGTAAATAGCCATCATGAGGCTGGATGGGTACAGGCTCTCTCTGAAAAGCTGCTTTCAATTTCTGTATGCAAGACAAATGTGTGGAGAGTTTGGCGACCAAGTGCTTTGTGGCAGTAGTTATTGGGACTGAAGAAATCTGGTTGTGCAGGCCCTCTGGGGAACACAGCATGACCCAAACGGGGAACAATGTGGTTCTTCTCTGAAAGAACCTGATCTACCAGAAGTTTAAGCAGAGGGAAGATGGATGATTTCCACATCCCTCCCCCTCCCCCCCGCCAAAGGAAGCTCTCATCTGTTTCACTACAGGGATGGAAAGGAGTAGGTACCTTTGGTAAGAGGACATCCTTTCTGTTCTGCAAAGACTGATTATCCAGGCTTGTCCCCTAGGCCTCTAGATCACAGCACATTTCCTTCCCCCCATTTACAGTATCTACTTACACAGCTCTAATGCTCTCCTGCACACCTCCCCTTCTTCTAACAGCTAAGCAGAAAGCAAGTCTCCACTCATCTCTATGATATAGTTCAGAAGAAGAGGGCAGACCTAAGCATCTTTTCCTCTGGCAAGCAAATTACTACTGTGATGCAGCAATCACAGCTGCACGCAATACTCAAAAGGTCCAAAAAGGCATCAGGAGACAAAGCCACCGTGTTTGCCCTGAAGGGCTGGTGAATCAACAGCCAGCAGATAGTGAGAGAGAGTAAAAGGCTGCAAGCTTTGTGGTGCAGACACTCCTACCCTCTCCTTTGGAATGGAGTAGAGAACTACAGAGATGACACAACAGTAGTTCTAGAAATTGTCATATTTAATCATTGCATTGGCACATTGGAAAAGAAAGCATTGATATTTGACCACAACCCCTGTCTCATGCACTCCTTCCTTGGACCATCTGCTTTTCATGGTCTTTATCAACAAAGGCACAAATAACAGCCTGCAGCCAAGTTGTTATCCTGAACATCACCTCCATCTTGCAAGTGGACAACTAAACTCTCATTCCACCTCCACCTGCACACAGTAAGGGCCTGGGGTCCGTACAGCCCTATGACCCATGCAGCACTGTGGACAAATTGTATCTCTCATAGCTGCAAGAATGCATCTAAACACCACAAAGTCCCCTTCAGAAAGAGGGCATCACAATCGATTTCCATTCTTATGCTAGATTTGTAGAAGACAAACATCCTGAGGCTTGCAAAGATGTCTGCAAACGTACCTTGGTGGTTCACCAAGGCCTGCAAGACAAGTTAATGTTGCCAGAGCTGCCATGAGCCAATGCACTGGACACGATCTGTTAATGAAATGCTTGATTCCACTCAGTTTGATAACTCATGAATAGAGAGAAAAGAGGGAAAAAAATAAAATAAATTTATATTTTAAAAAAATAACCAATATGGGCCACCTATACACAACAGCATACAATTTTTTCCACCCATCTACTATTCAAGGAAAGCTAATGTGAAGAATAATCTTTGAAATCATGCTCACCACATCACCCTTAACAGATTTGTCCTCACTAATATGATTTGCTACTGATCAGCTGAAGTTCACAAGTTTCCACATGGCAACAGCCACTTTCTTAAAAACATGGCGATGATCTTGGAATTGAATGTGATGACAATGAAGTGTAACAACAAATACCAGCTCCATATATATATATGTCTGAAAGCTTTGTACCCACTGCTGGTTTTCCTCAACTCCAAAGCTAATGTGTTCCCACCGGTCTGAGTTCAGCTTCCAAGCCCTAACCACCTCCTATCAATGAAGACAAAGCAGTTCCACACAATTAAGCCTATCACTCCACCCCTACGGTGTCTTGGTTTAGTCAGTGACCACGCTTGGCATACCAGTGTGGAGAAGAGGCAGTGTGAGACACAGGCTGCACAATGAGACTCAAACCACCAGGGCCTGCAGCTACACATGAACATNTGGGGAAAATCAGCTCAGCCAGACCCACTACAAGAGGGCACTGTGGAAGGGACAGCAATCTTCAGGACACTAACAACAGCATATGGTGGTATTTCCCATAAAGGTCTGCTGGTGAGGAAGCTGGAAGACAACCTTCCATAGGCCAACTTCAGACCTCATGCGCAGTAGGACTGGCCTAAATCTAGTCCAGAGTAAGACCCCTTAGTTTCATGCAGTGGACAGGTAAGAAGTGCACTAACAATTTCATCCAATGATCCACTCCTGTAACACCAAATTATTTTCTAGCATAGAACATAGTGTCTGAAAATGGATAAAGATGAGGCTCTGGGAATCACACTATCAGCACCATCTCAACAAACTCCAGTTACCATAGGGTAAGTAACCTCTCTTCATCACATATGCATTACTTTGGACCTTCGTACACTCTAAGGAGCATCCTTTGAGGACAAGAAGAGCAAGGCAGTACTATTCACATTATCAAGTGGACAAGGAGCAGTGTTCAGACAAAGCAGCATTAGATTGTGCAGATGACTGATAGGCTTAAAGCCCGCATAATAGGATTATACACATTCACCTGTCTGGTTTCAGACAATCTGCACAAGCTAATCACACTTGATGAAGGGCATCAGTACTACAGGTTTCAAACACTTCTTTAGTAGCTGTAATTTAGAGTACTTGCGGGAATTAGCAAAGATGGTTTATGAATGTGTTGCTGCAAGAACCACTGTAAGAATTAATGATGACTTGGGTTTTTTTGTAATGCCTGCAAGCAAGAGAGTGCAAACAAAAACACATTTCAGATTTGTAGGGTATTGTACAAAATGACACAGATGTGTATAACTCATATGGTTTTGATCCCTTAGTCAAAGCTTTCCTACAGGTGACGTGGTGATGCTCAAAGCAGAATTATTCATGTCCAACTAGTCTGTATGTCTAGACTTAACCAGCACAGAAGTCAGTTGTACTGCTTTGTACTTCCATTGATCCATACGAAGAGCCTATAAGAAAAACACTTTGGGGTTTGTCAACTTTTATTTAACAAGCAGTTTATCTGTTCCATCACCAAAATCTTTTGTGACCACCAGTTCGTTCTGATAAGCTGGAAGTTTGTCCTAAGTAACACATGACATACAGCATCCTACATTTAGCACTTTTTACACAAGCCTTCCCTGCTCATTAGTACCAGTGACACAGGGTAAAGAAACAGCAAAAACGTTGCAAGTAAAATATGAATTAAAGAGTCCCTTATGCTTTTTCCATCAGGTCAATGTCTACACCTCTGCAGCCTTTCTCCAAGTTAAACTCTGAGGCAGTATCAGGGACAAAATGTAACACTAGGCCGAGAGAGAATATTGATTGCTTTCCTAATTGAAGCTGAGCTACCAAAAAAATTTAAGAGCAGAGCAATTTTGTCTGTAAGTACCAGAGATTCACATGTTACAGCAAGCACTGCTAATATGGAGTAAGAGGGAGAGGCAGGATGCCTGTCTGGAGAGGTTTCAGTAAATTCATGCCCATGCTGTTTAGCAGAACATCCTAGTAACGATCTTCTACACAAAACAGCACTTATTTCCCCAGAACGCCCAACCTACAGAAGGTGGACAGCTTCCTCCTCCCTGTGTGTGTGTACACACACCACATATACCAATTTAAGCTTGTCAGACACCAAGTCTCCAGTTTTTGGAAGCATCTTTATATTGAATTAACTAACTTACTCCCCCTAAATTTAAATTGACAAGTGATTAAACATTTTAACTCACTAGCTTCAATATTAAGCTTTTGAAGGTACTTCTTAATCCACTTCAAACCGGTTTTGTTAGTTTAAACTGATCCTAGTTCTCATGCAATTTCTCTCACTGCTGCAACTAGTTGCACAGAGCTCTCCATAGACACACACACAAATGTTCTGGCACATGGTCACGAAGCCATAAGTGAATGGAAAACTCACTACGGAATCATTTTTCCAGTTTCTGAGGTACTTTATTGTTCTCTGTGGGACATTTTCCAGTGTTTTGTATAGTCTGCTTTAAAAACTCAATGGCAAGCCTTTTGCCTTTGTACTTCTCCAGACCTGTAGATCTTATGGGCTTGTCTACAGTGGACACATTCCAGAACTACAGCAAATTAAGAGATCTGAACAAAAAGTTACAACACAGTAATATTCTCTGCTTTGCTGGAATGATGCCTTATGTTGACAACCTATTCCAGGATAGTTGAAGTAGGAATTGCCTTGGAATTAGAAGTGACTTTTTTGGTGGATGGCCACGAGGGGGAGTTACATCTGTTTAAGTATAGCTGCAATGAACCAGTTATTCTGCTGGGTCCATCCATTTTCCTCACTAAGCAAATCCTCAATCTTCAGCTTCCCAATGTGAACAGGTAGTAGCAGAGGCAGTGTTACTGTTAAAGTGCTTTGAGACACAGACACAGGAAACACCTGCAAGTAGATTCCACTGCCATGCAGCTGTTTAGCTTACATGCCCAGAACTTCACACCACAAGGCCATGTGGTTTTACTTTCCTAAAAATCACCATTTGTTGTATAAACAAAACTAACCCAAATACAAAGTAAAACTCAAGTAGTCTAAACTCAATTTACCAAGTCAAAAGCTCAGAATATGAAAAAAAAAGTAATAAAATGAGGGAGGTGGAAGGAGCAACTAGAAATTTTGAATTTTCTATTGGAGAAAATAAGATCCCAGAGGGACTATCTTGCCAGAACACCTGTAATGGCGGTTGTAAGATTGAGTTAGTTTTTTTTCCTGCTCTAATCAGTTCAATGCTCTGATTTATAGCACATCATTATGGAGAGATGATACATGAGGCAGAAATGCCAGATCATGGATCAGATGATTTCCTGGAGGACAACCACCACCTGAGACAGTGGCTCTGCATCAGTCTTTCCTAAAGGATTACTATGAAGACACCATCCCAGAAATGCCAATTTAACTCCTTTCTGGAAAGTAGAGAAATCACACAGAAGCATATTTGCTCCAGCAGATGAAAAGCACAGCTGACTATACAAGACTCCCTACAGCAGAACATGCCTGTAGAGCCCCGAGTGTGGAACACAGGAGACAGTTACCACGGTTTTGGAGAGTAAACTTAACCTTTAAGGGAGCGCTGACCCCTTCACAAATCTTTGTTCTTTCTGAGAGCGAATACTCCAAGGAAGGGAGGAAGCTTCCAGGGGGGATAGAAGCAGAAAATGGGACTAACATCAAGGCCCTTTCTGCACAAAATACCTGCAATTTTTTAAAAGTCTTCACCATGTGCCCTGGGATTGCATGATTAAGCAGCTTGCTCAAAGTCAGTTAAGATAAAGTGAGGAAAACATTAGAAGGCTCAATCTCAAAAGCCAGTGTTTACATTCTGAGACAATGCCCGGTCTTGAGAATAGGCTGTGGGGAGGGGAGGGGGAAGAGTGAGATGGAATTAAAACCCAAAGCCTTTAAGTATTCCTAACTGAGGATCAAAAGAAAGATGTTTTAGCCAACATACTATTAAAATTCTTTCTTTGGCATGAACAAAGTTTGGACTACCAATTACAGAAAAATTCAAGCTCTTAAAAAAACAGAAGTCTCCTCCACCTCTCAACCCGCTGCCTCTTTATGGCTGCAAAGTGAAATTAAACAATACCCCAGAAGTCAATAGTTCCTCCTCCTCTGCTGCAACACCAGGTCCCCCAAAAAGCAAAACCCTTTGACAATTTTGAGATGGCTCTCTCAATCAATGACGGACATTGATTGGTCCATTGGTGCCATTACTGAATGCCACGTAGAATCACATCAAAATGTGTAAGTGACATGGGTACACACTAGTCTCCCTCAGAGAAAAAGTCCAGCAATGAACCACCATAAGATTAGCAAATTAAATCCAATCTAACCACTAGCAACAGATTCAACACAAGCTACATACAGAATGGGAGGAAACTTCCTTACCCTTTCACCAGTAAAGCAGCTGTCTGAAAAATTCAGTTTGACCAAGCAGTCAATCAGCACTGCTGAATCACAAATAAGGCAGGCAGATCAGCACACATACACAGGAGGTAGTTAAGAAATGTCTGCCCAACATTAGAGTGGTATACCAAATTAGAGGCCAGACACTGGAAGCAAATGAAACAGAGTAGGGTACTCAAATCCTCATAGACACTGTTGCTTCATGAAGCTACCCAGTCAGCTGGCTGAGCAGTGATTACCCACTGCAGTAGTCACAGGTGGTATAAGGGAGGCAGGATGGAAAAACTTCTCACTACCACAAAGTTTTTATGAAGTAGCTACATGAGAACAGGCAAGGCATGTACACTTTCCAGAATAAATTCCCTCCGTGCAGAAGACATGCGCTCGGCACAAGTTAGTGACCCTTCAGAAAAGTCAGTCATAGCAAACTAACAAAAATGGCTCTGTGGTCTCTGCTGTAACAGCAGCATGACTGGAAGGCACAAATATTGACAAAAGCTGGCTCAACAGTTTTAGTTAAGACACACCAAGTAAGAACCAGCAGCATACCTGATGAGATAAAGCAGCAGGCACTGTAGAAAGCATTCCTCACCAACAATGACTGGAGGAGGCGCTGCACAGAGCTTACAGCTCAAGCCTATAGGCTGCCTTCCAATTTAAAAGCTCAGAGTTTATCTGAGACCTACAGCTGAATTCAGCTGCTTGCACACTGGTGTCTTAATATTTGATACCAGTATTTCCCATAAATGTACACTGGATTGACAAACGCAATGCAAGACCAAAGCCTGTGCCCTACCAGGCTGACAGCTAGAGGCCAGACAGGGAATCCTAACTATCCCAAGCAACACTAAGAAAATGTTTTGGCAACTGAACCAAGCTCCTCCTCCAAGCTCAGTAAAGAATATGCAAATAAGATTTTAGTAATAGCAGACAACTCCAATACCACCTATAATTTATTTTTATTTTTAAACCAGAAACTTCTTAATCTTCAACTCACTTGTTTCACACTGCACAGCACAAGATGGTAAGCTTTTCAAGACCTGTGTTAAGATGTTCCCCCTCCTCTTCCAAATGAAAAGCCATTATTAAAACAGGTTTAAAACTTGTTTTACAAGCCTCTCACCCAGAGAGGCCCTGGTCCTTTATTGCTATCGGCACAACCTTTCCACAGGGTGGCATATTCTCAAGGGACCCATATGTTACAGTCAGTCCAGGTTAAGAAAAGGGTTTGGTCTCAGGTTTGGGGTTTTTTTTAAAAAAAAGGCAAACAAGAGGAAAGCTGCTCTTTTAGTCAGCAGTTTCAGCACCCAGTCAGAAGACAATGCCAAAACCACAATACAGCTAAGAATAAGTTTAGGTACCTCTCCTTAGTAGACATAAGCTTAGAGACAAAGAGCACCTTCTAAACATTGTTTTTACACTACCTGAGTTCAGGTGGGCCAGGATAACATAAGCTATGTCCCCAGAGAATTTCAAGAAATGCTCTGGCTGTCAGTGAGGTGCGTGGGCTGTCTGTGATCAGCTCTGCCAAAGAGCTCTGAATAGCCAAATTGCTGTGTTACACCCATTCCTCTTCCACTCTAACACAGGATCCAAGGCTGAGGGGTGGAGGGTGTCTGTAGCTCCCTTAAACAGCACTTATACAGGCAAGCAGCTCTACTGCACTCCAAAAAGGTTTGGCCATCTAGTCACTGAATATTATCTGTCTTGTAATGACAAGGTGCAAAAGGTACCACAAACCACTTCTCAATGACAAAAAAGTTCACAGTGTTTATTTACATACTACAGTAGGAGAACTTACCTCCATTTGGTGAGCAGCAGTGTCCTGATCATAGTGTCCCATGATGTTTGGGAAAAAAGTCATATTGTAAGGCATTCCTGAACATCTGGAAATAGTAATTGGCTCACAGGTGAACAAACTGTGCCCCTGCACCAGAGTCAGAAGCAAACTGCAAGCTGCAGAGAACACAAGTACTCCCATTTTGTCAGGATGTCCAACTTCAGCGCATTGCTCTGCTTAGTAGTTAGATCAGCTTTGCACAAGGATGAAAACACGCATCTTCGGTTCCAGTGCAAGGCAAGGATGCGGGCAGCCGGCCAGCCAGCTGGCCACACTCCTCACCACTGCTTTAGGTGTTCCCCATCTCGACTGACCGCGGTTTCACGAAATCCCTTCTTCCTCGAGCCCGTGCGCTGCAGAAGCAGAAGAACAGGACAGAATTAACAGCAGAACCAACCCGGCCGCGGCCACCTGCCCGAGGGCCGAACGCGGCCTTCTCGCAAGGCTGCAGGAGCCGGGGCAGCTCCCGCCGGACCCGCTCCGCACCCCCCGCTCCACAGGTCAGCGCCCGGCCCCACGTACCGCGCAGGGCCCGCGGCTCGGCGCAGACCCCGTTGCCGCTGCAACCCGTTCCGGGGAGCGCCGCCTCGCCCACGGGGAGCGGTGTGCTGGGCCCCCGCTCCCGTCCGGGCCCCAGAGCCACCACTGCTCCCAACGCCCCGTTGTCGGCGCTCAGTTCCCAGCCCCGCCCTGGGAAGCGGCGCCCGCGGGGCCGGGTGGGGAGCCGGCCGAGAAGTCGGCCCAGGAGCCGGGGCTCGCCGGGCGCGGCCTCGG
>VYZX01021308.1:0-13558 GCA_013401335.1 Brachypteracias leptosomus | reverse complement strand
GGCTCGGTGGGGCCTCCCCCGGGGGTGCGGGGCTTCGGGGCTTCGGGAGCCATAGGGAGCGGGAGCCGGCCCGTCCGTACCCTGCGTACCTGGGAGAGATTCAGCCCCAGGTGAGAAGGTTTCGGGGCCGAACGCGCAGGGGCCAACGGCACGAAAACCCTCCCGAGCGATACCCGGCGCTTGGTTTTCCATAAGATACTCAGCATTAGCTCTGCAATCGCTCTATTAGTGTGAAGACGATTTGCAGGCTTGGAAGTGTCGGGAAATGAGCTCGTCCCCCCGTGGAAGCGGCCCGGGGCTCGCTGCGGGGCGGGGGCTCTGCGGTGGCACCGGCGGCGGCCGGGGCCTGGCCTTGGGCCCTGCGGCTGCCGGGAGCAGGCAGTGCGCGTCCGGGAGCGCTTGGCTGTGCTCCGGACAGGGGGCTGACCTGGTGAGACCCAACCATATAGGTGCTGATGGTTACCAGGTAGAGGTAACCGAGTTTCTCAGCGCGGAGCCAGCCGAGGTCTCCTCAGGCTGCTGTTTAGCCATGCAACTGACTGCGCTCCAGGACTGGAACAGGAAACACCGGATGCCGAGACATGCAAACCAGGTTTAGAAATGGTCTGACAATGTTCAGGCGGCGCTGCCTTTCTGCTGGTGTGCCCCAAGGTAGTCCGTGCACAGTGTGGAACATTTACCCAGACCATCTGGCTGTGGATGGTGAAGGGCGTGAAGCTGCACGTGTCGTTCAGAGGACCACAGCCATCTAAAAGCTTTCTCTTCATGCAGATCTTTTGTGTATCATTTCCCGAGTCACACCACAGAACCACAAAATCCTCCAGATTTCACTTATGTGAGACTATTTTAGCATGTGTATGAATCATGAGGGGGGTTATACCCACCTGCTACAGATACACGTGGCTCTGCCATTTAGCAAATGGAGTAACTTGATAGCTGGATTTACATGTGATTTGCAAACTAGCAACCATGTTGGGAGGCAACTAACATTTTCCCAACGGGTTTCACAGGTGATGTTAAGTGAAATGTTTGCAGGTTGTGGAAGTTAATGTGTTCTACTGTATGAAAACACTCACCTACATTACCCTTTGTCATTGCTCCAGTTCTTATCCTCCAGCTGGCTTCTGTCCCAGTCTCTCTCAGTAGCTCCTTCCCATCCTGTAAATGTTAAACACTTTTCTCTCCATGAGCTCTGAGAGGCTGCCCCACTGTGTGGGTCTGGCAGTGAGAGCACCAGGACCATGCAAGAGAGATTCTCCCCACTCTGCGTCTGCAGAAGCCAGTCTAGGGAAATTCTTGATCAGCCCTTGGTGAAATTGTTCTCTGCTCCTGGAACACCATCAGTTCCTCAACTGTGCTGAAGCCTTGTGAGGACAGGACATGTTCAATGCAGATTCACACTCCAGCAGGTTTCTCCTTCCTTTCTAGTTTCATTGACTAAGCCTATCGGCCTTTTCACAGAAACAGCAGCAGAACTAACTAGGACCATCTATACCAAGTGAAAAGTCTCTGATTCCCAGTATGTGGGGTTGACAAATTCTCAGAGAAGCTTCTGTTAGAATTTTAATATGGAAAAACCAGCATGTCTTACTTGATTTTCATGAAAGCTTAATAAGAAATTTTGCTGAAACAACCAGACAAAAATCCAAGGTGTGGAAATTTCAGCCAAACCACAGAAATTTTTCAAAGTAACAAGCATCTGAGAACAGGGTATTGTGAGTTTAGCAGCCTTAGCTGTAAGCTCTGCTAGTGTTGCACTGAATAAATATGGCACTATATAAAGTGATGGCTTAGTTCAGAATGCATTTTTATACGTAAATTAAATCTCTGAAAAGTAGATATGGCTAAATAACATTGTTTTCCTTACTTAAAGACTTTTTATTTAGATGATGGGAAAAGGTAGAGAAATGGAAGAGTAAGCCCTTTCTTCAATCACCTCATTAATATACTTTCTTTGCTCACAACCTAGTTGCTAAGCAAGTTATTCCAGAGGTTATGGAAAATGCCATAACAAAGCCATGATCTAAATATATTTGTTTCTGACTCTGTAAAGGTCTTGACTAACCAGAGTGAGGAATGTGAGCGCTCTCACCAGTATCTAGCAAAGCACCTCTAAGTATCATTAAGTATTTTAAGCATGTGCTCAATATATTGCTGATTAGGGATGCAACTACTTGAATGTGTAAGTAAGTTCACCTGGCACTGGAGATATTCTTAACATTTCAGTTAATGTAAAATTAATTTGCTGAACTTTCTCTGGCACCACTTCAAATGACTACAGTTTAGCAATTTTTACTACAAAGAGTTTAAGTGATATAGAGCCATGTTTAAATCCTAGATCATCTTCAGATGCTTTTCGACACATGTAGCAGAGGGGGTTTCAGCAGTGATCAATGGCAGCTCCCTTCCAAGTTCTGTTGGCTCCTACTGCCTATGTGATGGATGTGGTGATCACGTGCGATCGTCTGCCCACACTTCATCCAACTAGCTTAAACCCATCCTTGGCAGAAATGTTGACAGCTTGCCTGGATTATGGACTGAAGCACACTTTTCATCTGTTTTTCTGGAGACATCCCTCCAGGAAAGCCAAACAGTAACGTGACAACAATTACCTGCTGTGGGAACACGTCAGCACCCCATCAGCTGTTGCACTAGGGAGGAAGGTTCTAAAATGGTCGGCAGTTGTCAGGAAGGAGCCTGCCTGTGAGACACAAGCGAGGCTCTGTGTGTGGCTTTGGAGCTTGGAGTCTGCACACGAGCAGTTGCACAGTGGCTCGAGCTTTCCTCTGTTGGCACATCTGAAAGCTTCATAACTGAATTACGCTGTTGGAACATTGTACCAAAGTTTGACTTAATGTAATTTAAATATTACAGATTTGCCAATTACATAGTTTGATGTTGGCTGATTCTGCTATAAGGTACATAATGTTCTTATGGTTCTGCATTTAAAACATATTATTCATAATTTGGTGAAATTTAAAAGGACTAAATAGCCGGTAGATGGCACCAATAAATCCTGCTGTGAGACTTAAAATTGAAAACTGTAATTCTTGTCTTTTTTTCAAATGCATTTTGGAAATGAAAAAAACCCTAGACAAAACAGCATTGTTGATGTAATTTATTCTTATTAGTTTACAGTAATAGTCAGGGGAAACATTTCAGCTTATAAACAGAATATGTTTCCTAAGTCAAAACTGTACCATTTAATTGAGTATATAAACATGTGAGACAGGCTTAGTAAGAACACATAGATATGTTACAGTAATTTCCTCGTTATTTAGAAAATCCGGTCTTTGATGAGTTAATACTTTCTGAGCACTTCTCCAATCTCATGCAGCTGTGTCAGCTTAAACTGTTCTTTATAGTACTTTTTTTTCCTATAAAAATCTTTAAACCGTAGCACCTCCCAAACCCACAACAACAATGAAAACTGGAGAAGGAAGTATATGGAGAAAGCCAGAAGGTTTTTCTGTTGTCATGTGCTAACTCCATTACTGGGTACTTAGAACCCATGTCATCTTCCTTGAACACAGTATGACCTGTTTAGAATTTAGTCCTTGAAAATATTGTGGCTGTGTGGGTTGTGGCACCCACACATAAGAAGATGGTGATTTCCCTTATGCTAGAAGGATCTCATCTTTCATTTGTCAGTAAATGACAACACTGTACCTTCACAGTGCTGCTTTAATAAAACAGTGATTATGCTAATGGTATTCCTTTCCCAACAGGTTACCTCACCTAGCCTCGGATATTAAGAACAATGTAAACTAAGCAGGAAATACACTTGTAAAGAGTAAACTTCCCTAAGAATGATCAAGGATATCTCATTCCATGGTGACTTTTAGCAGCTGCCTTCACTCCTGATAAATCTGCAACCTGTTTTCTTGGGTGATAGTAACAGTAGTGCAATAGTGAACATTTCTCCCAATAGACACCCTCTTATCTCATCATTTCTGCAGCAGGGGTGGTACTTACTTTGGACAACATCACAAAGGCTGGTGGAAAGGAAATCTGTGCTACAGGACATGAGTCATTTCCAGTGGAAAAGACTGATACCAACCAAGCACTCTGTTAGAGTGGACAGGCGAGGTACAGATGACACTGACAGCAAAACAGAAAGTCTTTGCTTCATATGATGTGCAATTAGCAAAGTTGCATTGACTGATCACACACATTTCAAATGCTGCTTTCTAAATTGGTAGGTCAAGACATTTATTGAAAATTAAGGATGCCAAGGATACAATAAAACAATAGTTTTGGAAGCTCAGGTGCTAACTACTGCAAGATGATTCCAAAGGTACTAATCAACATGTTAAAGGCAGACTAAAGAGAATCCACAGCACTGTTCCAGAGTATTGGTAATTAACAGCATCCCATACCCAGCTAATGCATATTGTCTTCCCATCATAACAATCCTGTGCTGCAGGGACTTCCCGAGTTCTGGGGAACCTTCTACAAAAAAAGAGATCTGTCAGTAAGTGCATCTTCCCAACAGCTCATCCCAGTGTGATTTCTGGAGTGGCAGATTCACTATCTGCCAAACTCTGAAGGAATTAGTTCATATAGGAAATACAAATTTTTGGTTTTCATTGCTTCCCAATCTCATATTTATCTTTAGTAGGATTTCTTTGAAATTCTATGATGTAAACTTAGTGTATGAGAATTAAGTAAAAAGTGTCATGATCATTGTATCCATCATCTTTACAAATAGAACTGCAAGTTGTTTTCTGTCAGTTTTTTTGTCACTGTTTTGATCTGCTTATGATAACAGTAAAATGGTTTGAATAATATCGTTTTAATACTCAGAAATAATAAATGGACCTACCTTTCCAAAGCTTTTTCACAGGTGCTCCTGAGCTATTACAAAAAGGAAACACCATGCAGAATGTTAAGTATCTTTTCAGCTGAGACACACAGTTCTGTCAGAGATCAATGTGGAATATGAAAAAGAGTCACACTTTAGATCTTAGGGTAACTGTAACCACATAATAACTCATTTCTTGGATTAATAAAATCTGCTGCACTCCAGCATTTGTGTCAGCATTACTATTTTAAACTAGGATTTGCAAAATATGCTTGTGGAACCAGTTATATCATATCCTTGGAGATAGTGCTGACCAGTGTTAACACTTACAAATTATATAAACCTCATTTTCTCAGTCTCCTTCTGTGTGTTTTCATCCTTGCTGTTTAGGATCAACAACTATATCACTAGCCAGTGTCTGGAAATGAAGCCTTTTTATGCAAGAATCTGTAGACAGAAAGGTTATGGATCCAACTTTGTGAGAGTGAAATCATCCTAAATAAATATGACACAAAAAGGAAAGGTGAAATATTGTTAAACAACAACAAAAAAACCCGAACCAACCTAGACAAAGCCAATAATGAATCACAAAGGAAAGGCTTTAGGCTGTGTCAGTACTAATCTCAGTAGGTGATAAACAAGAAAAAATGCTTGATTAGCAAGGAATTGATTCTAAGCACAAAAATACATTTTCTTGGCTATATCTTGTTAACATTCAAATTTGTCTTCCCACCCAGCATAGCAGAGTTTTGGTAATTCACAGATAGCATCAGCTATGACTGACAGACTGACTGAGAGAAGGGGAGCCAAAGGAGCTAACCACTACTCCATTACGTATTTTTATATGATTTTTGTAGCAAAGTCTACTGATTTCATGTTTGTGCATTCATTTTCTTTCTTGGACTTTCTGCCATGTAATGGGATGTGTTCAACTTAAAGAGGAAAGGGGAGGCCAACAGCCAAAACATAAAGCTTCAAATACAGAAGGAAGGCCAGGAGACAAGGGGAAAAGGACAGAGGGATGGGCTTTTCTGAGGCAGTGAGATGAGAAGCAGAGAAGAAAGGCCAGGAGGCTCTTTGCCTCTCTGAGCAGGGCAGATGGGAGGCTGGGCGAGAGTTTACTTGCTGGATGGAACATATAAAGCTCAGCTCTGGGAAATTGCTGAGAATCCTATGAAGCATCCAGAATTGCTAAACAAAGCAATACGAAGAGAACCCTGAGGTGTGAGGTGGGATTTATGTTTGTCTTTGACACAGGAATCCTAACTGCCCTTCTTAGAGTACTGGTTCATGAAGGCCTGTGGTCTTGGTTTCCAAACTGGAAATATGGCTGAGAAGTATCCATAAAGTATTCCCTCTTACAAAGGGAAAGTGGAAGGCATGCATACCATCATCTCCTGGATCCTAGAGAACTTCTGTGAGGCAAAGAGACGCTTAGGGTTCATGGGAGACTTCTCTGGCCTTCCTTGCCAACAGCAGCCTAACCATCATGGTTGTCTTTGTCTTCAGAGGACCCAAAGTGCCCTTGAATGATAGAGATGCTCATGTCTCCTTCCACAGAGGCACTCATGTAAATTGGTATGATGTCCCTGTCCGACAAAAGAACACAGTTCAGATCCCCACAGTAGCAGAGGACAATAACTTAGCAGTGGCTGAGTGTTCATCATCAGTTTTAGCTATCTCGCAAGTCTGCCTCAGGCAGGACTACTTTTAGTCCTGCACTGCTGTAAGTTGCATTTTCACCTGTGCTGGGCCATCTAGACACAAACGACCATGGTGAATCACCCCATGCCACCAGTGGTCACCCCATGCACCGATGATCTCGAACTTTCAGGCAGTTTAAAGACCATCTGAGAGGTCCAATTCAAATCATGATATGCTAGAGGTACACATTCCTCTGGAACATTGTTTTTAATGGTTAAATTAGGGATAAGTTTGGGATGAGGTTCTATGTCTGGTCCAACTTTGCAGTAGTACCATGCTGTAGGACCAATGGCTTTCATGGTGAAAAGTGAAGATAAGCAAAACAATCACAGCATAGTAGCAGAGACCATAGCTCTACTGAGCATCTAGATGGAGAGGCTGATCATGGCTGCTAGCTGAAACAGACCTAGAGATGTCGACAGCACTTAGGGACTAGGCAAACAGAGCAGTCCAAATGTCTGAAAAAGGGAGCAGGGACATCCAGGGATGGCAGCACTGTTTACAGAGGTCAGGAAGAGAAGGGAAATTTCATACCAAAAGTACAAAGCTCGTGGGGCCTTTTCAAAATGTCAATAGAACAAAATGGATAGACATGACCAAAATCAGTTTAACTCACCCAATTCAATTTCTCCTGGAAATGCAATTGGGGTAATGTAGCTAGGATTTTTCAGTCTGGCCCTTGGATTCATAAATCCAATTTTGTTTTCTCTTCTTTGTGCATCAAATGTCATAACAGCCAGCACAGTGTAAGAACTGAAAATAATTATCTAGGAACTTCATTTGTCACCACTCGAGTGCAGTCATTTGCTCCTGTGCAAAGGCACTGAAAATAAACTCAGATCAGTAATAATAGACAAAGACAGTAGTTTGCTTCTGTTCTCCTCTTTGCACTTGTGTTATACGAACATGTGCCTCATGATATTGTGCACCAATTAGTTCAGCTTCCTCTGCAAAACTCAGGTGAAGGTGTTTAAGCAGGCACTGTGAAGTAATTCACATTAAAACCAGATACTAACATTTTAATAGAAGATAAACCAAGTTCTGTTATCATATTAAAAAAAAAAAAAAAAAGAAAATGCAGTCATTGATTTACACAGATACAACTAGCATCAGGATTTAATCTATTGGACTGACATTTCCATAATTCTGTAATTCATATGTTTGCATCTTTCCATTCTTTCTGTGACTGTTTTGGTAAGATATAAAAGTTTCTGCATATCTGCCAATTGCACTGTGTCTTTTCTTCAGCCACCAGCAAATACAGTTTCTACACTTCTGGAAGTAATGAGAATGATTCAGCTAAGCTTTTATTTGAGCTCTACATGAACTGTGTGAGTGAAACTGTTGAATGCTAGGAAAGAATTCTCAAATTTCTACCAATTTGGAAGAATCTGAAGCTGCTTTATATCCAGGAGCTCTAGCTATGTCAGTTCGAGTGCTGGTTTTAACCTATTTCTGAATTTGAAAGCAATAAAAAGGGAAGACAATCAAGCTTGTATTACTGAAGCTTTCTACTTTCTTACTAATTCGCAGTAAAGCAACACCGTTTCTTCTGGAGTATGGGCTGTTGTGGGAGAACAGCATAATACATACTCAATGAATAAAGAGACTATTTTCACTTGTGAACACACAGAGAAGGAATTTATTTTTATATTGTATAACATTATATAAACAAAAATCTTGGAAAAAATATAAACCCACTGATTTTTGCCTGCACTTAAATCACCTTATACTGTATTGGCAATATAAAGGGATCCATGACAAAGTGCAACATACACTCATTTTAAAGCCTTTATGCTAAGAAAGTAGTCAGTATGGTATGCAATAGTCCTAGGAGAAGTGAAAATCAGTGTCACTTGAATCAGAACTTGTCTTTGGTAGGTGCAACCAAAGTAGTCAATCAATGGGGGAAAAAAGATGTCACGTAGACCTATCCCCACTGAGTTTTAAACTGCTATTTAAGATATATGGAAGCACCTCTGTGCCTGGGAAGATGATGGAACAGATCCTCCTGGAGGATATGCTGAGGCACATGGAGGACAGGGAGGTAATCCTAGGTAGTCAGCATGGCTTTACTAGGGGCGAGTCCTGCCTGACCTACCTAGCGGCCTTCTACAATGAAGTGACTGCATCAGTTGACAAGGGTAGACCTATGGATGTCATCTATCTGGACTTCTGCAAGGCCTTTGACACGGTCCCCCACGACATCCTTATCTCTAAGTTGGAGAATTATGGGTTTGATGGGTGCACTGTTCAGTGGATAAGGAACTGGCTGGATGGTCGCATCCAGAGAGTGATGGTCAATGGCTCAATGTCCAAATGGAGGAAGGTGACGAGTGGTGTCCCTCAGGGGTCTGTGCTGGGACCAGTGTTGTTTAATATCTTCATTAATGACATCGNGATATTATAAAAAAGTTCTTTAATATGAGGGTGATACATCAGTGGAATGGACTGCCCAGAGAGGTGGTGGAGGCCCCATCCCTGGACTCATTCAAGGTCAGGCTTGATGGGGCTCTGAGCAGCCTTGCCTAGGTAGAGATGTCCCTACTTGTGTAGGGGGGGTTGGACAAGATGATCTCTAGAGGTCCCTTCCAGCCTGAAACATTCTATGATTCTATGAAATCATAGAGTAGAAACAATTTATACTAAATTGCACTTTTGTGGCTAAGGAAAGTCTGAATTTGTCTGTCATGTGAAGGAGGAAATAATTATTTCTCAAACATTCCAAATACTCAGCAGAAGTGGAAGGTGCTATTACTTTTCTAAGAGTCCGACAGGCAGTCTGAGAGCAGTATCAAGATATATTTATTGTACCACTCATGTAAAAAAGTGGTCACCTGGATTTGCTCAAGCAAATTTCCAAGAGGTTTTTGAGAAGACAAAAATATATCTAAGTCTAAACATCAAGTGTTATCAGTGCTAGAAGCAGACACTGTCCATGAAAATATACTGTTAGCTTCAGAAAGTGCAGTTAGTTAGAAGAGACTGAGCTGAAAGGTAAAATCACCGAACAGAATTGTTCTGTTCCAACTCAAACCAGGACAGTAAGTACGATCATGGTGGAAGTTTTTGAAACCCTCATCCAGATCATTTATCCCTAAGTGCACTGAGTGTGTTTATAAATTGACGACTTATCAGTGATATTGCCACAACTAGTAGATAACAGAGTATTCTGTCTGTGTGTGTCTGAATGTGTGTCTTCTGGTGGGTTGTTCCGGTTGTAAAGTGACACGGTTGGCTCTAAAGCAAGGATGTATGTGAGACTAGGTTATGCTAATAAAACATTAGTTAGGTTATCAGAAAGCTACAGCTTTATAGTGATTGAAGGAAAATGGAGTTGTAATAGGAGTGCCTGAAAGTACAAGCACAGGGTGACAGTAGAGGCCTTCAAAGTGCAAGTGCAGACTGATACTAAAGGTCCCAGGACTCAAAGCACAAATCACACATAGAATCATAGGATGGTTTGGGTTGGAAGGGACCTTAAAGATTGTCTAGTTTCAACCCCCCTGCACATGGTCAGTTACAGGTCACTAGAGTAGAACAGCCCTGTGAATTGGCTTAAACTTTTTTAAAGGATTACAAAGAGAAAAAACAATGAGCGTAAGCAAAATATGCTAAATAGAGCAAATTCAGGCAAAGCATGGAATTGCAAACCAATGAGGAAAGAGCAAGTAAGCAAACTATGTTAGAAAACATAAAAATTACTCCAGACACAACCCAGAGTGAGGAGGAAAAAGTCATCCTCCAGCATCGGTCATACACCTCCTGGAGAAGATGAGGTGGAAAACTGTGAACATGAACATCATACTCCTCCCAGGCTCCCCCCTTCCTTCTTGGAGCAGGCTGGTGCCATTGACCCTAGGATGCAGAGAAGCCAGGCAGGAGGAGAACAGCCCTGGACAGCAGTTTGGGTGCTGAGCAGCCAGTATCATTTCTGGGAGTGGGCTGCAGGGACTGGGCAGTTTGGAATATCAGTGTTAGGATATTGTTGTATAAACAGACTGATAGTAATTATTTTATTGGACTGTTAACATTTTTATTAAACAATAATAAATTCTTGTCTGTGTGTATAATCTGTGTTTCTTTAGCCCCTGGAAGTTGTACCTACCATTTAGTCTAGTACCCTGGCCTAGAGGACTGGCAGTTAAAATTCAGTGCAGCCACTGACAGAGGAAACAGAGAGTGCTTCTGAGACCCCTGGGACATTTTTGTGAGGCCCAAGCCTGCAGTAATGACACAAGGTAACAACTGATTTTACCCAGACTTTAGTTTCTGAAGCAATGACCTAATGCTTGTAACTTGAATGCAGTGGCTGCACAGCTGAGTGGGGAGCATCCCTGTACGTAGGTGGACAGAAAGGTGTGATGAATTTAAGTGGAAAGAGTGGTGTATTGTGGTGAAATGTTTGTGAACAAATGCAAGACCCCAGGAGGGCTGAGCTAGGGAAGAAACAAGGAATGTGTGTGGCCACGTCTTTCTGCCTGGAGAAGGATGGAGACATAAAAATGCTAAGGGCTTGGGCTGCTATGGAGCTGCCCAGGTGGCCTTCCCCAGGAAGCTGGAAAAGAGGAGCTGATAGAAACTGGCTTTCATGATGCATGAAAACACCTTTCCCAGAGTAATTACAGGACTGGTCTGCAGCTCACAGGAGCTGTTTATAACATGCTGCTGATGCTCTGTGAGACATGCCCCAGGGCACAATGCAAGGGCACCTGTGGGTGTGCCAAGCTGGGACACCTGTGCGGTGGTCGAGGTCTTGGTGGGGCAGAGGGAGAGACACAGCATAACCTGTGCTGCCTGCAAGGAGCAGTTCCTGGGCCATCCCTTCTCCTGGGCTGGAGCCCAGTTTTATCACAAAGGGAACGGGTTGTCTTGTTCCTGTGTTCACTGGGAGTGAACACACACATGTGTTCAGTGCAGATGGTCTGGGGCAAAGATCCACCTTGTGATAAAGATGTATTTGTTACATGACATGCCAGCGAGGGCTTATTAGAGGGAATGAAAAAATTTCTATATAATGTAGGCTTAAGAAGCCGCTTTCTTACCATGGATGTAATTAATTAATGCGTTGTAAGAAAACAGACCATGCAGACGGATAAGAAGTGATGACAGCAATTTTCTGCTGGAAAATGTGGCCCAGTATATGTTCTGGAAGTTACTCTGTTGTGTTTATTAATTGTTCTTCTAAACTGTTAAAGGACTGACATAGTATCAACCACAGACAGAAAAATCCTCATTTGCTAGGTGTGAAATCCCAGCTAGAGCAGTAAAGTACTGTTCCAGGAGTGGATGTAAAATACTTGCCCCACCAATGATTTTAAACATGTTAGTTTATCTGAAAGATGATTTTGAATCAGAAACATGAATAATTAATATAATTTGCATAGAACACGATACCTGTCCATTAATATTGAACTCCCTAAGTCCCAACAGTTTCCAGAGATGATGATACTAATTGTATAGGGTTGTGGCTGGACAGTGAATCAATGAGAAGTAACTTTGCTCCTGTGCTTGCCTGTTTTGATCATGAGCTTTACGTTCCCTAGGTCCACATCTGAATTGGTAAAATTCTGCGCTGTATAATATAATAATATGTCTAATAACATGCCACAAAAATTGTCACACTAATGTTATGGATGAAGTGGGAAAAAATGTTCAGGGAGTGGGGGGAACTAATTTGAAGGTCAGGTGAATGCCACAGCACTGCAGAAGGAATGGTTTAGGGACATGGACAAGACTCAGCACCTGATGTTTTAGTTTCATCCCTTCATCCCTTGACTCAGGCAAACTGAACACTAAGCCGCTTACTAAGTGTGACCTGGAAAGCTCGCTTTGCCTTGCATGAACAAACCCAATAGTTTTCTCTCCTAGTACAAGCAGATATAAATGACCATAAATATTTTCATGCCTTTTGCATTTGACAGCTCCTCAGAGCTGGTAAAGAATAGGCTGCTGATTAGCTATGGTGCCTTTTCTTAAGCTGCTTTTTGACTATGAACAAATTGTTCTTTCTGTCCAAGCAGTAATGCCCCAGACATATTTCCCCATGTCCAAGCATGTGGGTGTTTTGCAAAGGTTAATGGAAATTAAATTAAAGCTGAATAATGCCGATTATAATGCAAGAGTGTGCAAGCAAGGCTAATTAATACAACTGGCAGCACAGCTCAGTCCTGACCTATGACACAACTCTCCTCCTCCCTCAACACTACTTTTTCCTCAGCAGGCACCCACAGCAATCTAAAACTGCTTGTTTCAAACAGTCTAGCAAGGACAGATTTACAAAGACATCCTGCTTCTCTCACTCAGGATTTAAATGATGTTCAATCCTCCAGAAAGAAAAGAAAAGCTATTACATTCTTCCTTCTTGCTTATGAACATCCTAGTACTACCATTAACATATTTCCTATGTTTTAGTGTTTGCTGCATCTTTCTGTGCAAGGAGCTGTTGCAAATAAACTTAGATTTTATTTTGTTAACATGGCATATGTCAACAAATGTCATCTGGTGAATTAGCTCACTTTTTACCCTATATCAATGATCCATCTTTTCCATTAGTTTACTCATGGGCAGGAGGATGGCTTTTAACTCTGGATGGTATGCATAGGCCATCTGAAAATTAGACTGGAGGGTTTGAAAACCCTGGGATGATAACAGGACAGAACAAGAGGTCTTGCATCCCTGCATCTTAGACTAACACATCTTATTTCTTTGGTACCTATTCCAAATCCTTCCTGAAAAAATCTGGAAAGGAGGCACCTGGGAAGGCACTGGTGCAATGGGGGATGCTTGGCCTGAGGACACTGAATGTTTAATTTTGAAACATCACAGTGTTTCAGGTTCTTCAAAATATGAGGCCAAATTTGCCTCACTGTGGAATGAAAGTGTACTGTAGATACATGTACACACTGTGTTGTAGACCAAGTCACACCTCCTAAGCTTTGATTTTAGAAATGCCACCTTGGCACATACTCCACAGGGACACAAGAGGCAGAGAGTACATTAAACCCCAACTGCTTTGGGGGCTTTGCTTGTGTAGTGGGTCTGGCTGAG
>VYZX01021307.1:0-26295 GCA_013401335.1 Brachypteracias leptosomus | reverse complement strand
AAGTGTATTCTTGATTGCAACATACAGAAATAATACTAAAAGGGAAATGTATCTTGAGGATAGGTGGTAAGTTATCCATGATGTGAGGCTTATAAAAATAGTTCTCAAGTATACTGCATGCATTGCCTTTACCTGTTCTGGAGCTGCTTTAGAAGAGCAGGCAAAAGCAGCTGATAGTCTGCTCTCCAAGTTCTTGTCTCCATCTACAATATGTGCTGATATGGAATGGCTGATTTTACATGCCGAATTTCTATATGGAATTTTACACTGCTGTTCACAAAGGATGTTTTATCTTAAAGGAGCTGCAGGTGTGTATGTACACACTGGATGGTCATAAATTCTTTCATACTCACCCAAAAGTTTTCTTCAGTGTCTTTTTATGTAAAGTACCCATCAGGTCTAAATCTATTCTCCAGGTTTTCTCCTGTGACAATCTGCTGTGGTGGGTGGTAAGCCAAAGACGTTTTCAGCAATAGTTATCCAGACTATTAGCAATCAAGAATACACTTACTTTGCCAAACTAAACACATCTCTTGGCTATTCCAGGACTTGGCAAAAACACCTCTCTGGATGAAAATGGTAAATAACTAGACTACAGAAGGTAAGGATAGGAAGCACTTGCCGTACCGAAGTAAAGTTTGATTTCAGATTTCTCCAGGTTTGACGTCCTTGTTGGATGCCAGACAAATATTCTTAATAACACTTCATGCCTGCCAATAGTAATAACAATGAATGAATGAAAATATGTTAAATTATCTGCACTGAGTGTGAAATAACTCTTCTGAAGGAACAGCGAGTTAGGGCAAACAGCCCATCATTCCTCCATCCATATTAATGAATCCAAGGCTAAGTTCAAGAGTTTGGTCCTAATTTTCATAGCATTGGTCTGAACTCTTGAGTTCTGTAAGCATAACACAATAAGATCAGAGGAGATGGAGCCATCCTGGTTAGACAAAAGTTTGACATCAAAATGTTTTGACATTTGCCAAAGGGACCTGAAAAGAGCATGAAATTTCATCCTTTTGAAACACAAAAGGAAAGCTCTTTCTGTGTTCAGCATTTCAGCCTTCTCTACTGAAACAGAAATAAACAAAAATCATACAATCAAACAGAATGATCATCAATATGAACAGTTGGAGGAAGAGCAGAAAACAGTTTCTTTACGAGTATCTGAAACTCTAAGCTGATAAGAGTGTTACCACAGGTTCCATAGGTTGTTCTACCACAATATGATGCAACTTAGTTTTATGTCTAGGTGCCTATCTCCCTGCCTAGCTAGATATTTGCATGGGGTTACCACAACCTCTCTGTTTAGGTACTGGGACACAGACAAAAATGACAGGTTTGTAACTAAATTTTCCTTCTCCATCATATCCACAGTCACTTTGAGGCTTGTTCTGTTGTATGAAGATACAGAAAAAAAAAAAGGGACCAAGAATCTCTAAACAAGAAATCTTTAAGGATGGAAGTAAAATGAAGAAGAGAGGAAAATCAAAGATTGTCATATGAGTCAGGTAATGAGAATAATTCAAGGTTATTATTTTTTCTGCTTCTCTAAGAACTTCCACCAAACATTACAGTGATTATTTATCATTTTCATTATACTGATGGTGTAGGATATGACTAAAATCAAAGTCTTTTTCTGCTAAGTACTTTTGAGCATATAGGTCAGATTCATCTCTCTCAGTTTTTGGAAGTCTGAAGTCATCTGACCTATTTTAACAAGCCATTTTAGGATGAAATGAACAGCCCTGAGGAAAAAGCAAAAGTGCTTATATTTCTCCTTTACTTGTAAAAGGACTTTAGAATGACTAGTTCATACTGAAATGTCTAACTTAGATGTCTTAACCTAAGTGAGATGAATTCTTCCCATTCTTTTCAACTAAGTTTATCACTCTGAAAAATAGGCACCTCATCTAAGCTAGTTGCCTAGGTTCTCTCCATAGTCGATGGAGAAAAATAAGTATCTCCTGGGGGAAATTCCTTCTACATTACTTGGAAATCTTTCTTTGGAGAGGATGAGCGCTCCTCCTGAAGAGTTTCTAGCCATAGAAGCAGCCAAGCTGACTGGCTAAGGGCCTTCTAACATTCAGGTAAAGTGGATAGCATAGATCAGAATCTTAACAAAAGCACAGCATCTTTTCTTAAAGACATCATAATTATATACATAAAATAACGAAGTCAGGAATATTTACTGTTGACTTCAATAGAGGATGGATTTCACTCTAATGGCTGGTTATAAGACAGATAGGGAAACATAAAGTAAGAGTGAAAGAACAATAAAAGTGAGTGAGAGAGAGAATATAAGAAATAACTTCTCCAAACTCTGTGAGAAATAAACACACTTACAACTACTTTATGCACATTTAAATTGAGATACAACTAAGTTTGCTTACAAAAACTGAGCCAGAGTGAGAGATCCAGTAACAGGCCCCAGGAATTCTGAACCAACTGCATATTGGCTGCAAGGTAAAGAGAACTCCATCTTGTGAGCGATACAGCAAAAAATGCCGGAATTTGAAAATATTCAGGAAAAAAAAAGCCTCATGCATGGTTAAATTCCAAGCTGATGGAGATCAGCAAATGGATGGTCTTAGTTCAGATATCCAAATAAACATTAATTCTAACCTCAACTCTGATATTAAATTGATAAAAGTTGCTTTGTGTTTTTTTGGTTTAATTCAAGTAGATAAAAGTTGGATTATTTCCCTTTTAAATCTTTTTTTCTAGCAACCTGCTTACTGAAATCGAAACAAAATAGCTGTTGCTCCATTCTCATGATGAGACAGTGTATGGGTTTTTTTAGTTAAAAATTTAACAAGAATGGTAAGCAGGGTACTGTCTTTGCTTCTGCCAGAGCATGAAAGACAGAGGTGTGCTGCAGTTTCCCACACACATATATATTAGCTACTTCTTTCTTCTCTTTTTCTCTTTTTTTTTTTTTTTCTAAATTCAAGCAACTGCAGGCTTGAGAGGAAGATATGATTTGAAGCCAGCAAGACTCACCCCTCAGGAATTTTAGATACTGCAATATGAATGAAAAGCTGGTCTGATGAACGACAATCACACAGAGGAATCATGCATCCAGCATCTATACACATGCATGTGAATACACATATATAATGCTAGTCAGCTCCAAAAAGGAGGCATGATTCTGTTGCAGTTCATCTTCTCAGAACAAAAACTCTTGACACAGCTTTACTTTTTTGTGTCTTCCACATTACCTCTATAAAACTGCTGAAATGAATGGCACTGACATACCTACCTTTAAATTTTGGTAATCACTTGATAAATCTCCTATAAAATATAGCTATGTCCCTAAAAATGGTATTAACTTAAAATATCTCTAATTTTTCCTCCCTTCATCATTCGTTATTACTGGAATACATGCTTAAGGATGTGGATTTTTTTTTTTTTATGGTTTTGGGAATTTAAGTCATGATTTGCTCATTATGATCACAGAACATTTCTCTGTACTATGATGCTTCAGTCAATAAATGAAGCTGACTCTTTTTTTCTGTAATCACTTTACTCCAAGACCCAGACCTTAGAAATAGAAACAAATAGTGGGAAGCAAGCAAGCAAGCAAACAAAACCAACACCAAAACCAAAACCTCACCATCCTCCAAGTATTGCAAACCTGAAATAAAATGCAGACAGCTGGAAACAGATTCTCAGCAAAGTCAATGCAATGTTTACCTAGAGGAGAAGGTAAGGTCAACTCTGTAGACTTCTTGAAACAGATCTCCCATCAGTGTAAACTGACACAGCTCCATCAAAGTCAATTTACACCTAATGAAATCTTTTTCCTTCTTTATTTTGCTTTATTTATCTTCGCATTGCAGTGTTGCTGCCTACAGAGCCCAGTGGTGAAAAACAGCTGGAGTCACCTTACAGAGGCTTTCGTATATTTGCAGCTCAATGCCAAGTGCTTTTGGAGATCTGAAAGAACAGCACACTACTACAGGTCATTTTTACTTCTTTCTGTATCAGCAATAAATTCCAACACACAATGCTCTGCTGTGCAAACAAATAATAATAAAAAAGAGAGACAGCAATTTTCATTTCTCTGCTGTATAGGTAATATTCCTAAGACCAGGTCAGTAGGATTGGTTGGAAAAAGAAAGGAAAAGCCTTTCAAGTCTCTCCAAAGCTGGCCACTGTGCTAGCACATAATGCAGGGAGATAAAGCTGAACACTTCCTTGAAGCTCTGTCTAACATAAGTAGCTATAAATTTAAGGCAATTTGCAGATAATAATATTTTCTTTCCTTTTTTTCCTCATCTCTGATAAAACCAGGTTTGTTTTACTTAGCAATAGATGTTGCCTGCTTCCCCTTCTCCTTCCCTTTCACTTTCCCCTTCTAATTTATCTTTCCAGCTCTGCTTTCCCTTTCCCTTTTATTGTCCTTTTCCTTCTCCCTTCTTCTGTTAAAATCAAAATCTTGTTTTATGGGTAAAGGAGATACACACCTTATATAAGAAGGTACAAATTTATTGTTAGTATTAGTTGAAGTTTTAACTGTGTAATAAGAATCATTGGTAGCCAACATTGTATTATTACAGAAAATAAACGATAATAATAAAAGAATTAAAACCGTAATACACACATTTCTTAGTTTCTACTCCTCACCCATTCCCTAACTCCTCTGTTTTCCAAGTTTGGTGGCTTCTTTCTGGTGGTGGCAGTGGTAGTGGTGCTGCCAGGGGGTTATGGTAGGTGGTCAGCATCTGGAGTCCTTGGCTAGGAATAATATTATCCTGATGTTGATGGTTTCTTTCTTCTCTCCCCAGGATCTAGTTGGGGTCATTTTAACATGTTCATGAACATGCTTTTGCACCTTGCTCTTTTTTCATTGGTCTGCACCTCCATATTACACCTAAATGCACTATGGATGTTCCTTTTAATGAATGTTAGATACTATTTCTTTGTTACCTCTAAAACTAGTTTCAACGAGCTCCAGGTCTGCGATATCAACTGACCATGGATGAGTTGTTTATAGCTGTGAGGTCCCCAGTACCTGCCTGTGACCCACCTATTACTACCCTGCACCTGGGCTCCTCTTCACTGCGCTCCATGTTCCCTCTTCTCAAGACTTCTGCTATGATACCAGGCCTGTATTTCTTTAAACCATGTCATTGTGTTAGAGCTACAAATATCTCCTTTTACATGGAGTAACTCATTGTTGTCAACTATATATGGTTGTGGTAAGTAAAGTAAAACACAGTGTCATGGTTTAGATCCACCCAGCTGGCAACTAAACATCACGCAGACACTTTCTAACCCACCCAAACCTCCCTGCAATAGAATGGGGAGGGGAAAATATTAAAAAAAGACTAAAGGGTCAAGACAAAGGACAGGGAAGGCACACTCACCAATTATGGTCACCAGCAAAAGACAGACTTGACTTGGAGAAACAACATCAATTTAAACACCACCAATTTACCAATCAAATCAGAGTAGGATAATGAGAAATACAATAAAATATTAAAAACATCTTCCCTCCACCTCTATCCTCTTCCTGGGTTCATCTCTGCTTCTGATTTCTCCATCTTCTCCTTACACAGAAGAGCAGAGGCATACGGAATGGAGATTGTGGCCAGTTCATTATGTTGTCTCTGCCTCTCCTTCCTCAGGAGGACTCCCCACACTCTTCCCCAGCTCCAGCATGTGGTCCTTCCCACAGAGGACTGTTCCATGAACTTCTCTGAAAGTGAGTCCTTCCCACAGGGTGGCAGCTCTTCAGAAGCTGCTCCAGCATGGGTCCCTTCCATGGCTGCAATCCTCCCAGTGACAGTCTGTTTCGGCCCAGGCTTCCCTCAGAGTTGCAGCCTTCTTCAGGTGCATCCCCCTGCTCCAGTGTGGAGTCCACCACAGGCTGCAGGTGGATATCTGCTGCACTGTTAAGCTCCATGAGCTGCAGGGGGACAGCCTGCCTCACCATGTCTTCACCATAAGGTGCAGGGAATCTCTGCTCTGGCACCTGGAGCATCTCCTCTCCCTCCTTCTTCACTGGCCTTGGTGCCTGCAGAGTTGTTCCATTCATCCAAGAAGACTTATCCAACAGATTTTTTCCCCTCTTAAATATGTTATTGAAGAGGAATTTCCACTGCCATTGATTGGTTCACCCTTGGTCAGTGGCAGGTCCAACTCGGAACCAGGGCTGCTTCTAGAAACTTCTTACAAAAGTCACCCTTGTAGCCCCTTCCCCACTATCAAAACTCTGCCAGACACCAATCCAACACACACAGTCACCTTATAATTAGAAAAATTACAGTTAGAGCTAAACTAGATCAAACAAAGCTGCAGGCAGGTAAAGTGTAGACAGTGCAAACCTGTCAAGCCACAGACCTGAGCTCTTGTAAATTCATAACAGCATAACAGAGCATGTGGCCTGCTATTAGCAATGGCAATAGGGTATTACAGGGTTAAAGAGTAGCACCCCTTCTCCTAATGCCTTCTTATTCTTATTTCTCCTTCATATTCCCCTTATTTTCTCTCTAACTTCTAATTATTTTTTTCTTTCTTCTTGTTCACCTTCCCTCTCTCTTTCTTGTCTCCCCATTTTGAATTTTTTTTCTTTTCCCCTTTCCCTCTAAACCTGGATCTTAAAAATAATTACTGTACTGCAACATTTACATTCCAGCAAGCTCTCCCCATATCTCTTATGCTTCTCTTAAACCTCTACACCACTTTCTAGCTTCCCAAAAGCAGTCTGCTAAGAAGGCAAAGGTTTTAATATTTTAAAATACACATGGATACACATTTGCAAGTAATCAACATGTTATCATATTGGCATTTCCTTTCTTTTTTACCTTAAAGAAGAAATAAGGTTGACTAGATTTGTTGAATAGTTCCTGCAGCTAAATAAGCCATTTCTCTAAGAAAAATTGAGGGTCAAATCTTGGGATAAAGTCGAGTTTCTCAAATACCTCATCTCTGGTCAACAGCAAATGGACTATATGGGTGATTAAGAACATGGTCAGGAAGGTTGATTAGTCATGGCTTTTTTAGCAACATTACTTTGAGTAGCCTAAAAATTGTTATATAAGGAGTGGACTTGGTTCCTTCCATGATCAGAGAATATGAAGGGAATTACCTAAGGTAATAGGTAACATATAATAGGTATTTATATTAGTATAATATATATAATATTATATTAATATATAATAGGTAATATAATAATACCCCTGAACATGGAATACCACCTAGGCAGATTACAAGATGAGACCATAAACCTGCTAAAATTTGTGTAAGTGGGAATGAAGTATACTAAATAAAATCAAATTACATTTCATAAAATACTGCAAAATAGAAAAGATAAAATTTGGTTGTACACACACTTTTACATAAACAGAAAGATCTTCATGATAAAAGTGTCAAACAAATTTTTAACACTGTTCCAAGGACATCTGAAGCTTGAGGATAAAAGCAATGATCTAATCATAATTATTGTCCAGTTACAACTTAAATGAAAACTTGTCTTCTGGACTCAGAGCTATTCTTCCACTTTTCAGACTAGAGAAAAATTTCCCCATGAGTGTGCTTGTTGATGATTTCAGCATAGCTTTATGAGTATTTAAAATTTTAAATCTTTGGGTATTATGAGTATTAAATATTTGATCAGGCTATATTTAACAGACTGGGACTTTTGTGTACATAAATTAAAAAATATAGATATATGGGCACCGTTTTGCAAGATACTGATAATCAGCTCTGAACAACTGGGTTTTACCTACCTAAATCCACTAGGTGTTTGCAAATTAATGGAATGGAAGCACACTAGATGCAAAACTAGTGGGATTTTGCAACAAATGAGGGAAGCTAAGATTTTGAAAAAGAATTGAAAAGTGGAGAGTAATACCAAATCGCATTGTGCAAACTTGCAGGCTACTTACTCACTTTAATCTATATGAGCTACTCAATTCTATCTTTAAAATCAAGCATCTTCATTTTCATTATTTTACTCCAGCCACATCAGCATTGGAGAGATATTGCCTTCAGGGTGATCATACCGTGGAATATGGTCAGCTGATATTTATTTATGGGGGGAAAAGCCCAGTATTTGTGCATCACTGTATCCGTAGAGTAATTTCTACATCCTCAATCTATATTGTAGAGTTCCTCCAATATCAGCTCAAGTACAAAGAAAAACATATTCTACCTTTCTTAAAAACTGAAGAATGCTACCAAATCCTCCCCTTTAAACAAAACCAGACTTAGTTTTCTTCTGAAAATTTTTAGTTAAGTCTTACATTGATCTTTCAAGCAAATTTTTAATTTCTATTAAATACACATACAAATTCAATATAATAAGACTTAGGGCCAATAGTCAACCTTTATCTTCCTGGTATCACTATATTAAGAAGCCTATTGGTTAATGCCAAGACAACTCTTTTTATGGGCGACAACGTAGATCTAAATGTCAGAAAATGCACGTTTTAACATCAGTCTTTAACTGTACATTCTACATGTTGTTCTTACTGATTATACAAGCATTTTACTTTCTATTATGACCCCAGAGCAAATATCAATCAGTGACAGCCATGCTAATCCACCCTCAAAACCAGACTTCTGCACACCTGTGTAGATCCAATGTCTTACGATAGGTTTCTTGTCAATGGAGTGATTTCCCAGTCTACGACTCAGAAAGTTCTTAACCACTTGTAGTTTTAAGAAACTGTGCATAAATTTTTCAGAGGAGGAAAATCACTGTGCCTGGTGTCCCTGTCTAGAGTATAGTTTGATTATTACCATCTCACTTTTTTTCTTCTCAGATATCAACTGCTTTTTCTGCCAAATTCTGTTTAGATTTCCAAATTACTACTTCTATCCCCAATTACAGGAAAAAAAACCCGTTTCTGTCATAAAAAAGTTGTTTTGTTCCAGTTGTATTAGAAAATCAGAAATATTTCTTTTCCCTATGAAAATTCACTAATTTACATCATCAGACTATCATTGATGTAGCAGTATCACTATGACTGCCACATTCTCCTACACTGTTTCAGCTCAATATTCTTCTCAACCCATCTGCAGCATTCTTGCATGCTCTTGAACATTTATCTCATTTGTCCTCAGGGATTATAGGTTGAAGTGATCCCTGTTTACTTTACCGCTTATGTACGCTAGATATGAACATGTTTCTTTTCTTTCTTTTTTTTTTTTCTTTTTTAATATAGGGAAGACAGAGAGAGTGAGAGTTGTGAATACGTATGAAATAGGAAACAAAGGGAGGGTGACCAAACACAAAAAAACCCGTACCTCGCAGTTTCTACACTGCAGTAAATTCTCCATTTACTCCTTATCAGACTGAAAAGCTCCAAATGTTGCATGTGGAAATTATAGGCCATGCTAATTCCTTAACCCTCCTTACTGGCTTCATTCAGGTCACAGATTTGGCCCCGAGTTCTCCAAAGCATTGTAGAAACATATTTGAAAGATGACTTTTTTTTCAGTTACACATCCTCGGTCACCGCCCAGGATTTATCATGTTCTACTATCATGTCTCTCACTGCCATCAAGAAAGGAATGGGTGGAGAAAGAGTTTTCATTATGGTTAGTTTATCTCTACAGGCAGGATGCTTCTGAGAACAGAAGAGAAAGTGTGCTCCATCTCAGCAGTGGCCTGATAAAATCCTAGTCATCTGCAGCTTTCCTTTCAGAAATTTTTCTTATTTGAGAGCATTTCATCTAAATCATCACTCTTTGGGCAGTCCTGTGTGAATTATAATCTGCTCTGATACCACTATCAGTGGAAATGGTACTGTCAACGCTGAGGTTGTAATTTCTTGACAGTAATGTTCCTCGCTTGATATAAAACTCTCTATTCAACCTGGGGGAAGCTCCTGCTTGCTGCTGTCTCACTGAGAGTCCTATACTAGCCATGATTGTGAGAGTTTGAGAAGCCATAGCAATGTCCATGCCACATTTATTGGATCTGGTAACAGGCCTTACGCTTATTTAGAAGAACAGAAATACACTCAGTAGTACTTTCACATAAGAGGATAAAATTCACTGATACTAGAGGTGGTTTGGGAGGAGAAAAAAGGGGATTGCTCAGTCATCAAACTTCCATTATCAATTTATAGGCAAATATGCCTATATAATGTCAGTCTGCAGAAGTCATCTCTGTGTGTCTCATAACTAGCACATAACTTCCCTACATTTTAAAGTAAAATTAAAATACTCATCTAACAAAAAAAAAACCCCAACAAATTTGTCCCCAAAATTAGTTTGTCATGAGCAGAGATCAGAACACTACCATGAGCATACTACAAGAATAAACACAGGTACAAAGCCAAAAGACATGTGCTGTCAAAGACAGAATATATCCTGTAGCAGTTCAAATCCAGTAATTTTCACTGATTTGTTCCAGCTTTGAAATGCTTGTTTATTTTGAATTTTTCCAGTGCACTGGTGGGAGATTTAAACATAGTGTAATGGGACTAAGCTTTCAGTTGCCCAGGGGAGCTGCTCTGGAGCGGTCCTGGTCTGCAATGGACCAGCAGATCCCTATGCACAGCAGGTCTTCCTGAGGCAGGGAAATGCTGGGGCAGTGGAGACATCTACCAGGAGCTTGGAAACACTGACAAGCCCTGAGTGCCTCCAGAGCCACCACGACCACCTCCACACCTATAAAAAGCAACCTGGGGAGCACTGTGAACAGAGTGAGCAAACAGGACATGGCAAGACAGTTTGTGTGTGAAGTGCTAGGGCCTGAGCAGGCCCTGAATTAAAGCTGACATATGGATGAATCCCACAACTGAACAGTGTACTGAAACAGAGAGAAAAATCCTCTGCTGGGAAATGAGCTGATTGTCTGTGAGAACATACACAGCTATCCTGATAAAGGGTGAGCGGAACCCAAAGAAGATAAAGGTGCCTCCTCCTTGTTCTTTCCCAGGTCTGGCCAACCTTGGATGGAATCCAAGGAGGTGGAAAAATATCAGCTGTCCTACTGCTGAAGTTTTTTGAGGTTGCCTATGCAACCTGAGATATTTGTTCAGTAGTATAAAAGCTGGTTCCACTTGCAGGGAAGTCAGAAGCTATTCTGTGGGTGAAGACACCACGCAGGATTTTCCCTCCATCATCAAGAAGGCCCCTGACTGCTCACTGCAACTGGAGCAACAGCGGGACAGAGGGAGATATTGGAAGAGACATTGGAAGAGACAAAGGTAATGGATCTGATTGTCTATCCTTTTGGAATAGGTCGCATCTTGGTCATGTATCTTTTTGGTATTTATCATATTATGTTGACACACCTCTCTGGCATTTGCCAGGGAGGCCTGCACACGGCCATGGTGGGATTCGGGGTGTGGTTGACTTCTGCACCCATTGTCGAATTTGCTGCCTGGTTTCTTTTCCCTTCCATTATGAGTTTGTAATGAGGTTTATTTTCCCTTTCATTATATCACCTGCAGTTAGAAGAATTATTACTTCTGTTTCTGGCCATGCAGCATCAACTTTTCATTTTGTAGAAATAGATAATAAAGTCTTCATCTGTATCATGCTGGTGGTGGCTGCATTCCTGGTGTTGTACAGGATAATTGGCAAAACAGTGTGGCAGCTGGCATGGCAGTTCATGCAACAGTTTGTGCAGGAAGGATACTGAAGCTCTGCCAGCTTCACCATGGGACAGTGGTATGCACCCGCAGAAATCCATAGCCTCTCTAGGCTTCCCACCCACCATGACTGACATAGCTGCCCAGACAGAGCTCTGGTGGGAACAGTCAGCCTATGCCCTGCATCAAAATCACTTCCATAAAGAAAAAAAGGTGAGTCGTTCTCATAGGTGACCCCCTTCTGCAGGGAACAGAAGGCCCAGTATGTAGAGTGGACCCAATTCTTAGGGAAGTCGGCTGCCTCCCTGACGCTGTAGTTAAAGACATCGAGAGAAAACTTTCTACTCAGGTGTAGCCCTCACATTCTTATCCGTTATTGACTTTTTTGGGTAGGCAGCAATGATGTTGCAACAAGAAGTCCAAGACCAATCAAGGGAGACTTCAGGGCATTGAGACAATGAGACAACTGTTTAAGGGATCAGGAGCACAAGTAGTGTTCTCCATCCTTCCAGCTGCTGAATGAAGAAACAGGGTGAGGCAGAAAACCAATTCCTGGCTCAAAGCCTGGTGCCACAGGTAGCACTTCAGGTTTTTTGATCACGGGTTGGTTTACAAAGCAGCAGACCTACTGGCAACAGGTGGGGTACACCTGCCTCAAAGAGGGAAAAGGACCTTTGTGAAAGAGTTAGCAGGATTCATTGAAAGAGCTTTAAACATGATCTGAAGGGAGAAAGGGATAAAACCAGGCTTGCTAGAGATAAGCCTTGAGGCAGCACATCAATGCTTTTGGTGTGCCAGCAAGGCCCTTCGGTCTGCCATCTTGATAGAGGCAGAAGATGGAGATTCATGTGGCAGTAAAGATGCAAGGGCTGTTGATGTGTTAGAAACCATACAAATGCCTGAAGATGGTCATGTAGGAATTAGGGCTTCCTCTCCCAAAAGGGTGGTGGGATCAAAAGCCCAACTGAATTTTATCTAGACCAATGCACACAGCATGGGCAACAAACAGGAGGAGCTGGAAGCCATTTGTTGTGGTTTAAGGTTTGGGGAAGGGGAGGGACAGGTGGAGCAGCTATTCCACTCCCCTTCCTGCCACACTCTATAAAAGGACACAGGAAGGTCTGCTTGCCCTTTCCTCGCTGGGATTGCTGTTGGGAGTGCACCTCTGCATGGCTGGTTACCAACCCCAAGAGGTTCGGGAGGAATCCAGCAACATCCGAGCATCAGTGTTGTATATATTTGTGTATATGTCTTCTCTTAATACTTCTGTATATTCCCCTTTCTTTAATATCTCTTTTGTTGTTCCCTGTTAAAAGTTGTAATCTTGATTTCCAACTTTGTGTGGGGCCTTTCTTCCTCCCCTGGGAGAAAAGAGAGGAGGGGGAAGAGGGGTGAAACAAATTTTGCTCTGTGGGTATCGCCCTGA
Source organism: Brachypteracias leptosomus (assembly GCA_013401335.1). NCBI lineage: Eukaryota > Metazoa > Chordata > Aves > Coraciiformes > Brachypteraciidae > Brachypteracias > Brachypteracias leptosomus. Next base: position 13,308 of record VYZX01021307.1, on the reverse strand, counting down.
GCCTTTAAAAGCCGCGGCCACTTTAAGAGCCTCGGCCTCCGCTCCGGCCGCAGGTCCTGCCCTGGCCGCGGCTCCGGTGTCAGGCCCAGACGCAACCACAGCTCCGGCCTCAGGCCCCGATCCGGTGGCTCCGGCCGAGCCGCCGCGGGCAGGGGGCGGTGCAGCCGACAAAGACGCAGCCTCCCCTATTTTCTGTCTCCGTTTAAGGCTCAGGGTAATCCCCACGGAGCAGAATTTGCTGGTTGGTCGCCAGCCAAGCATAGGTGCGGTCCCAGTAACTATCCTAGCAAGGAAGGGGTGAGCAGAACTTCCTGTGTCCTTTTGGAGTGTGGCAGGAACGGGAGTGCAATAATTGCCACTCTACCTGTCCCTCCCCTTCCCCAAACCTTAAACCACAACATCATTGTATAGCAGGAAAACTATGACATAATTAATATCACAAAAACATGTTGGGATGACTTGTACAACTGGAGTGCTGCAATAGATGGGTATGAACTCATCAGAAGGAATAGGCAAAGAAGGCGTGGTAGCCCTATAGATTAGGGAATGTTTTGATTGTCTAGAGCTTAATGATGGAAAATTCACCAGTCTGTTTATTCATGTGTGTTTTGAAAATTATGTTTACTGTAATAAGTAAGTTGAATATACAGTTAAGTCACACAAGACTTTTTCAAAAGGTTTAGTGCTCCTGCGGGTGGCATGGACTTCTGGCCTACTACAAGAACAAATCAAACACAGATATAAAGGCAAAAAAACCCCGTGCTTGGAAAGGCAGAATATATCCTCTAGCAGTTCAAATCCAGTAATTTTCACTGATTGGTTCCAGCTTTGAAGTTTGGGGTGTTTTTGGAAATTAGGCAAGCTAAGAGTAAAAGGAACTACTATTATATCTTTTACAACATGCTGAGTAATAAAATGATATAATTCCCTGTTTATTAGAGTAGAGTGAACCTTTGTTGTAAGGATTATTTGAAGAAAATGATACAAATTATAAAACAGCCTACATATTAGCTATATGACAAACTTCTTGACTTCATCTGAACTTACCCTTTCTTCAACCAAATAGCATCCCTCTACTAGCTGTACAGGAATTCTGAAAATACACCTGGTATGCTCTAAATAATCAGTAGACTGCCTTCATATTCCGGAAACTTAATATTACTTTAATAGTCTCCAGATTTCAGGGTGAAACTGAAGTCCTCACTTGCTGACTAGAACAACCAACTTCACAGACATATAATCAATGTAGGAAGTGTCACTAGTCCTCAGCTTTAGGAGGTGCTGCTCTTATGCACAGATCAGTAAATCTTGAAACACTTTTTAATCAGAATTCTTAAATTGTGGCAGAATTTGTCAGGTGGTTTCATAGATTTTGTATGGTTCCTTTGCATACAAATATCTCAAGTGTTACATTCTTTTGTCTTGGAAGAAACAGGTGCCATGTAGTAAACATTAATAAGCAATTTCATGGTCTTAATTGTTTTGGGGTAATTATGGATTCTCATTTACTTCCTTGCCCCCTCCACCACCTTCCCCCCCCCCCCCATTTCCANNNCCCCCCCCCCCAGTTTAAAATGCTGCTTCAATTTTCACCTGGATAAAGTGTTTGCCCATTTGGTCTTGGGTCATCAATTGATGTCAGGTTGTCAATTTATTCCATAGTGGTCCTGCAGGATTGTGTTTCAATAATCTCCTAGGCAGCAGATGCAAATCTGTTTCAAACTTTCCCTTCCTTTATAAATGTCTCACTCTGAAAAGTTGTCCTTATATTCTCTGAGAATACCACATACAGCCCATGGTGACTGCGTTCCTCATACAAAAAACAGTACAATATGCTACAGGCTTCAGTTCTCTGGCTTGCCTTGCCTTGCCCTGTATCTCAGGAGAATCAGTACACTGGTTTATCAATGACTGCAAGCTATATCTAAGATATTCTTTTTACCAGCTATCTACATTTTAATATTTCCTCAGAATGATGTTAGTATTTGCAACATTTGGCCATGTTGTACCAGTCTAATATGCCTACTTACCTACATTACTGGGACTACATAGCAGGTGGCTGCATAATCTATGAAGAATCAAATTCAAATTGTTGCAAATATGTCTGGCAGTTTTTTTCTTTGTGGATTCTGAAAGGCTTTGGATGTGATGATGTTACAGCTTCAGGTACCTTCCTCTTCTGTGGTGCTTTTGTCACTCCATTTTCTGTTTTTCTTTGTTTTTTTTTCCTTCTTTGTCTTTATTTAACTATATATTAAATGGTTTCCTTAAGAAATAACGTATTTGCAATTATGATTCCTATATTTATATGCTTTTCCCTCCATATCATTCCCAAAAGCTTTTGATATGCTTGCCACTTTCAAGTAAATTTGATAAAGGAAGCTAGTCCTAAAAATTATTTCCCAGAATTGATAGAAAACACAAAAGCCCTATAGAAGTGGCACTGAATATGGCCTCGTATCTTTGTAGAGTGTAGAGAACCTGTAGAGAAGAAAGCTCTTTAAATCCCACAGTTCTGGGAAAGTTGTCTCTCTGGTAAATTGACTCTTAGTAAATGAGATAGTCCATACAGGATGCATTGCAAAACTGGATGGCACTGCAGTGTCTGTCCTCTCTCCTGCTAAGAGACCTTAGGAATGAGATACAGGCATCACCTGATCCCAGGTGAAGCTGCTGCTGTCCAGCCATGTCTGAAATGTGATGGTCATGGACCAAAACCAAGGTTCTGATGCTGAGCTGAAAATGAGTGAAATACACACCTCTCCAGGAGGGAAAGGGAGTGAGATAGGAGGCAATTAGATGAGTCTCACTTCTCTGCAGGTGAGACCTTGACATATCTGCCTTATGGTGTACATATCTGCCTTTTCTTATCTGCAGGCTTTTCAGCAAGATTAGATTTCTCTCTTTCCATGCACCATCTTTCAAATGGCTAAGTAATATTAATGAAATAATATAGTTTTTAATGTGGTAATCTTAAATACTTCTTGAGTTACTCTGGATGATAAATATTTGTTTTGCCCACATATTTGTTAGTTTGAGTTAAAAATAGTAACAGCAATAAGTTAGTGCTATGGCTTTATTTGGTTGAAGAAAGTAATATTCATCAAACTCTGTCAGCAAGTGTTGTATGGTTTTTACCAGTGTTAAGAGTGTACGTAATTTCCAAAATTTCCTCCCTCCAGACAAGGTCATGTGGCCAGCTCTGTATCTAGCCTCAAACCTCATTTCCATGTTTGTGCATAACTTCGCTGAGATGAAATAGTGGAGGTAAAGATCCTGAGGGAAATGAGGAAAGCAACTAGCAGAATAATGAATGACCCTTGTCTTCAACTTGTACAAGACTTCAACTTGTACAGGGAACTGGTTGTGAGGTGTCATGGGATGCTGCCCTGAAGGGCAGAAGGGTGTGGGATAGCTCATCAAGGACAAAATTAGAGCAAAAGAAAGATCTGTTCCAATGTGAAGGATGTTGAGCAGCTCTGGCAAGAGGATGAATTGGTTGACTGTGTTCAAACAGAAAAAAATACTGGGTAGAAGGTGAAAACCACTATGGACCATCAGGAAGAATACAGAAGTTTTGCCTCAGAACACAGTGATGACATTAGGAAATTAAAAACTGACCTGCAGAAGAATTTGATAATGGATATGAGAAGTAACAAAAAAGACTAAAGAAAATGTGTGGCCACTGCTGAATGAGATCAGTGACACAGTGGCAAAAGCAATGGAAGAAGGTCAGCACCTTCCTTTGCTCACTCTTTAGTGGTGCAGTTTGCTCTCAAGCTTTACAGATCCTATCACTACCAAACAAATTTAAGAGCTGGTAATACTATATACTATACAGAATGATCAAGCTGGGAATCACTTAGGCAAATTTGAAAAGCACAAATCCATGGGAGCCAGTGGGACACACCCATAGGTCCTGAGAAAGCTGGAAAAAGTCATTTTACGGCATTCTCAAAAGGTGATGGTGTTCAGTGCAGGTTTCTGAGGACTGAAAAAGGGCGAACATTCAACCCACTTTTAATAAAGGCAAAAAATTACATTGATTTAGGAAACTACAGTGCAGCCATTCTTCTGGGTTGTCGGCCATGTCTGCTTCTAGAGGAACACACCTTAATTCCTTGGAGGTATTTCCCGGATGTTTCCCTGTTGGCTCCTACAACCTCAGGAGCCCGTGGCTCATCTCTGTAAGACTCCTAGTGTGCTCCGGTGTATCCAGCACATCTCAGAGCAACAGGCTGAGGGCCCTTGATAGCACTTTGTCCCTCTAACCTTGGTTAACCTAACACAGCAGAACTCCAGGAGTGACCTCATCAGTTCTGAGTCTTAGGGGAAATGATGCCGAGTCTCGACTGACAGTCTGACAGCCCTTGCTCATGCAGCTCATGAGACCATGAGCTTTCTTCGACACAAGGGCCCATTTCTGGTGCAACTAGGTGTCCATAAAGACCCACCCCCCTTTTCTGCAGAGCTGCTAAGGGCCAGCTGCAGAAATGCTGTGAAGGAACGTTGCAGGCTGTATGCGTGAGGTCACCGCCTCCAGGGGTAGGCGAATTTGTGTGGGATGTAGGGCCAGAGCCTTTGGAGGTGCTCAGATGCTGTGAGGGGATGCTGTTCAGAGGCTTGTGGAAAGGTCTGAGGGCCATGAGGCTCAAAGGTGGGGGAATGGGATAGCTCCAGCTGCATGCGGTAAGGAGCAGAGGCCTCCATCGGACCTGCTGCAGGGTCTCAGAGGGCTCAACAGAGTAGTGTCTGCATTCTGGATAGGAGCTCCTTCACGCTGAAATGGCTGACATTCCCCGCCAAAGAAAGACTTGTAGTGACCAGGGCTGCACTTGAACTGCAGCCAAGTTAAAAGGAGGTACTTGGTTGGTTGAAAAAGTATTACCTTTTGTGGACAGCTTGACCAAATGTCTCGTTTTCTTAATCAATTACTTATCACCATTGGCACCTCTTCTCTCACTACGTCAACTCTTTTATTAACACGTTTCGGAAACAAAAAAGAACCATTGCAGAAAAATCGCCGCTAGAAGGATGCTCTTTGTATCTTCTTGTCCCACAGCCCTGCTCAAGATGGGGCAATTAAACAATGATAATGAAGAAATGAAAAAAAGGAAAATTGATAAAAATGTAAAAATGATAACGAAAAAAGCAGGTTGCTCCGAACCATGTTGATACGTCTTCTAAGTAGCTGAAGAAACAGAGCCTCCACAAATTGTTCCCACTGCTGTGCAGCTCATTGTTCCCGAGGGCCCTGGGGAGCTGCTTTGGCATGTGCCTGGCTTTGGGAGGGAGAGGAGCTGGGCTTCTGATGGAGCAGTGTCATCTGGGGTGCGGAGGCAGCAGCAGGAGGATCCATCAGGAGCACGGCTCTCAGGGCCACTGAATGAGCAAGTCTTCAGCACCCACAGCCCAGCTGCTGGTCGAGGAGCTTGTACCGGCCTGCTCCAATGCTGGGAAGGCTCCCAATGTCTAATTGATTCTCCAAAAGGGGAGATAAACAGAGAGAGGTTGCACCAGCATCACCCATCTGATGAAGCTGAAGAATTGATTGGTGGGTCTAGCTGGGCGCTCCCCCACATCCTCCTGGGCAGGGGTGTTGGCAGGTCCGGTGGCTGCGTCCTCCCTCACCGCTTGGTCCCTCCCCTCATTGCGCCGCAGCGGGGATCTGCTCCGGGGTCTGTTCCTGGCCACGTTCCTCTGCCGGAGGGCAGATGGCCCTATGGCGTATTCCCGGCACTCATTGCTGCCTCTCACCTTGCGCAGGACATGGGTGAACGGCTCCCGGCACAGTGGGCACGTAGCCCTCCTCCTGGCCCACCGCTGGATGTAGCCAAAGCAGAAGCGGTGGGAACAGACGGTCAGATAGGCTGCTTTGCGTATGGTGTCCAGGCAGATGGGGCACAAGTCCTCTTCCTCCTCCTCCGACTGCCCTGCCTGCTGCATCTGCTCGGGGACATGACTTTCGGGAGAGCAGCTCTCATCTGCAGACTCTTGAGAACCTGGTGCCATGTCCTGCCAAGAAAGCCATGAAAAGCGCCTGAGCTATAGTCGCACTAGGGACATGAGAACAGTGCAAGCAGAAGAAAGTGGTGGCAGAGGGGAGGGAAGGGCCTCCTTGAGGGCTGGAAAGAAGTGTCAGCAGCAGCTTCAGCATGGGGAGGGAGGTTGCCAGCCTCAAGAGCTGCCCTCCACACCTGTCTTGGCACCCCCAGGCAGGCTGCCTCCTGGCCCAAGATCCCCCAGAGCCCCTGTGCTGTGTCTCGGACAACCAGCACCTAGCTAGCACAAGGTACCTGCTTAGGGAAGGCAGAGGATCTGGCTGGAAGGCTTCAGTGGTGCAAAGGCTGTTGGCACCGTCTCTGTGCCCAGGGCCCTGGGACAGTCACCTTGCAGGTGAGCACAGCAGCCCAGTAGCCCAGAATCTTCTCCCAAGATACCAATCCAAGTGGAAGAGCAGAGTCCTCTCTTGGAGCTCTCAAGCTGTGTGTGCGAACACACCGGAGTCCTGGACAGAACCTGCGTGGCTGCTAATAAGCAGTGACTTCAATGCAGTCACAATGGCTACCAAGTAACCTCACAGGATTCTCTGGGGAGGCCCCTGAACTGCCAAGCGGCCAGGGAGGCAAATGCCCCAAAGGGGAAAAAATCTGCTTTGTAGATTGTTTGCCATCTTCTTACGGTGCTAAGCAGAGGCTGGACAGGTGGTGTGATGAGAGGTCAGGGGCCCTGAGCAAACAGGCCCAGCAGTGGGCAGCACAGGAAAAGGCTGGCAGGGAAACCCTGGTAACATCCTTGGTGCAGAAACAGTGGCCTGACTCAGCTCCTCAAAGGGCTGTCAGAGAAGGACTTGCCCCTTGCAGCACTCTGGGAAAGCCGCAGACACAGATGCCAGCAAGTCTGAGGTTAGAGGGGACCTCTGTGAGTCACCTTATGCAAGACCATACTCAAGGAGGGCCAGTGACTGATCACTCTCGCAGTAAAGTGTTTCCTGATCTTGAGAAGGATCCCCCTATCTTCCAGTTTTCGCCCATTGGCTCTTGCCATGGGACACCACTACAAAGAGCCTGTCTTGTGTGCATCCTCCCTTCAAGTATTTATGCACATTGACACATTCCCCTTCAAGCCTTCTCTTCTTTCTCAAATGGTCAGGCAGTTAGACGACACGATTCCTGTAGGTACCTTCCAGCTGAACCCAAGCCTTCCCTTCCCTTTCCTTCATCTGAATTCTGATGCCCTCCCTCATGCAGGCAATGATGACACAAGGACACATTGCTGGCGAACGGTCAAGTTGTTTTGTCAGAGTGCCCTCAGAGACATATCTGCTATGCTTCTGTCCAGTCAGTTGGCCCTCAGTGTATGTTGGTGTATGTGGTTATTCCTCCCTAAGTGTAGGACTCTGCGTTTTCCTTTTCTGAAACTTCATGAGTTTCTTTCAGCCTATTTCTCCAGCCTGTTCAGGTCCCTCTGGATGACAGTAGGTCCCTTGGTTGCATCAGCCATTCCTCCCAGTTTTGTGCACTTTCTGTCCTACCAGAAGATCTATCCCTGGTGCACACCACTAGTGACCTAGACTTTGTGCCACTGACTACCACACTCTAGGCTCTGTTCAATCCATCTCATTGGCTGTTCATCTAGCTGACACTTCATGAGCTTTCTGTGAGGAGCCTATGGGAGACAACTTTCAAAGCCTTATGGTAGACAGTATCTTCCTCATCTACCAAGCCAGTCATTTCACCATAGAAGATTACAACAGAGATGAAAGATGCATCCCTCTTGGTGGAACCATGCTGACCAAGCCTGTTATCTCTAGTCTGTCATGTGCCTAGAAATAGTTTCCAGGATTAACTAATCCATTACCTTCCCAAAGAAGACAGCCTGGCCAACCTGTTAATTCTGCAGACCTTCCTTTTTGCCCTTTTTGAAGATAGGAGTGAACTTTGCCATGATCATTCACTGATTATCAAGAGACCTTACAATGGAATTTTATGATTTTGTCATGAAATGAGACCACACTTCTATTTTCTTTTTTTAATTGCTCCAGCATTCCAAGCAAACATTTGCTTACTTATTGAGCATGTAATTCTCCCTCTAGTTTCCATGATAGGCAGTTGGGAGTTTCTGGATCAGAGGTATTTTCAGCCTATCTCATATCTGAGAAATCTGCACATTTACTTTCAGTCACAAATACACCAGCGTGTCTACAGTGAGAGGCAAGCAGAGGTTTGGAGACCTATTTCATTTAATGAAGACCATATCAGATATTTTCATACAGGGAGAGTAATTATATATGCTGGAATTCGGGCTGGTCTCTTATGTTATCTCTTCCTCTTTAACAAAAAAGTACCATGGAATTTTAAGTCCCTAGATTGTCAAAAACTGCAGTAATATTCTTGCCAATGAGTTTACTGTCATAAGCATTTGGAGAGAAAGTCCATTTTAAAAGAGTATTCATGAAAAACATATTCTGAATACATAATTGGGAGAAATGTCACAGCAATTGTTAAGAGTTACACTCACTAATTAGAGAAAATACAAAATACCATGTGATTTATGTGTTCCATCAAAACTGAACTAGGATTTCTGATATTGTATATTCACAATGGATTTTGCTTGTGTTCAGTATACAGACCAAGCTTCAATTGCAGAAATCACTCACTGAATCATCAGGATGGAACAGATGCAAGAAAATTGTGATCTTCTTGATGAGAAACAGTAAAAAAATAAAAAAAATAAAGGCACTGGATCAATTATTCACTGCAAATTACACACTTGGCTACCATGATCATTATAACCCCTTCACATCCTGCTACTCTACACTCCATTATTTCTGCTTACCCCTATGGAGCCTGCCCTTTTACCTTCCTGACACTCCCCCCTTTTCTAGCTGTCAAACACTGTGTTTCATTCCCCTTTTAAAGGATTTCTTATTTCTCCTTTGTGTGCTGCCTGTATCCTGCCATCCCTATCTCCCTTCCTTGCAGCTCCATCAGAGTAGTGGCTTTCATGCCTAAAATGGTGGGGGAAATGCTGGTTTAAAGACCATCTGGCTTCTATTCACAGGGACACTATTGAAAACCAAACTGGTTTCTTAAAGCTCCTACTGAAGTGTAGAAAAATGTTCTTTTTTTTTTCTCCCCCTCCTTCTAAACCAAGAGATTTTTTATATATTTTCCAAAGTCTTCAGACTGGTTCTTGAAACCTCTGCTGACAAGCAGGAGCCCTGTATGGTTTCCATAATGAATAGTGCTAAATAATTTTTAACGAATCCTTCCTTTATCAGCAGAGCTCAGCACAAGAAAGGATTATGCATGGTGAATTTGATATGGAGGACACAAAGGTACTGGCTTATGGGCTAGTTGTTAATTTGTTGGGGCTTATTAATGATATTTCTTCAATTTACCATTCAGCTGTCTAGGGTGCCTTTGCCGCTTTTATAATAAAGAACCTAAATATCATCCCCTCTATCGCTGTGAGATGGAACAGGGTCAGTCTTTCCACTTTAAATTTAACCCACAAATTCAAGTCACTTGGCTAAAATTGGGCAGGAAGGAAATCTAGAAACAAAGAAAGAGGTAAAAAACCACAATGCCTTGTGGTCTATACCAGTACTTTAAGCATTAGATCCCGTGTCTTCACAAAGCACAGAAGAGCTTACCCTACTGCAGTACTCCAGATTTCATAATATCTCAAGCTGCTTCATGCTTTTAAAGCATAAATATTTTTTAAGGATTACTGTCACTGGGGAGGATGGTGGAGGCAAATGCGTATAAAAAGTTTGTGTTGAACCCAGATTAAATGTTAACTTTCTCACTGATAGTTCTCATAGCCTCCTGCCTGTTTGCCAGTGAATTAAGTGTATATATATTCTATCTGAAACTGAAAGCCAGATATGGGCCTTTTTCATCAAAAAGGCTTTCATATGGTCTGTGGTAGACTCTGAACCAGCCATCATTTTGGGGCATGCAGTGGTACAAAATGCAGTTCCACCTCCAAAATCATGCATGTTCCTTTGGTGTTTAGATCAGACAGACCTGACTCAGAACTAGTTCTTCAGCAGCCTCAGCTCAGGAACAAGGTCCTTTGTGATGATGTTCAGGACAGCTTATGCTGGGAATGCGACCAAAGGACTCCTGCTTTGAATGTTATTCCATTCTTCCTTGGCCCAGTGATCACCACAGGGTGTTTTAAAGGTATTTAAGACAGATATTGAAAGGATACATTTTATGGTACTGTGAGATTACATAATCACCTTGAAGCTTAACAAAATGAAAACATTTGTGCTTGTTATTTATCCAGTCTTAGCAGCCTGAGTGCTCAGACTGGCTCATCACTGTACAGAAAACAAGTCTGAAATTAGAATATGGAAACACAGAAACTGTGTGGAAAGTGGGAGAAGTAATAGGTAATGACACCCTTGCAGTAGAAGAGCAGTGGGAAACTTACATTGGATTTTCCTTTACTTGAAGTTAAGCTTATTATATCTGGGACTTATTCTGCTTTCATTGGCTTCAGATAGAAAAAAAGTTGAGGCCTGTTCATTGTGTCTAACATATGATCCCCTGTTAATGTAGGTAAATGTACCTTGCTACCTGAATGCAGTAGTACTAGGACTTTGGGGTTTACTTGCATTAAATACACATTGTATGTGTTAGAGAGTTGCCTATTTTTGATAGAGAATGTAAAAGCAAAAGGAAAAACAAGCATCTATGTACTTTGCAGATTTTGATTCAGTAAAGTCTTTGAGAGTATGTCTAATTTAAGCATAAGAATAGTTGTATTAAAATCAGTGGAGGATGGTTGACTAGAATGATGGCCTTATACCTCCGGTTTTGTTTTCATCTTCCTTGAAGAATTCTACAGAAATCGTGAATTCTGTACCAAACATTTGGGAAATTAAGAAGTTCTACAATCTTTTCTGATTTCTAATTTTCTGGTATAAGAGAATTTCACTATGGAACAGTCCTATTTGCAGACAGCTCAAATGCTTTGAGAAACACTTCTCCAAACTTGACCATATCAACAAGGATACAGAAAGCCTCCACTGACAGAAACTAACTCGTTTGGAAGTGAACTGAGACCACTTCTAAAATTTGCTGTAAAATTGCAGGCCTTGATGTCTGATAAATGTGATGCACCTGCAAAGTACTCCACTTAAGACATCTTTCAGAAAAAAAAATTGAGATAAATCCCTTAAGACTACCCAAGAAATAATTTCTGAGGCTGTCATACCCTGTGGCAAAAAGGCAAACACCAAATGTGACATTTTGTAGACACCTCTGGAGTGCAAGCTGCAGCCATGAAGATCACCCAACAGAGACACAGAAGAGGAGCTTCCTCATTCACTCAGTCCAAAGGCAACAGTATCTAGCAGTTTTGAAGGGCAAAAAAGCCAAACCCCTAGAGAGAAACAAACAAAAAAGATATCAGATGAGCTTGTCATTGATCTCCAACTCCTACTGCACTGCAAACACCAAAGGAGAAATAAGAAAAAAAAAGAAATAGTTGGCTTCACTGAAAATACAGCCAGTACTGAGCATTGGCACAAGACAATTATCACACCACCAATGACACATTACTGGCCAGCTGAGGTAAATCCAAACCCTGGTAACAATTTTAGAGAAGAATCTATTTTGCAGGGCCCAAGAAAACAAGACTCACAGTAAACATTTCTTATCTCCGTGGATACCTTGTTAATTAAAAAGGTAGCTATATACTAACATCTCATTTGCAAAATCCTCTCCTTACAGCTCTGATACCTGCTCAGGGAGACAGTCATACAAAGACACTGGTAAGAAAGTACTTAATGCGACTTCTCTACCCCTTTTGCAGTCTGGAAAACAGAGAGACCCAAGGGTTTAAATGGCTGCACTGAAGGTCACACAAGGTGAAATCCAAAGGGCAGAAGGCTTTCTTCATCCTGCATGTACCACTCAATCCCTGTGTTGACTGCTTAAAGGGATCTTCAGGGAGATGTTAGCCACTGTGTCTAGGGATGAATACGTCAATGACAGCAGGAGGACTGAATGTTTTCATCTCCTCTCTAATCACCAGGGCACAGCCACCAGTTTGCACACATAAGAGTACCTGCATCACCTCCTTATCAGTGTTCCAATCACGCGAGTCTTAAATCTGCTGGAATGACAGCTCAAGACTGATGTATGAAATTGTAGTTAAAAACCCAGCAGATGGGGGAGAGAATGTCTGTTCTTTAAGTATATATATATTCCTTCTTCAATTTAATACATTTGTAAAAAGTCTTGTGTTTGCTGTGCTAACTTTTGATGGCTGAGCAGCATGAGTGCTGCAGTGAATCAGAGTTTTACATAAAAAACAGGTCAGCCCACTCCCCCATTAGCTCGAATTAGAGATTCTTTCCTTAAAATACATACATAGAGAGTGGTAGAGGGGGAAAGTGTCTGGACACGTACTTTAGATCAGTTGTCTGGTGATGGCGACAGGTGCATTTATCAGGCCCCAGGGAGCACCACCGTTAGATTCACTTTATTAATTGAGCAGATTACATGTTTTAGTAGATCCATCCCTCCTCCTTCTGCTCCCCCTCCCTTTTCTTTGACATTCTGTGGTTAAGGTAGGGAAGGGGAAAATACAGTTCCTTCTGACTTTATCAAGTTATAATTAAGCATAAGGGAAGTGGAAGGACACTTATGTGGAGGGCACATGGCACTGACAAGGTCGATTATCTTCTGATAAGTCCCACAACGGCAAGTATTAATAATATGAATAGTATTAATTGAATGTGAGTTTGTTGAGTTTTAATTCCTCTTTTGAAGTTTTCTTACACATGATGCAGGCAGGATGGTTGATGCAAGTGAGAGGTTGATTAAATGTCCTCCAGCCCTATAGGATTTCTTGCTAGTCTGAGGATCCTTGCATTACTGGTTGCCTATCAAGATATCTGGGATGAATAATGCAGCAAGCAGGAAAAGGAAGCTGAGGAAACTCCATTTGCCTAGGATTTTGGATGCTTTCTAGGTTTAAGTGATCTCAGCATATCCCAGTTCCTGAATAGTCAGTGACAGAGCAGCAGAACAGCGTCAGGTTCAAATATGCCAAGATTTGTCAGAACTCTAGATGTATCATACATTGGGAAGTGAGGTTGTAAGGAATGGCCAAAGTCACTTAGTCAAAATTCCCTGCTAGCACAAGCATTAGGGCCTTCCCAGGAAACTGCAGCTCATCCAACACTTAATGATACTGCTAGAGGTTTCTTTATTTTTTTCATGAAGACTTACAATAGTGGATACAATATACTTCAACTGTGATTAAAATATTGTTGTGGTTTAA
>VYZX01021300.1:0-37837 GCA_013401335.1 Brachypteracias leptosomus | reverse complement strand
AAAATTAATTACAAGAGACATTTATTTGTTTGGGCACACAGATAGGACTTCAATGAATATGGCATAAGCAGAGAACTGAATTTATATTTGGGGGGAGAGGGAAGTGTGTTATTATTTTAACTTAACATGACTAAACCAGAAAATATTTCACATATGCCAAATGTTTTGTAATCCTCTATCAGTCAGTTTGAAATTTCTCAGTGTGTCATGATTATTATGAAGATGAGGCACAACTATCACTAATTAAAAATTAGTATTTATACAGTTTCCAGAATGAACCCACCATAAGGTAGATTTCTTTCTGAAATTTGGTCACAAAATCTACACATCACCACAAAGGGGAAGCTGCATAAATACCTTGTTTATTGGATTAGTATAATAGATCTCTGGCTTCGGTCTATAACCATAGTGTAGGGTAGTGGGGGTACACAAGAAATCATGCTTCCGACATGTTCTTCAATTATCAGTTCTTTCCATTATTCTTCCAAGGTACCAGTTTATGACTACAATCAATTAGAATTTTTCTCTGGCACCACGTATGTGTAGAAATACTACAATAAGCACATTCCAAAGCATAAATATGCTTCCTTGTTCTTTCAAAAGGGAGTGGATGAAGTAACACAGGTGTGTTACTACGCTGCTGAAGGATGTCATTCAGATACAACAGAGAATTGTACAGTATGAGAATGTAATAATAGGAATCAAATTAAATTGAAGATGATACAGGGGCAACTTCCTTCATCTAGATTTGATCTTGTTCTTCACTGACCCTACACCAAACTTTTCTTCCTCTGTGCATTTATCTGACTAATAGTCCTTTCTTCCCCGGTTTATAACCTCAAATTAAAATCCAGTTGTCCTATTCAGAGGTTTATTCCAACTAATAGACACAAGTATTGTCTTTAACAAATGTTCCCTACCAAGATGTCTCTATATCATCACACCCTTTATAATACTAGAAACCATAAGAGGGAAGAGCCATTAAGAGTTCATCTGGGAAAACTATTTCCCTAGGAGAGTTACTACGTGTTATAGCCAAAAGGAACAATACACCAAAATATTGAAAGAAAACTACTGCTGGTGAAAATTTTGGCAACTCATCTACTAAGTCATGTTTCTTGTCCTGTGACACAGCATCAGATCTGAAAAGATCAAGTCTTTATTTTCCCGCTTGTGGTCAGCTCACAATCAACCTGACCCAAAGCCCCATTACCAGAAGTCACCCTAGGTACTACCTCATAAACTGCTTAATATTTGCCTCCATGGAAGACCCTGACACCTAGGTCAGGGGTAACCTTTTGTTCCTCAGATACTACACTTACCCACCTTTGAAACCAAGTTATTTGACCTACTCCAATTCTTAGGCATCACCAGTTCTGGAATCTATATTGAAAAACACTTGATTCCAAAATTACTTCCTGTCATTTTTAAGTAATGAAAGCAGACTCTATGAAACACTGATGAGAGGAAGATTTCACTTACCTTTTACCTTCATTTGACTTACCCACATTTTACTTAACCTACTATTTTTCTATTATACTTCCTACACCCTTTAACAGTGCCATTTTAAAAATCAATCACCATGGATATTTTGTTACAAACACTTAAGAAAAAGAACTGTATACATCTGTCTTCACTGTGTCATCCACCATTTTCTCCCTTTTCTGATAAGCAAAGTATTTTGTTCTTTCAATTTATTTATACAATTTCTTATTACTTTTTATTGCTTGAAACTATTTCTTGTGACCTATACTGTCCGATTGGTCTATTATTCTTGTTCTATTACCTTACATTTGGACCTTTTCCACTCCTGTGTAATTTCTTTTTCGTTTCCTAAGCCCTAGAAGATCTGATACGGTCACATAGATCTTTTACTGTATTTTCTATCTATACTTCTCACCAGGGAAGTTCACTGGTATGCTTTCAATAAAGTTGCTTACTGTGATTGACACTTCTACTGTACTTTTATACCCCTAGATCATGTTCCCAAGAGATCTTCTTTCATTCTCAGTGAGTTGAGGGGTTTTTTTGTTCTATAACTTTAGTGACATCACTTTATTTAAAATACTCAGAAATTGCCTTCCTATCTTTATCAACTAAAGTAAATAAGACAGAAAAAGTAAGTCTATACTTTTGCTTGCTTCTGTATAAACATACCTAGTTCTGATCTGTTTCATTATATTTCTATTACTCTTGCTATTTTATTTAGGTTTTGATAACACATTTTATTCACAATAAATGTCACTTATGTAAGTCATTTTTAGATTTTTTTACAGTTACTGTGTGCTCTGAACAAGGTTTTCAAAGGTTCATTGACTCAGTTTACTTTTCCACCTGAAACTCGCTCTATTGCTGCATGGCTTTTCCTGCATTAAATATAATCTTTTCAATATAAAGGAAATCCTTCTCTTATTAGTGTCCATGACAATTTTACATCGACTCCAGTGGGCACTGGATTAGGTAGAAGACACAGAGAAGTTATGAACGGATAAGTATGAAACAAAGGTAATATATGTGGCAGGAAAGTTTCTAAATATTTTGTCTACTAGAAGCTCTTGCTCAATCCTCACTCCAGTAATCCTATTAATGTACTACTCTTCTTTTGACTTTTAATTAGATAGAACAGTGATTCCTCCAAATGTGCTCAAACCCTTCCATGAATCCAGAATGTGCTGAATAATATAGTTATTGCAATACAGTGTTCCTGGACTGTATGTACAACACAAATACAGTATTTCTCATTTGAAGCCAGGTGGATAGATATACATGACCTAATTTTTGTCTCGTTGTTTTATAATTGCGTAGCTTGATTTCGTTCTACAACTCTACTTAACTATGATAATATGAAAAAAAATGTAGGCAAGTTGTTCTAGGATGTTCACACTCCCACAGTGAGTCATAAAGGGGAGACAGAGGAGCCAGAAATGTTACAGTGAAAGACAATTAAGGACACTGGACATCTGTTGATCTGAACTAGGCTTCATTACTTCTGCATTTTACTGAATGGATGGGTGGGGATCGCTTTTCTTTGGAGATATATTCAAAAAAGTACAAAATAATTGCAGAAATAGGTGTATGATGACATGGCTGCACCAGTCATTCAATCCTTACTCAATACTAAAAGTATCAGACTTTCACCATTCCATGGTTTAGTAAGACTTTATTCCTCACAGAGTGTACTCCCAAGCACAGATTATTTCTTTCAGATGAGCTATGGAAACAAGATTTATCTATTATCATGTAGCAGTGTAGGCAGCAATGGGGAAATTAAAAAATGTCCAAGATGTTAATTAGACTGGATTACTGGGGGCATATCAGTTATCAGGGCTCCACTACACTTGTCAATATACTCACATATGAGGAAAATACATTCTCCAACCTCAAATCCTTATAAACTTTATACAGCTTAATAGACAGGAGGAGATGCTACCTGAACTATAAATAGTCAAAGTTCCTCATTAAATCTACATTCATCTCATAAGTCATATCTCTATATCCATGAAACACTTAGGTGAAGATGTGTATTTTTAAAGTCTATACTACCTCAGTAACATTGTTTTTATTAGACACTACCTGCTAGTATATATTGTGAGTTAATATAATAAAATAATTAGAGAAAATACTAATAGATCTAGCCTAGTTAACTCCATAGTCAGCTTTTCATTCCAATAATACCTACCTAACTTGACAGTTAAACTAAAGCATATGTCTACTGAAAAACAGCTATTTTGAGCAGCCAAAGGAAACAGAATGAGTATTCATGGTTTAAATTTAAAACCTCTGTCAAAAAACATATGTACTTACTGGGTTTTTTCCTTAGTCACATTACTGTAAGTTAAACTCAGGTGTGAATTTACAGCACACTAACTACACTACAGTGATTTCCCATGTGGATATCAGGAATGCATAACAACAACATAGTAGGAACAAATTTAACTGAATCCTTCCTTTGGTAAAAGAAAATTTAGTGGGAATTGTCTTAGCTAAGGGAAAAAACATGGACAAAAGGAAAAAAAAAAATCTAGATTAATGTATTTATATAAAATTATTTGAACTTCTAAGAAGTGGATTGAATAATATGCATTTGTTAATAATGCATTTGATATTCACAGGGAAAAATGATCTCATGTATTATTCAAAAATATTATTCAAACATGTCTAAAAACTATCCTGCACAAAAGCTATGGTTTCAAGTCTCCAGTACCACATTCATATCACTATGAATCCTTACTACTGCTGCTTTGTCCACTTTTTAGGAGATGACACTTGACACTTGACAGTCAGACGGGTTCTAATTAGTTAGGCTCCATTGTAATACTACTTTCCGTTAAAAAATAAATAAATAAATTCAGGATTTGGCCCTTTATCTTTCAATATTTTACACTCAAAGTGTTATGCTTAATACATTTCAGACAGTTCAACGTATCTTCCATTTGGCTGCTGAAAGAACATAATTTTTGTTTTCCATAGCAACGATAACAAAGCAGAAAAAACTCCTTCAATAATTAGTAATAGTGGTCACATATTACTAACAGGAAAACTTGATTTCAAATACTTTACACTTTTGACAGAGTGCAAATGCAAAATGCAGATTTTAGACAAATATTTTCATGTTTATTGCTCCCACTTCACTTGATGCGATGTATTTAAGCATGGTAATATCTTTTTAATCATTTATCTCCAGGCAAAGGTAGCTAGAACTTACATTGTGTCAAGTATATCCCTCATAAGCATACATTTTCATGGCTTATGTCAGCTCCAGGTAATGAGTCACCTTGTTATAGCCATGTGCACACACACATTTTCACTCTGAGGACTGCAGAGACTATTCTTCATATTCTTCTGACTTCAAAATGACAGGGAGACCTTTGAGGTTACAGTGTAAACTGAGATTGTGCATAAATTGTCCCATACTCAGGTAAAGGTGTAGTCCTTCACAAGCTTAAATGAAACTTGTGGTCACACTCAAGACAGCTGAAGTCAACTCCTCTTCTAGCTAAAAACGATACATATTAAAACTTCTTATGTCAAAGTTTGTCAAACATGTCATTCATACATATACATGTATGTATACACACATTGTCCAGAGAATGGTAAATTCTTTGTATCTAAGACAAGACCTCTATTCAAAGAGTTTTTCTAACCTTGGTCCTAGAAAACTACATGCATGCAGATCTTTCCAAATAAGGATAATGCCTTTATATTCTTTAGGATTACTCACCTGCACTCACTTATTTTTAGGCAAAATATTTTAGAAGCTAAATAAACCACAAGCAGATGGCAGATATAACAAATGTGTGAATAAGCTAGAAGTAAAGTTCAACACAAATCTGACCCAGCTCTTCTGAACCCCATGAAAGTCAGTGTCAGCTGAACTAAACCCTCCTCCTTCTGAATGTCCCTGTGGTGAATAATGTTTTAATTCTTTTACTCAATCTCATTTTAAGACACTCTCATGGTAAAGAGCTTAGGAAGGAAAACAACAAGAAATTGAAGAAGCTGATGAAAATTAATTTTTGAATGATTGCTTGATCAGAGAGAAAAAAGATATAACTATCAAAATTAATAGTCTAATCTTTGAAATTTTTTACTTAATAGTTGCCTATGTTCTTCCTGAATATAGGAAATAATATTAACAAGGCCCACAACATTCAGGTACAATGTATATGGGTGCAACATCACAAATTTGTCAGGATATACTCATTCACATCACGTCTGAATTTGTCCCTAGCAATGTAAAATGGTTTTGATGTTCTAAGTATCTGAGGTAGAAAATACCTAATGAATGATTCTGAGAAGACAAAGATGACAAAAAGCATATTGCAGGAGGCTCAAACTTTGATAGGAAATGTTGGGAGTTTTTTGCTTTGACTGATTGGATAGCTTCCACATGGATTAAATACATGCTAAGTTATTTACAGATAATTACATCGCTGTGCTGTTGCTAAAATATTAAGACACGATTGTCCCACAGGAGAAATTGTGACAGACATTGGCACATTAGCTAATGAATAGCTGTGGGGTAACAGAAAGAAAAAAGCTACCACAAGACCCTGGTATTAGAAAATAGAATGTCTGTAAGTAATCCACACTCAGAGAAAAATGCCACTTTCCTTTTCCCCCCTCCCTCCTACTAATTACATATAAAACAAATGTTCGACATTAGTTAGATGTTGCTTGAAGGCAATTTTTTCTGGAAATAGTCTCAAGGCCTCCTCCACTCCCTTTTCATTATAGGAAACTATGACCTAGAAATACGAAATAATAACCTTCAACCAACAATGTTTTCAAATACTCAGAAAAGACTGGTCAGCCGTTTTGGAGAAGAGATGCATCACTACCAACAGAGTGATACAGTTCTCCTGCAGTTTTTGAAGTTATGGAGAGTTGTTTTTTCGCATCAGAGTGAAACAATGGGAGGAACACTCCCAGGATACACAGCCAGTATAAGAGTATCATAGAATTTAGCAGCAAGCCCGCATTTTAAACAAATATTTAAACATTAAAACTAGCTATCAACTGCCAAATTTCACCTTTTATTCAAGTCAATAGGAAGAGTAATATCTGGACTATTTATGCTGAAAAAACATTTGGAATTTATTGAAAAGTAAATATTTGCAAGATCTGTTTTCTCAACCATTATTCTCTAAGAAGAGAAAAATTTCCTTTAGCCTAGAACTATGGGATTGAATGCAGTCCAAAGGTATCCTTTGAAACAGGTATCTACTTTCATAGGACATACTATGGGACCTGGAAGGGGGAAAGGCACATCACTGATAAAAAAAACTAATCCTCATGAACTCTGGCTGTAATTCTGCAGAACTATGTATATTAGTGCTAATTCCAAGGATCCATATGTCCTGAACCTACCATAAGTTTTAGGAATCTATCTTTAAGACACCATATTGTGCCATTTATCTCACTTAAGAGTCACCTGCATGTTTGTAGTATTTTGCCACAAAAACAGCTCATAAAGAGATCACCTGTTCAGTAGATAGATTAAGCAGAGCCTCAACCAACAACAAAGCAAATGAGACATAAGCATATCCTTCAATTGTATAGTTATGTTCTTTTCTGAATAGAAATCAAAGGCTTTAAAAGTTTAAATTTCTGAATTGGGGATATAACTAATATTTTAAATATATATATACACCAAAGTATAAATGTGCAATGAGGCCTATAATTGTCCCTGGAATCAGATTAAATTAGTTATCTAACATTCACCTATTCTTTTGAAAGCATCCCTCTAACAAAGCATATTTTTATGGTATTGAGCTATACTCCTGTGATTCATAAATTTGGACTAAATTTTATTATACTATAAAGTTAATACAACTTAGTACGGTGAAACACACAGAATAAGTAAAAAAGTGAAATATAGTAGCAGAAAGACATACAACTTCCAGTATGATTTAAGTGTTGAGAGTAAGGTATTTCTTACAGAAGAAAATTTGGAAATAGTGGTGCCTTTTACCCCCTATTCAAAGCCAAACGATGTCTCCTTACTTATGTTGCTCAACATGACACATTGCTTTGAACTGATGTTTATGATGTTGTACGTTATCTCATGTATATCATGATAAAATGTGATATGACTGTCAGTTTTGTTAAGCCAATAGGAATGAACAAGTATCCACATTACTTACATCTTTTTCTATTATCAGTTCCTGGTGAATATGAATATTAGCCTATTGGCATATCCTTCCATAAGCAGCACAAAAGTAGTTTATGCTTCATGAAGCACTCAAAAAAAAAAAAAAAAAAATAAAAACCTTGTTTGGAAACAATTCTCCTCAAATTCACAACTTGAATATTTTCCCTTGCTTAAGTTTGAAAGAATGACACCATAATTTTTTTCTCAGCTAACAACTGCGATGCAACTTGGTTTATGATTTCAGTTGAGCATAAAGCAGCAAGAACAGACTTACTCTGAAGAAAAAAAGATTCTTCTCTGAAAGTATTTTCATACCAGAAACAGCAAGCTATACAGCTAAATAATTTCTTATTATAGAGCCAGAATCACTGCAAGTGAGAGTTTGCCCACTAGCTGAAAAGTAACCTCCTGGCAGCCTTTATCATAGGATTCTTAACACTGTCTACAAAATGAATGATCCTCCACTTTAATAAAAATTCCCAAAGAGGACAGATTCTAATGTCTTCTACTCTCTTAAACAGATACTATGAATGCTTTATCTCTGCTGTCAAAAAAAAAAAGAAAAAGTGAGATTATACTATAATACATGCATTAGCTACCTTGCTGCAATTTCTCAGCGGGGCCAAGCACTGCAGTTTTAAATGAGATAAACCAGCAGTGAGAAGAAGTGTTGACATCAATTGTATCACAGAGAAGACTGCAGACATATGACCTTCACTGTGATTTCACAGTGAGGCAACAATGGCCAGTTATCTTGTCACATCTCTACCATTTCCACCCCTGTGGAAGAGGGCACACAGCACGGGTCATAACCTGAGACAGATAGGTTTTAAGTGAGACTGCCTACACCCTGGTATTCAGGGGTCTGAGACTCGTGAGAGTGGGAGAAGCCAGAATATAGCTTAGTATCAAAGCAATTATCCAATATGGGAAGACAGCTATGCCCAGGACTTGCTTTCCTTCCACCNTGGACACAGTATTCCAGATGTGAAAGAAAACAAAAAAGTCTTTCATTAACTCCCTGAAATACAGTTTCTCCCATTGGTTGAAGTTCACACAGTCCAGCCTTTATTCCACTTCTATGAGTAAGAAAAATACCTAGTTTTGTTCCCACTGTTCACTTGCAGACTTTTAGCTAGCTCAAGCAATCTTTCAGAATAAACATTTCCAAGATATATTGAAAAATGGAAAACTATATCCTGCATGAATGTTAATTTGTACGTTTGAATAAACTCTCTCTAGAAGTTAGGAGTCGGGGCAGATAGTTCATTTATAGCTTAATGTATGTTCCATTTTCACTGCTCTGAAAACATGACTTCTTGTGTATGCGCTCTCTATCTTTTCTGTCATGTTATAACATGTCACTGCTACTAAAACGTCACCCACTGTCGCAGACTACTAAAATGGAAAGAGTACACAGTCACACTGTAAAAGTTCATTACCACAAATATAGAAGAGGAATAGTCAAATGTACCCTGATTTGGTAAGTGTGGAAGAGGGAAAAGAATACACAGATAGGAACATGATCAGGACTTTTTTCAAGTGGGTACTAAAGTCTAGCCTGAGATTTACTTGTTGATGTCACAATAAAAAGGATAATTAATGACACCTGAACTTAAGGGATAAAGGATACAGCTGGATTTTGTTAATTTTCTTGGAATAAGGCATAATAATAGACTAGCATAGCCTGAAGTTTCTGCTGCCTTAAAGTTCTTTCCAGCTATAGCTCTGCATGAAGATACACAAATTCTACAAGCAAAATATATAGGGTGCAATTTGGCACAAAGAATTACATATAGCAGCAATATTTTTTCTGCATTTGCACCAATTTGTCATAAATATCTTACTCAGCATGCTCATCGAGAGTACTTGATAATTCTTCCTGTATATCGACAGGTATTGTGCAGAATCAGGTGCAAAATTTGCTAATAACTTTGAAAGATATTGTGTGGTGGATAGCAAGATTTGGTAACATGGAGGCTGCAGGAGTGGTCTCTGTGGGAGGATGTTCAGGGGCTGCCCTGTGCCACTCACAGTCAGCTTCAAGTGGGGGAAGTGAGCGAGCGGCTGGGTGGGAGTTTGACCGTTAACCAAGGCCAACCCACCACATTTAGGAATAAGCCATTGCATTGACATTATTTAAAATACAGAAACAAAGGTAAGGATTGAAGTAATGAGAGCAAAGGGGATTCAAATCATCTCCTATCCAAAGCAAGGCTTTCTTGATCATAAAATTTGGAAAATTCAAAAGGATAACTTTTGTATATATTTAAATAAATTTATATAGGGAACAAAATAGCCATTTTCTGCCTTTCAGGAATGATGAAACTGTTGCCTTACAGCTAGAAGAATATTTCAAACATTTGCTTGTGTTGTTATCGCTTAATTACATCAGCAGAATGCAGATTCTTACTTGAATCAACTAACCTTTTAAAAATAACCAATAATAATTATTCCTTCAAAAATAGGAAAGTTTTTCTTTTTGCAAAAGAAAAAGCTTTGTGGGTTAAGAAAAATATACTGCTACCATTTTCTAATTCTCCTAATAACCATTATTAAAGTGCTATCTAGGTTTTCATGTTTCAAAGAAACAACATTTAGAAAACATTTTCCCCTTTTCCCAAATTCCTCTACTTTTCAGCACATGACAGTAGTTATTAAATCAGTATCTCAATTATTCATGTAAAGCCTTGCTTCCAGAAGTGTACCTCCAAAGCAGCTGAAAGGATCTGTTAATTTTATTCATCATGCTGCTTCTAGAATTATTTCTTATAAACAACACAACAAACAATCCTTGTCCCTGCAGAAAGAAAGGAGCAGCAGCAGGTTCATCTCAGCTATTAATACCTAATTTCCTGAGATCTGTATGCAGACATGCAGTCAGCTGCAGATTTCACAAGAGCTAGGTGGATGTAAGAGGGAAGCCATCCCTTCACTAGTGGTGCAGAGCACATGAAGTGCCAAGTGGTGGGGAGGAGGATATTGGCCACAAACCTGCTCTCCTTCCCACTTCGCCTAAGCTGACTACCTGATACTTCCAAAGGTTTGCTTGATTTGGTTTCCTCCAGTAAAGACTAAACCACTGCAAAGTAAACACAAGGCATATGGGATGTTTACCCATAGCCAATAAAACTGGACAGCTGTGGACAGTGTATGACAGTTATTGCAATGGATAAAGCAGAACAAAGTCTTGGGTTTGGCACTTATCTGATCAACAGGCAACACCAACATGGGTACACCTCAAGTATTTTTAAAAGAAATTTAATCCTTGGCATGAGATTCCAATTCTACCAAAACTTTTCTATAAACTAGAATGTATATGTGGAAAAAATCCACAAATTAAGCTTTTCTAATGCTAATCTTTTGTCAAAAATTGTAGTCCAGTTCTATTTCTGTCAGTATAATGAAGAATGAAAATTTGGCTTTTTCTTTAAAAATCTGTATTTGAAAATACAGTCTCCTGTTGTTTTTTTTTTTTCTTATTGTCTTGTACTTCATTAACAAAATACTACCCTGACAAAAGAAGGAAATATACACAAAAATCTGATTTCTAAAAAATAAAGCCACACAATTTTTTATGAGAACAATTGATTGAAAATATTAAAAGACTAGGAATGAAAAGACTAGAGTGGTCACTCCCTATTTACACAATGACAAAGCTTGATTCCAATTCATAAGTTCAAGATCATTTCTCATACAAGTAATATAGTAAATGTTCCATTTTTCTTTCATTATAATCAATAGGAACCATAATCACTTCAAGTACATGATAAGTGACACTGTCAAATCACATTTATTTTGATCAGCTGGTATTTTAGGAGATTCCTTGATCCTGACATTCTTTTGCAGGCAATAATCTTTTTTAATTTTCACATCACTGCTTTCATGCTTGATGGCCTCTCAGTTAATGCTCATTAAAACAGATAAATCGACTCTGCCATGTTGCTCCAATGATGACAGTTTATCCTTATTCTACACACACAAGTATTTTGTCTCAGCTTTATATACTAGTTGATCATGGGAGTGCTTGCATGGCACCAACTTAGCCTGTACAGACCAGAAAAAAGCACGAGAAGAGCAGAAACATGCGTGAGCAGAGTAAATAAGCTGAGCATTCCGAACTGAGAGGTCATTTCTCCAATACTGATCAAGCTAAAGAACCATCAGCTGGATTAAACCATAACTAGGAAACTCCAAGAAGATTTTTGAAACCAAGGAGGATTTAGCTTCAAAAGAACCATTAAGTATGAAAATTAACAGTGGGAAGAGACCTTGGTGCAGAAACTGGAGGAATGACTCAGCACTGCTCACAGACATTCTGCAGAGCCAGGTGGAGCAGCCTCCACATGGACACTAGCAGCAGCCAGCAGCCAGCTAGAGGAGTAATGGAGCAGGGGCAGCACCCAGTGACCCCCACTCAGGTGTGCCTGGAGGGAAGGGGTGTTGGTGGGGAACAGAGAACAGGAGCATCCACCCCCTCAAGAGCTGATGTGTGCAAGCCAGGGAAGGCACCCACTCTGGAGGGTGGGGGTGCTGGTAGGCGGCTCCACTGAAGGAGGGAGGCAGGGAGTGATTAGAACATTTTGGTGTTAGTTTCCAAAGTTGCTTAGAAATTTGTAATGTTTAGTCATGGCTTACAAGTACCCCATATTTTCATTTATCTACTGTGTTGCTGATACTGAACCTGAATATATAGTTCACTGGGTGCTGGTTAATTACATGTCATTGATAAATCAATAAACCACTTTGATCACTATTTGGTTTAAACTGCCTGAACTGAGTAGTGTTTTTCTGCAACAGCTAGTGTCTTCCTGTCTGTTTTGAAAAAGCAAGGAAATACTGATGGTAACTCTTGCTAAGTAGAATACTGGTATTACAAATTTGGAAAGGTCTTCCATTCATTATGAAGACCTCATTAATTTTACTTTAACAAGAATACTGAAATACTAATAAGCGTAGCTTTAACATTTTTACTAAAGGGCAGAAGTAAAAGGAACTAATTAAGTTAGTAATTTTATCATAAATTGTGAAATATATTAATCCCATTTATAATCCCACATCAACTTCTAATCAGGAAATAATCCTCAAAGCTAGTAACTTACAATAAATCCACATCATCAATGGGACATACTGCAAGTCAGCAGCGTTTGTGCTTTGAGGTTTTTGCATAAACCAGTGTTCAAGTCAACATTCATAGACTGTTACGGCAACTTCCTCAGTCTTCTGAATGATGAAGTGGCCAATTACTGCCATCCTCTTCATACAAGCAGCCATGGAGGATATAGTTTTTGCATGAACACACGGGATGTAGTTTGGAATCAAACCGTGCAAAGAACTGATTTATTTTTTTTTAATTTGACAGCCAAGCAAAAAATCAATTATTTAGGTAAATTAGACACTTGTTTGTCACTTTCCAATAGAAATGTTTACTTTGTTTCAATGTTAAATGTAAATAAAGAACTATAGGTTCACAAAACCTGAGATGAAAAGCAATATCTCACCTAGGATGCACTGTAAGACATATATGTTATGTTCGATATCTGAATTTAAATATCTCCTCTGTCTAGAGAAAGTGACTCTGCCACGCTGGTTTTTGTTAAATGTTGTCCATATAAACTTGCTCATTGTAACTGCTTAAATATTAATTGGACCAGACAGAAGTGTGTGACTCAGACACTGTACTATAGCTTTCAGGAGACTCACCCAGGGGGGTAGGAGCCCAAGCTGGAACTCATGCTTCATCACTAGAAAACAACTGTTCATTCATGGATATTACCTAAACTAATGTGTTAAGAGTATAGCTCCAAAATATTGCCCCTGTACAGTTTACAGAGCCTCCATTGTGATGTTTATATACAATTTTATTAACTTCTGTTGTAGGCACCATGAATAGCTGGTATGCAATTTGAAAGTACTGAGGCGGTAATATTGTACTGTGAAAAAGAGTTTTATTCTTCAAACCTACATTTAAGGGGGTTCTTTGTAAATTACAATGGTAGGCCAGTCATCAAGCTTCAGGCAGTATGTCATAATCTTTTAAATTTTAACAGAACTGAAAACTAAGTCATTCGAGAAGCTTAATTGCAAAGACAATGGGTTCAGAACTATAATCTCTTTCAGTCCCTCGGCTCTGCTAAGTTATTACAGTGTTTCTTTACAAGAAGAAAAGTAAAATTACTGAAGGCTCTTGCGTTCATGAGATACCAACCTCCTCTTATAAATCCAACCCTAGTAGAAAAAGTAAATAAAAATGAAGACATTGGAATGTTTAAGAAAATTTTTCTCTATCTAACCTCAGTTATACAGATGTTTAGCCAAATCTGTCACCGTGTAAAGTCAGTAGAGTGCAAGCCTATTAAAGGAAATACAATGTGAAAAAATTTAGCCCAGCTGCATATTTTTGAAAAATCAGGCAACAGAGTAAAAGAAAATGAACAAACATGGGATAGTTCTAAAACATGAAATGACAAAATTATGCTGCTCCAGTAAGATATGCAGTAAAATGACATTTTGGGATATGTCGAAGTCCAAAACTATCCCATCTAGTCTTATAAAAGGATTGAAGAATAATGACTAATGAGCCAGTCAAGGTCACAAAGGACATTTTTGCAGCCTGATATTTCCTAATTGCCTGATATTGCACTGATACAATCCTGGAATAATGCATCAAGTGCACACCTTAAGACATACAAAAATTACTTTATAAATGAACTGCATCTGAAAACTGGACACTGAAATAGAAAACTGTTCAAATACATGGTAGATTAATTATATACTAAAGGCCATGTCAAGGTCAGAACTCTCCTTACAAAGTACTGAAGTTGTACCTATACAGGTACAGCAGTTCCAGGATTTTGAGTTTGTGGTGAATAAGTATGACCTCAAATTCTGATGTCACAACCTTGAGCTTAACACAAGCAACTGGTAAATAAGTATGAAACTAGTTAGTAGCCAAAAAGATGAGATTTTACTCCCATGTATGGAGCTGGTGAGATATATATAGGAATATTGTATCCTGTCTGTCATTATTTTAAAAATATTGAAAAGCTGGGAAGAATTCAGAAGAGACTGAAAAGTACATGTGAGGGTTTTGCAAACTTTACAGCATAAGACAGTTTGTTCTCCTACCAAACAGATGCTTAAGTGTCCTTCTTAGTTAAAAATGTTATTTAGTGTAGTATATAGCCACACAGTTGTCTCGTGTCAGAAAGATAGATCAGATGAAGCTAGAAAGTCAGCCTTTTTATTTAAATGGTAAACATGATTTACCATTAACAAAACCAACAGCATTAAGTATATCTTTTAAAGAATGCAGTAGCATTAACTAAATTTGGAAATCAAGTTTAATTACAAGTTTAGGAAACTAGGCAGAAAGAAAAGCTTAGCAGGTGTGGTGGGTTTACCTTGGCTGGGTTCCCGGTGCCCACCCCTAGTCACTCTATCACTCCCCCCTCCCCCACCAAAACCTCTGTCAGCAAGGCAAGCGGGGAGAGAGTAAGATGGAAAAGGAAAACCCGTGGCTTATGATAAGAAGCAGTTTAATAAACAGCAGAGAAAGCAAGGTCGCGCGCGAAGCAAAAGCAGCAAAGCCGTTACTCTCTACTTCCCATCCACAGGCGGTGTTGGGCCTGTCCTGGGAAGCAGGACTCCAGAACACGGAGCGGTTGCTCGGAGGACAAACATCTTCCCCCGAAGCCCCCCATCCTCCTCCCTTTATAGTTGAGCTGACGTCATATGGTATGGAATATCCTATTGGTCAGCTCGGGTCGGCTGTCCGGGTTGTATCCCCTCCCAGAGCTTGCCCTCCCTGTACCTTTGGTAGTCATATGATAGTCATAACAAGGGTGTGTGTTATCAACACCTTCTGGCTTCCAGTACTGCAGCATGAGGGCTGTATGGGGAAAATCAGCTCAGACAGACCCACTACAGTAGGATTGTATGATACACAATCATCATACCTCCTCAGCAAAAAGATAAAATGCTTTATTATGTTGGTACCAACCCTATGGTAAAAGTGCTTTGCATTAGCATTTTGCATCTCTCTAATATAGGTATGAAAGAATTCTACTTTAAGTCTTGTTAAACTCAACATCCTGTTATTGATAAAAAGTCAATCAAAGAATTTACCATTAGTCCAATTAAAATTTTTTAAAGCATAACCAAAATGCAACAGACAACTATTACTATTAGTTTAGTTACAGAGATGGGAACCCACTTCAAATACAGAACAAACTGATTAACAGTATTACATTTAAAAGTTGTTATCTTGCAAAATTTCCCATTATCTTTTTTTCTGGTGTTATCCCCACCCTTTCACCACTTCTTTGGTCTTAAAGTCAACAAATTTGGTCAGGTGGGAAGAGGTTTGGAAATCTGGCAGAACCCTGAGGTGTTCAGCTGGAGGAGCATGATGTTAATAACAGAGGCACAGGATGTTACTATTAACAGTTTTCCTTCCTCCTTACTGCTGTTAGCGTCATGTTACAGCCAACTTTGCTTTCTATGGTGCATTTTACATATTAGACTATTATTCATCCTTTTTGTTACAAAAATTCTCTGCCCAGCTTCTAAATTTTTATTTCTTTTAGTAACTGCCCACTGGTGGATATTCTTGGAGTCTCTGTTCATCAGCATATGTCAACACCCACAAGGTCTCTGCTGTCAACCCAAGCCTTTACATTGCCTAGGACTACACTGTAGTCCTTTACACTGCATCATAGTTACACTCTTACAGAGCACAATTACTTGTTTTGCCTACTAGCACCAAAATTATCTAAGATAGGAATTACTCCATACAGTTATACAAAGGTAAATAGAACTGAAAACAAAACTTGATGACAGCCACCTGGTTAACTGTTACAGCTAAGCAAGCTAAACCACAACTCCCACCAAGCCCAAACAGACCAGACAGACCAGTCCAGGCTGCGGGTCTGCTGATGCCTGGGCTGTTTGCTTAATACAGAGCTGATGCTCTGGCAGTAGGGATGTCAGTTCTGTATCTACTGGACTACAAGGATACTCATTTCCCTTTTCAATTTTTTCTGCAGAAATCAGATTTGTTACAAGATTGTAAGAGCATTTTGTGCTTTCAGTATATCCGAAGGTCTGAATCAGATCAACAAAACACCATTTTATGCAAATCTTTCCAGCTGTAGGCTAGTTCTTCACCATGGTCCAAGTTCACTCATTAGCTCTCACAGTTATGAGAGTAAATCCTTGACCTTCCTAAACCACTGAAAAACACTACATTCACTGAAGTGAATATTGCCCGTGAATTGCAAAAAAAAACCAACAAAAAAACAACAAACCACACAAAAAAACCCCCAACAAAACAACCAGAAAGCATCACACACTTATCTGAGGCCCTCTTTCCATTGGCCAAGGCTGGAAAGATGACAAAACCCCTGACTAGGCCTTAGCTAATTTTGCTTCTCCAAGGAAAGGCCCATTTTGATCTGGGATATTGAGTATAGAATGCTTCTCACAATATGGGCTCCTACCTGCACCATATCCTGACGTGCTTCCTGCAGTCTTGAGATTAAAAGGTAGAAAAGTGTTTTATCCACTTCTGCTTCCCCGAGGAAACAGCAGATTTTCTACACTGTAAACAATAAGGAAGGGATCTGGGATTTTGACTTTCAGCTTAAATTCAGACAGGTTAAACACTCAGTTCTGGTGCAAACACAATATACAATGTGAACAAACCATAGAATAGGCCAGGAAAAATAAAAACAAGTTCTGCAAATGCTCTGCTGTGAAGTACTGTCTCCTGAGAACTGGCAGAATCTCACTGCTCTAAAAATTTATCAAGTGAGCTTGCAAGAATATTTGGAAAATACACACAATCACTTGAATCCTGCTTAGGTAAAGATCAGGGCAGGATGTCCTGCAACTAATAGGGCTTTTCCATTACTAACAACACTTCCAAGTGAGGAAAAGAAACTTGCGGAATCAGAAATTCAATAACCTCCTCCATATGTCTGAACAGAAAAGAACTACAACCAGAAGGAAATTAAAATTCATAGTGTTTCCTGTCTTTACTTCAATATTTGTAATCAGAAAAAGGCATTACAAAACAAGGTACAAAACTTTCCCTAGAGGCTGTTCTTGACATCTACAAAGTTTACGTGAAACTGTGCAGAATGAGCCAAAAGACTGCAGATCAGTAAGTTCAAGGCAGATGCTAACTTGAGCATGGCAGCCACATATTGCCATATTGAGCCTTTTTGCAGCAGGTTCATTAAGGGCAAATGATGTAAGGGCAAATGAGTATGGGTCTATAAGAAACTGTAATAATAAAAGTAGTGGTGGGGGCTGGGGCTGTCAGCCAGGATGGCATACATTACTCTAGATAGATAAGGTAGGAAACCATGAAAAAATAATTGATCTCCCAATTGCACAAAAAGACTGAGATGTAGCCCTTTTAATACAGTGTCAAATAAAGAACAAATTTTAGCTGGGACAGACTTTTCACTTCTCTCAAAGTTAGGCTAACAAGGAGAACAATTAGTGTACTTTTACTAATCAATGACAGAATAACAAACAAATGTCATTACCTCATTGCTGAGATAGTCTGGGCATGTTTAGCAGAGCTGTCTGGTTTCTAAGATATCAGTAAAATCTTAGCACCTATATTCCCAACCTTAATTCACATTTTAAAAATACAGTAAGAATTATCCACAAATAAACACACTTTACATCCTCATTAAAAAGCAGCCTCTAATTCAACTCCTTTCAGTCATACATAAACACACACAGGTGTATGTATTCATAACAAAGGTATATCTTAAGGAAGAAATTACATGTAGCTATTTATCATAAAAGGATACTTAATATAAATAATACTAAAGACATTCTAGCAGTTTATCTAAAGCCATCATTTAAGGTTGGTTATTAAAAAAATATAAAATAAACATTGCTGTGTTCAAAAAACTTTATTTGATCTAAGGATCATGCCAACATTCTAAACAGTTCTGAAGCTGCTAATAATATCTCATTAAAATGATGCTATAAAAGTTGAGTCTGCGGGGGATTAAGATACAGTTGGATTATGTATAACCACATTTTTCTGTCTGTTTGCCAAGGCTTTAGAAAAGCTTTTGTAGCGTTCATGAAGCAGGAAAACAAATTTTACTTGACATTAAACAGATGTCATTGTTTTGTAACAACACAAAAAGTTCAAGGTAAATGTTTCACAGTGATCACTTCCCTTGATAACACTGATATAAAAATCTTACTATATCTAAGAAGAATTAGCAACATTTTCAAATCACTCAATCTTATCAGAATCCTTGGGTTTTGCTCAGCTGTCTTGGAAGCAATCAATTCTCTCAATTCCTCAACTGGGATTTTTGGAAGATCATTAACAAGTTTAAATTAAACATAACTATTTCCTTCTTAAAAAAAAAAAATTCAGTAAAACAAGGAACATGCATCCCCATAGATTATTCAGCTGGTTTCCATCTCATTCTGTCCTTAATCTGAAATTTCAGAGCCTAGGTCAGATACATTGTGTTCAGCTGTGTTAGTATAAACATGGAATGTATTTTTAATCATAGCAAAGCCAACAAAATGACACCAATTTGGATAATCTCAGCATAGACCTCAAAGTTACCCACAAATAAAGACTCAGATTATTAAAAATACTAGCTATTCATAACAAATTTTGTGGGGTTTTAAAAAATACTCAGTATCTTATGTATTTTTATTCTGATCTGAATTTAAAAAGGAAAAATCCAGCCCTTTCCAAGTAAGCCACAAGTGAGTACCAGAGTATACATGTTTATACATAACTTTTTTTTTAAGTGCTTATAGGGGGCAATAGGTGTTAAAAGTCCTTCACACATCAGTTAAATCACAGGTGAGTTAGAGAGCAGAGCTCTATTATACAAGCTGGAGAAAGCATTCAATGTCCATCACCTTTGATATAAGGCATCAGAAATGCCCTTCAAAAATCAGTCTATTCTCAGGCTGACAATTGGCTGAAACAGTTCTTAAAATCAGAAAGAAATGTTTTATTTCACAGTAGAGGGGACAAATTCTAGTGGCTTTAACTTTTAACTGCTTCCTTTTAATAACTTCCTTCACTATTCTCTAGTCAGTTTTTAAATGACCTGAGAAAAATAATGCCAGTCTAAGCCCTTTAAATTAGAGCTGTGGTTTAAGAATTGTTTTCCTTTAACCCTGAAATGCAGTCTACCTAATTATCATCATCACTGTGCTTTTTCCATTAAAAGAAAATATTGACCTTTCCTGTAGCCGACACTGGAGGAGCTTGGGTGCCTATATTGGCAGTTCTGCAGCACCCAGCATTCAAAGAAGGACAGGTTAGAATCCACTGAGAGGGAAAAAAGAGAGAGCAAAACTAAACATGAAAAGCAGAGATCTGCCCCAAGTCTTGACAATGCTGTATTCACACTGTGATGTAGGAGACCCAGCCACAGGTGATAGAAGCTAACCTTGGTCCCCAGTAGTATCTGGTTTATAATAGGGGTGATGCCCTCAATCTCTGAGAAAGGGATTTGTGTGGTATCACTTACAAGCACTCTCTAGGAGCAAGTGTATGGTACTGCTCTGGTCTTAAAGAAAACTAGAAACTCCTGCAAAGGTAAGACTAGCTTGAATAATCCAGTGAAATGTAAGAATAGGAAGCAGGATTAAGAGAGGATGGCAGCTCAGAATGCAGTAGTCTGGAAATGAATGATGCTAAAATCAGTTAAGTGCTCCATGTTTTGAAAAGAAACTTGTCCAGATACCCCTTCCAAACTCCTATTATCAGAAACATCGCTGTCAAAAAAATAGGGAGACAGCAATACTTTAAAATGTGCGTCTCTGTTTCGTTTCTTTTCATGATGCCTATGCTCTGCTGGAGGCTTTTTCTAAATCAAGCTCACAGAGGAGAAAAACACACAGATATTAATTTAGCTAAAGCAATTCTCACATCTTCCTTTCAAAACAGAGGAGTTTTCAGAATTTCATTAGAAGAAAAGATCTTTCTGTGCCAACAGCCTCCAAATCTTATGTGACTACTTTTTACTTTGTGGTGGGCTCTTAGCCACTGGAGTATCTACAGAAAATAAATAATAAAGCCTAATGGTGAGAATATTAACAGACTTAGTGATCCGGAGATAGATTCAAATACTTATGGGCTTGAATGTTTCACAAAAGCAGGATAAACAGATACAAATGATACAAGGCTACAGAAGCAGTGCCACTGAAGATGTTCTCCTCTACGGTTGTCTGCTGTTTTTACATCAAATCAGTTCTTTTGTTCACACCCTGACCAACCAATATCTGTACATTCACAAAGAAAGATGTGATATTTCATACTACAGGAAAAGGACTGAGCAGAGGAATACAGGGGAACACAATCTAAGCTAATATTGGTGCCAATGTATTTCTATAATGAAATCTACAAAGCAGTTATGAAACCTAGGAGACGATTTACAACCTAGAACAACTTCTTCATGTGATGTAAACCAGAGTCACCAAAGGTTTCAAATAATGTTACACCAGTTCTTAAGCTGGCAGAGCTCATTCTGATACATAAACTAACAGAGTTTATTTTGAGAGTTTACTCTAATAGAGTTGAATTCTGACAGAGGGTGGGAAAACACCACTGGACTGAAAGCTTCATCAGCTCTGATCTGGTCAAGTTAGAGTGCACGGGCAAAGACTAGACATATAGAAATACCTTTTAACATTCCAAAATTCTACAGCTCCTAGTATTTTTAGGAGAATGTCAATGTGAAAAAAACCAAGTCCTTTTTAACAATTTTGATGATGATATAAACCAAGAGTAGTTCCATTATTAATTACAGTACAAACCCTAGGTCAAAATAAGGCACCGAGCTCTCCTGTTTATTCCACATCTATTCCTAGTTTTCATATTTATCCCATTAGTTGATTTTTTTTAAGATTAAGACAGGAATTTAAACAAAACCACAAGAAGATAGTCAAACCTTATATTCAGTACTTGTCGTCTTTTCAATCTCAGAACCTCTAATCCATTTTTACTATCTTCATTGGTTATGCTTGCTTTACTTCAGAACAGGCTTTAATTAAATACTCACAATATTTGCTGTAAAAATATTCCATAATTTCTGTAGTGGCTGAAATAAGATCATAGTCATCCAACCTGTACTTCAGCAAAATGTTTAATTATCTCTCTACAAAACAGGTGAAATCATAAAGCATACCTTCCAAAGGAGATAACAAGCTTTAATTCAGGATGTTTACAACCAAGGGGAATCATATTAACTGCAGATGTTAATTTACCATAACAAGACAGATCTACTGCTAACTACTCCTTCTTTTAAAAAGAAAAACATTTAAAATAATTATTTTAACTGCAGGTGTTGGTAATGGCTCAGCAGGAACAAAAGTATTTAAAACCCATCCTCTATTTTGGCTGTGTTTACCACGACAGCTTTATTCATTCTAACATTAGATAAAACATTACTAAAAGCAGCTTGTTTATGTACTTGTCAACAACAGAAAGGCATCATTTGGGGTCAACAGTCCTGCAGTGTGTTCCTTGTTCTGATTCAAAAGTCTTATGACTGTTCTGATTGAAATGAGCATAGTCAAATCCTACGGGCAGAAAAAACTCAGCCCCTCCCTTTTCCTAGCTCTTTGTATTATCCACTCATTTACCCTGTGTTCCGAAAATAAAAGTTATAAATTCTAATTCAGTAATTTTTATGCTGAGATTTGGTTTTGGTTTCATTCTGGTTAACATGAAAATTAACTTGGTAGACTCATGCTTCTCCCATCCAAATGTTAGCTGAAAATGCACAGAGCCACTCAGTCCAGATCATAACAACTGAAAGTTTCTTATGAGGAGAGACAAAGAACTTTAAAAATTAAGCTTTGGGGTTTTTTCCCCAGTTTGCAAGTATTATCAGAAAAACAATATGAACCCTTAATAACATTCTTTAAATTATCTACTATGGAATATTTACCATTGGTAATGTAAGGATTAATTGTGATATGAAACAATTTTTTTTAATCTGGAAGGTGTTTTCTAAGAAAACAATTTTGTACAGTTTCAGATTGTCATGCCAATTAAAGTAGCAATCAATCGCTACTTAACCATTACATCCCAATGATGAAAGGAAGCTTATAAATTTAAACAGTTAGGAGAATTAGGAAATATACTGCCAACATTAGTTGCATATTGCCTTACTTTATTCTTCCAAGAAAATGGATTATTCCTTAAGGTAAGACTCAAGATTCAAGAACTGTGCAATAATTATATAAGAGTTTGAGATTAAAATCTCAAACTTTTTCTTTATCAGATCACTCTTGATTAGGGCAGTCTTCAGAAAATGGGGCTGATAATTGCTTACGTGTATATCTCTCCTGAGAAGGTACGTAGCTTATCTGAGCATACTATAAACCATGATAAAAAGTGGTCACAACAGGACAAATGGAAATCAACAACTTTAATGCAATAACTATCCAATTAAACTGAGGAAATTCTGCATGAACTATAAGATAAAGAGACAGCTCAAGCCAACTGATTCCAACTGACAGATACACTGTGATGCTGACAGAATTGTGCAAATTAAAGACTGGTCTCTGATAACTTATTATTTATCAGCTATCAAAAACAGAAGTGCAACAGTATAATCTTATTCTAAATAATACATTGAAAACCAACCAAAGAATTCCATGTGAAAAGATCTATATAGAAAAACAGTTTGTTCTTTCTACCTCTTGTAGAAACGTGATCTTAAAGTATTCCTCTCATATGTCTTTATTCCTTTCCTTTGTGTACTTCCACATCCTGATCTGACCTCTTTCTGTGCTCTTTTAGTCCCAAAGTAACAAATATAATAGATTAAAATGGAACAATTACCATAATTTTGAGAATGCAGAGTATTACTTTTTTTTCTGACTCTTTAATGTCCAGTCTGCCACAGTCACCAGCAATTCAAACTACTCTTCATGTCTAAAAGTCTACAAGTCTTGTTTAAAGTTTGAGAACTTCTGGTGTTAGGATTGATTCATAGGTAACTTCTTTTGACTACTCGGATATAAAATAAGTTTTTTGATACCTGTACGCATTCAAATTTCACATGTCAGTTTGAACTTTCGCAGATGAACAGCACACATTATAGATAGCAATCTTCAGGAGTAAATATTTAAATAAGAACAATGGACTTAAAATGCATTGGCACATGTATTCTTCACTCATATCTGCATAAAATGTATTTCAACTTAGAAAATCAAAACTGGACCTTCCATTACTAACATTTATATCCCCAAGCCAGCATTTGAAAAATCAACTCATGTCTTTTCTGTTTCATATCTCAGCATCAACAATGACAGCAAATTAGATCCTCATTTGAAAACCCAAAGGTTGAGCAAATCTGTGGCTTATTTTTCTCAAGATTTATTTGTCTACAATGTAAGACAGTACTAAAGGTGTGGAGTAGTTAGGAGTACTCAGAAGAAAGGAGCTGGCTAGACAGAATAGGTAAAAATACACTTTACTGAGCTATTTTTTGGCGATAAAGTACACCATTCTTTTCTCAAGAAAATATAAACCAACTACGTCTGTCTCATCCCCTTCGCATTTTACTGCCTAAAGTCTGACTTTGACCTGTATCTCTTCTACAGTATGCTTCTGTTCTTTATTAAGTAGTATATGGAAGCAGAAGTAATTTCCAATCCCGGCTGAACAAACCCACATTAAAATGAATGTGATATGCTGTGCTTTGGGTATGCATTTGGATTATTATTCTCACAGTTTATTGAAGTGGCTCAAAGAGAAATTAATCAGTTACTAACATTGCTATGGTAGTCAAATGAATTTTGCTTGCTTTTCAAGATGTCAAATTTAAACAGAATAAATAAAGATTGTTGGAGTCCACTGTATTCTGCAGCCCCTGTGGAACCTCCTGTTCCCTCTTTCTTTCATCATTATTGAAAAATAGGTATAATTTCTGCACTGTTTTCACATACCATAGGACATCCATTCCCCCTTCAGTGGTCCTGTGTGTACTATTCTGTTTGCCTAATTCAACTCATTGATCACTTTGGGGAAAGTGGAATGATACAGTAATCAGAATCACTGCTACCTCCTGCTAACCTGGATGCATTCCTAAATAGCTCCCATTATGGGCTTCAATCACATCTTGCATCCCCAGTGCTGATAACCTAGTCTCTTAACAGGTGGACAAATCTGTTCTACTCTACCAAATTCAACTTATGGTGATTGTGCTTTGAAATATTTGTATAGTTTGTTCCAAATACTATGCACATCTGTTCAGATCTAATATTACCTTGGTGTTATGGTTTAGTTAAAAAAAAAGACATTCCTAAATTTTTCAGTGGTAGTACAAATATATGTTTTTAAATATCCTTATTTTAAAAGACCTTTAACAACCTTTGAATTTTTTTTAGCCACTGAGTAGGTTATGTTTATTTTAAGAAACTAATAAGTACAGATAGAAATAACTGACAAATAGTTGCCTACTAAGAAACACAAAAATCACTCACCATAAAATCAAAGATCTCTTCCAGCCAAAATGATTCTACAAGATCAAGTCCAACCATTAACCTAACACTGCTAATCATATGAGAAGGTTCATAATGTAAGCAGAATAGCTAGTATTCTTGAATATTGTAATTGCTAGAAAGCATAATTTTAAAGTTATACTTATGAAAATGAAAAAGCAATTGTCCCATATATTCTAATCTTTTCTGAAATCATGACAGGCAAAGAAACACGGCTAGATTAAAAAGAGGTATGGGCAGGAGTACAATAGAACCAGTAGAGAAAATGAAGAGTAATTTGGAGTGTTGCCATCACAGTCTTGAGTGAGAGCAAACATTTCTTTGTAGAAATATTTTGAGAGGTATAGCTGCATTTATTGGAATTTATATGTGGTAACTTAGGAGGACCTAACATTAGAGCAGTCATTTGGTAATTCCATACTTCTTCCCATTTAAAGACACAGAAACCAGTTTCTGAGAAGTGTGAAGAGTCTGTTAAAACTCACCTCTGTGGGCTTTATCAGGTTTCTGTTTGAAGTTTATTAAGGGCACAAGTGGATTCATCAAGACAGCTCTTCGAGGTCAATTAATACTTTGGAGACCAGGTAGAATTAAATCCACAGAAAAATTTAGTTGTGTGTTATATGAACATCACAGTTTAGATGCACAAATAAAGAACTGAACACCTGAAAAAACAGGCTTTTTGTTGCTGTAGTCTGAAAGCACTTAAAATCTCTGGGCACTTAAGTCTTCAGCAATGAAACTGTATCTGCCCAAGAGTACTTTCATTTTGACAAGGTTGGGTGTCAGCTACTCACATTCTATTCAACCCTGCAAATTAAACTTTTCTCCATTTATCTTATCAGGAGGGCCTCATCTAAAGTAAGTCTAGTAGATTGTGTCTGGCATAAAACACCATATATTTTAGGAAGCTCATTCTTTTTCATCCAAAATGCTGAAGATTTATCCAAAATTATTTTCCAGACTCCTGAGGGGCAGAGAGTCAATTTCTCTTGTTGAGACAGTGCATGAAGTAATGATAATTACATACCCACAATATTACTATACAACTACATGTAAAGTTACACAACTATAATATTAACTATCATAGATAAATGTGTTGCACTGAAGGAAAACAGGAAGCATGAATCAGTATGACTATATGCCAGATTCAAGGACTCTTGCCTGGAAAGAGCTACATCCAGGTACTGACCTGTGCTTCAATGCATATTTGAACTTTATTCTCTACATAACATGAAACAGACATAGGAGCTTTTCTCTGTAAGTTGAGTGGTCTCAACTTGATGTTATAAATGTATGTTAGTGGTTGCCTCTGCTCTTTCTAATTATTCTATGCAAGGTGAAATGGCTCCAATAGAACAGTCTTCAAAGCTACTCTTGTGATGAGTACACCAAAACTATGAGCTGGAATCCTGTTACACTAGGAGAGACTTCATGTTATGCTTCTCATCTCTTAAATGTTATGTAATAGACATTGCCTAGGAGGAAGGCAGGCAGAATTTCTGGAGAACTGAGGAGGCTGGTATCACTTTTTATGAAAATAAGGAACTCTAAAATACACCTTCAAGAGCCACAGCTCAAAATGGTGAATTTCAGACCAAAGGAGAAAACTTCAAATCTCTTTACATATAGAGGGAGGCAAGATGTGCAAGATTGCTCACTCTTGCAGCCATTTCCTAACTGTACTCAGCAAGCTGGCCTTTGTTAGGCAATTCATTGAGCCATATATTTTCTATGGAGTCAGATACCTTATTCAGGTAGACCTGTGTTAGTAGCAAGGTGCTAGGAAAGTTCAGGAATAACAAAGAGATCTTGCAGTCCTGTTGACAAGAGCCATTTTCAACCAATTTAATGACAAATTTCACTAATCAAATAATTAAACATTTTAACCTTTGAAGCATATCACAATCTGTAGATTTAAATTAATTTCTTTAAAGCTAGAAATCTCCTTATTTAATCTCAGTGTTAGAAAATAAATTATTTTTTAATAGGATGGGTGTCTTCTGATGTAGCTGAGTTTCAATTCTGCTTCCAGTTCTGAAGTAGTGGACTTTTATACATAGAAATCAATTCAAACCATAACTGGTGGATCTGCAATACCCACACCACGAAAGCAGATTCATTCATATGTGAACTTTTTTTCATTTTCCAGTCCTACATGAATTACATATGGCACAAAATTATCAAGGTCCTCCTAACCTAACTTGGAAATAAAACTATCTGGAAAACAATATTCCAGGGGAAAAAAAGGCAAAAAGTTTCACAATTTTTTTGTTTTGATTTACAGCAAAATCAGAGTCTGGGAACAACTACTTTTCATGAATCATGAGAACTGACTCCTAGTGAGGTCAATATCCAGAATGGATGGATATTATTTACAGTGTGGTAAAGCAACGCTTAATGCTCTCGCAAATTATAGGAAGAGTCATAAAGTAGAATTCCAGGCAATTTTCTTACCTTTTTTTTTTTTTTAAATTAAATAGAAATCTGTGAGCACAGAAAAAAGGGAGGTCAATGGAACTCATTTTATTTTCATTAGATTTGAGAATATTTGGCTTGTTTTTTGCCAAAATCATTATGTTTTGCCAAAAAGTTTGGGTATTCTGAACACCTTGGTCCTCTAAATCTGAAGCCTATTTAGAAAGGCTCTTATAAATTCAACCAGTTTCCTGTAGACCTTCATAAGTTGTCTAATGATTGCTTCACACCAGTATCTAGACAACTAGTTTAAAATAATCTATAGTATTCTCTTCATGGGCTTTCATCTGCTACTTCAGCCAAGTTAATCCATTACACTATCTACTTTAAAGAATTAACTACACTCTACTACAAACAGTCCAGAATTATAATTTTCTAATGAGAAAAGAGCCAAATGGATGTCTGCATACCTAAAAGGAATCATGGACAGGC
The DNA here is from genome assembly GCA_013401335.1 of Brachypteracias leptosomus. NCBI lineage: Eukaryota > Metazoa > Chordata > Aves > Coraciiformes > Brachypteraciidae > Brachypteracias > Brachypteracias leptosomus. The sequence goes on along the minus strand of VYZX01021300.1, from coordinate 9,747 downwards.
TGCCCTATTAGCACAAGAGCCCCTAGAAAACTACCTGGCTGAACCAGTTGGTTCCTTCCAATGGCTGTAAAGGTGTTCCTGACTTCCTCACAATTAGATGGTTTCACGTGCCAGTGCAAGGATCATAATCTTGCATACAAACAACTCTTTACTCCCATGTTGCAGTTTTGGCTGCTTGAAACCTCTTCTCAACCTCAAAATGAAAATTCCATACATGTAATGTAAGGAAATTACAATAACCTTATGATGCATTTCGTTATATATTGCATAGACAAAACAAACCCTTTAAAAAGAGAAGCTTTTTAAAATTTATTTTTTTTTAAATCATTCTAAAGAAGGAACTTTCTAAAAAAGAGAGATAAAACAATTAAGAAAATTAAACCTACGAATCAAACACTTTTCATTCTAGGTCTGAAAAGATGTGTACAAAGAATGCTCTATTACAAGGGAAAGGGATATCTAACACAAGGATTCTCTCCCAAAGTCCCAATCTCATTTTGTCCACAAGTCTTTCCAGTTAGACAGAAAAAAATACATACTACTAATTATGACTGGAGAGAACTACAGGATAATTCACATATTCCAGACTTGTCCTGGATGTTTGTCAGTACACCCTATGACACAAGTTAAAGTGAAAGTACTTGAGGAATATGACAAAAGAAATTTAGCATGTATTTAATTTTACTTTTTAGTACATAGCATATGTTTGTTTTATATATGCATATATACATAGTTATATACATTAACATACAATGCCCTAAACATTATACTTACATCTTTGATTTCTTTGACTAGGTGGAAACATACGTTTAATATACAATAATATATTTTAAAGCCTCCAAATTCACAGGGTCCCAACATTACATTGCAAAGGAAACAAAGAAATCAGGTTTCAGACAAGGATTTTATCTTTTGCAAAAAACACTTCCAGTTACCGTTTTAAGACATCATTTAAAATTAGAGCTGTGAAAATTCAGTGCACACTCATTATCACAGACCATTATTTGACAGTGAGATATATCACTCCTCTCTAATTCATATCTTTAATTTTGAAATAAAGACCTTTAATTGAAAACCTAAATCTCAAACTATTACTCCATAGTGATAGCATAATTTGTTGATATATAAGAAAAAGAAAGACAGAGAGAAATTAAAAATTGAAGAGAATTTATCTTCTGATGCAAATGCAATTATGAGTCTAATTCACCTTTCCAGGCTTAAAATTTTATAATTTCATCGAATTAACCGGAATGATGCTGAAATGAAATTGGACTAGGGATGTTTGCATCAGTGTTTCCTCAACAGCAGTGAAAGGAATCAGGCAATTATTGTCTGATTTCAGCTACTTGAAAGAGGGAGTAAGGCAGACAAATTTAGAAAGAACTCATGATGCTGGAATTAAACTGTAAAAAGTTAAGTTCAGGTTTAAGGAAAATATTATGAATATGACAATTTTACTGTGGCATACTCTACCAAGGGAAATTAAAATTTATCCTATGAAACTCTTCAATCAAAATTGCTACTGACTTCACATGCCCATTGCTAAAGATCAGGTTTTAAAGTTCAGTAGCACATTTCTTGGACAGGATTAGAAAAGCCTGAATATCTTACACTAGAGTTGTTCTTTGTACTTGTCCCATAAATGGCTTTTGATAACACATGAAGAATGAGGTTCACAGTGGATATGTGCCTGTAGAAGAGAGTGTTCTTTTTTAAATTCAGACCGAAGATTAGTCGGGATTAAGCTGGTTTTGATTTTCAGTACCAGAATACTTTTTCCAATTCAGAATCCCTAGATATTTGTCTTCTATCCAGCTGGAAACTAGAAAACAAGTGAACAGAACTGGAAGGGTTAGCTGGCTACTGCTTACTCACAAACATCTTCAGACCATAGACCTCAAACACAGCAGGGAGTAACCTCAAACACAGCAGGGAGTAACCTCAGATCAGCAGAAACCTAAACTGGCACACTGTGCTATATCATCTTTTCTATCTCTACTGTCTTAGAAAATAGTTTCCAAGATTCTAATTTAATTTGTTTTGATTAATACATTGTTCCAGTGTTTCCCGCTGTTATAGTCTGCAGGAGAATTTAGTTATAATGATGGCTAAACTCAACAGCGAATTGTAACAACAGGAATTATAGCACCATTATGCAGAAATGTCTAGCAAATCATGCAATTGTATCTACCACAATATAAATCTCAAATATATTAAACTTCTCTTTGTTTCTTTGAAACTGTTAGCCTGGCTGTCAGCCAAAATGTAAAATTCACAAAGGCAATTTAATTTATTTTTTTTAATCCTATGGGCTTTCCAGAAGACTTAACTGAAGCTCTAGGTCTATATTAGCTCTCTTGATAGAAAAAACTGTATTTGCTTACAAAACCTGGATGCTTGCTATAGGTTAAGTAACATCCCAAATATGACTCAAATGTCTTAGAAACCAGTACTAATAAGCATGCATTTATAAATGACTTTGGGATGTATTAATATGTCAGGTTAGGAAATCTGAGGACATTTACAAACTGAGCAAAAGAAGTAGTAAATGCTCATCAGACGATGAAAGGCACAAACAAAGGTATTTTTCTCTAACAAACTTTCACCAGAAATGCACATGAATGCAAAGAGGTAAGAAAACAAGGAGTTTGTGACTAATTGGAGAACCCTGCAAACATTTTATAGTGTTCTAAATTTGCCAAGCAAGTGATGCATGTTGCAAATAGCAAGAGGCAAACTTCAAAAGCTTTTCCAGCAGTCTGCAGGCAAAACAAGTCTTTAATCAACTTCCTTCTCCCCACTTTCCTAAGTTCTCTTATCCTAAACTATTTCACACTTTACTCATCCCTACAGCTTGAATTCCCTGGGCTTTTTTTCAATCCTAAATTCCTTCCACTATCCTGTTTCCTTTCCAGCTCCAGCACTTCTTTCATCTCTTAATATTCTTACCATAGGTCTTCAGCAGAGTCTGCAATGACACTCCATAAGCTCAAAGTGCCAGCTGCTAAACTCTATGGGGTTCTCAGACTGCCACTCTCAAAATGCACTACCTGTCCCAGAGCATGAGAGAAAAAGTGTCTGTAGGAAGGAAAAGATGTGTGCCTTCTTTCAATCAGATACCTTCTATCAGTTTTTGTTTCCTCTTCAACTTCGTGTTTTATCACCATCTGCTGGCAGAACCTCAAAACACTGTTCTGAGACTTCCTTGATCCTCCAGAGCTCCCAGGTCTGTGAATTGGTTGGGAAACCATCAACAGTATCTCATTCATATCTTACTCATTTTTCTGCTGCTGGCCTGTTTTGCAGATGCAAGCAATGTCACATTCCAAAAGAACCATCAACACCCAGTTTTGCATTGTATCTAACCGAACTTCACCAAGGACCAGTTCTCTTCTTTTCAAAACAAAGCAGAATTAAATTAATGCAACCATATACCATACACCACACACCACAGCCTGCACTCTGCCTTCCAAAGTTATCCAGATTTCCAGGATATGTTTGATCACCTGCTGAAGACTTGACTGCTCTATGGTCTCTTCCTCCAATCTAATCTTTATCCATTACTAGCAGTATAGAAAGAAGTGTACGCAGAGAGGCAAAAATAAGAAAAGAGGTATGTTGTCTGTAGGACAAGACACTTGTGAAAAAAATAAAATGTATATTGTTGAAAGGAGATATATGAAGAATAGGTTGTTGTAAGTATAAAGATAGCTTGAATATCTCAGTTTTATGGGTTTGAGCCAGACATGTGCTTGAGTAGCTACACAAATCATACATTTCAACAAAACGGTCTGTTTCAGCATTGTGTATCTTTGATTTCAACCACACTTCAGACAGCTTTCCAGTGTGGGGATCAAGGTGGGTTGCTAATTTCAGCTCACTTCCATGGTGACATTTTGACACAATGTTCCTGTGCTTGCATCAGCTAGAAAATAAGTATAACAGTTCTCTAGATAGTTTCACAGGTTTAAATTTCAACTATTTCTTCACAAATTGACTCAGTCATCTTTGGGGAGGGGAAGAAACAGCTGATTTTATTCATTCTTCACTAAGTCATATATTAGTACTATCTCCAAGGACTCATTATGGGCTCTTGTGGACATATGTCTGCACTCAAAATAAAAACAAACACATTTTCTTAAAGAGATGCCATGCTTCGACAGTCTCCTGCAGAGAATTATAAACTATGATAACAATTTCTTTTAACAATTATAATAGTTATAATCTAAATTAGAAATAACAATTTATTATAACAAAGACAATTTTAACTCCTGAACCGACAAAGATTCTGTTGCCTGAATTCATGAATCAAGACTAGTCATTAGAAGCAAGCCTTAGAGATATGGGGTTTTGTCTGTGTCTACCTGCCTTTTAAAGAACTTTTATCCCTCTGGAAAAAGGGCTTGGCAGCAGCTTTACAAGCCATAGCATTCTTATTTCAAGAAACTTCATTTTAATCTGTATACAGACTGTGATAGATACAATTTATAGCCTATCTATGGCTATAAAGATTTGATTCATGTCCCAGAGTTCCTGCTCTCACTTGAAGACACGATGAATTGAATGAGTGGAGAGAATGCAGAACAAAGAAAACAGTTTTATAGGACAGCAACTATATAGTTAACAACATGAATAAAGGATAATGTTTATCACACATTTGGAAGATCCATTTGGAAAAGAAATCCACATGACTCAATATGAAAATAACTCCTAATATGCTAACCTGTAAGTTGAATTAAAATTGAAACTTATGTAAGGTTTTGATTAGATGAGAGACTTATTAAAATTGTAATACACTTTTTTTTCCTTGACTGTTACAGGATTATTGTTTTTTTTCAAAATAAGAGGTCATATTGTATATGGCTTTTCATTGCTCCTTTGAGATTTCCTGAATATGAATAAATCATAACTTAAAATTTCACATCATTGACATATTACTTCTGAGGAATCCTATCAGCTCTTCAGTCATTTTGAATTCTGTCATTTGTCTTTTTTATAATTACAAAAATCTGCATTTAAATAAAATGCATTATTATTTATTTTTATATTTTAAATAGGGGAAAATACATATATTTCCTGAAGTAAGAAAAAAAAAAAAACACAGTCTCATTAGTTTGATGAATCTAGTACTTCCTGAAGACCTCTTACAGATTTATAAAGACAGGAAAATAAAGCAATATGAGAGGCCCAAAAAGACAGCATAATTTTATACACTGTTGAAAAGCAAAGGTCTTCAAGCAGGAACAGGTAAGATCACAATCTGTAATATTTTCAAGGCTTTCAAAGTGAATGTAAGAAAGGAATTCATTTATATAGCTGGAAAGAATAATTCTCCCTACTGAAGGAATCACTGGATGAAATTCTATGGTCTGTTTTACTCATGAGGTCAGACTAAAATATTATCATAATGCCTTTCTGACCTTAAGCTTGTAAATCATACTACCCAAGGATGAGTTCAAAGAGACAATTATACCTAATGAAAATACAGTCTGATATATTAAAAAAAAATTAATTTAACAGTAAAAGTCTGGGTATCCCTAGCCTCCATCCTTACCTCCATACTTCCACTTCCTTCATGAAGAAAATAGAAATATCCAAAAATAAGTACTACTGTCATTCCACATTGGAAAACGTTGAATCTGATGATGTCCTAAGAACTTGAAAAAATTACAACTGTTGTGGGTTTACCCTGGCTGGGTGCCCGGTGCCCACCCCTAGTCCCTCTATCACTCCCCCCCCACCACCAAAACCTCTGTCAGCAAGGCAAGCAGGGAGAGAGTAAGATGGAAAAGAAGGTTATGATAAAAAGCAGTTTTAATAAGCAGAAAGCAAGGCTGCACGTGCGCGAAGCAAAAGCAGCAAAGCTGTTACTCTCTACTTCCCATCCGCAGGCGGTGTCGGGCCTGTCCCGGGAAGCAGGGCTCCAGAACGCGGAGCGGTTGCTCGAAGGACAAACATCTTCCCCCCGAATCCCCCCATCCTCCTTCCTTTGTAGTTGAGTTGACATCATATGGTATGGAATATCCTATTGGTCAGCTCAGGTCAGCTGTCCGGGTTGTATCCCCTTCCAGATCTTGTCCCCCCCGTACCTTTGGTGCTGCGTGGGCACTCACGGCTAGACATAACACGGTGTGTGTTATCAACAGCCTCTGGGTCCCAGTACTGCAGCATGAGGGCTGTATGGGGAAAATCAGCTCAGATAGACCCACTACAACAACTCCCTTCTGTGCCATAGAGAGATTTGCTATGTCACAGGCACCTTGTCATATCTATGCTATACTAAATTTTTCAGTCCAGAGATGCCATAGTATTCCTCTACCAACAAAAAACACATCTGGGCATGCTGCATCCAAAGTAGTACCCTCAACGTTATAATTTTTGTATTGCTAATCAGAAACAAGTGTCTAAAACAGCATAGTGAAAACTGGTAAGCTGAAGTTGCAAACTTCAGCACTCTTTTCCACACCTATTTCTTCCTACTAAAACTTAAGTTGAAAGTAGCTGCATGTCCCATCTTCAGCAATTTAGAATAACAAGACATCAAAAGGTTTGAATAACAGTATATTGTATGAGTAATACTGCAGAATGCAAAGGTCAGACTAGGTGACCCAATGGACTTTTTTCTTTGCTTCTAATTATCTGTGATTCTCTGGCTTGCTACTCTTCCAAAGACACTCCAGCAATTCTTACGTGTTTGCTTCCATACAGGTAACCCAAAGGGAAGGCAGTGATGTGAGAATCCAAAATACAAGGAGAAAATTCAGATATATTTTACATGTAGAAAGTGGCAACATGTATTTCAGGTCAGACTTACAGGGGTCATATTTACAAAGTATTTATCTGACAAAAATGCAAATATATGCTGAGATTTACAAAGAGAAACAGATAACTGGATACTATTGAAAATCTGTATCTTAATGCCTATAAATACCCTTGTAAATCCCACCACTCCGATTCTGGGTTTTTTCACTGTATAAAGAACTGAGCCTCTCTGGATGGTTTTCAGGTAAAAAGAAGTACTGCTAAGTGAAAATCAAATGAATGGGTGCATGCATGTACAACACTTGATTTGAGGAAATAGCAATGTAATAGGATTACACAAATAATAGCTGTGCTTGAAGTATTATTTTCAGTTCATGGATGTAACAGTGACAGTTAAACAACTGTCGTGTTATGCTTTTATGTATATATCATACTTTACAATACCTACAGAAACACAGTCTAACTGATCTCAGCACTTAGCGGCCTGCTGAAAGAGAAGAGAGATTTTTGAGAAGAGTGGAAAAGAATTCCAACGTTCAATGCAGTTGTGCAATATAACTCACAAATATGCTTCCCACATCCAGAGAAGTACTGCTGCAGTGTAAAATACACTACTCTAGCTTCATTCTTGTACGTACACCTTTGTCATTTTGTTGTCCCAGTCTTACAGTCTCATCTGAAGTACAAAGCAGTCATCTTTTTTAGCTTTGGTTGAGTATTTCATATATGAGGCAGAAGAAATAGAGACATCTCCATATTTTCTTATTTTCAGCAGGGTAATCTTATCTTTATCAAGATGCTTTTTAGAGGCTTGTTTTCAGGTTTCCTAAAAAACATTCCCTACCCTTCACAGTTTCTTCTTAGCTTGATGTTCAGTCTGCATTTGCCCTTTCCCACACTGCCTGCATAAATTGCACTACCCTTTCCATTTTAAAAAAAAAAAAGAGTTCAGTAGATGAATTTTTGCTGAAGGAAATTGTATGTGCTTCTCTTTGGGTAATCTGCAATGCAGTGGGATACACTGCAGCCTGTACTTTCTCTGCTAGAACAGACTGTTTTCCCTTTCTGCAAGTAACTCTATCTATACCAGGGAATAAAAATTGATATGAGGCATCTAGTTTGGTATTTTGCTTTTGCCTGGCTGCTTAAAAGTCTTGATATCATTATGTGATACAGAAAACATTCTTTAAGGTTACTAGGTGTTTTGCATAGTGGGATATACTTTATTATGTAAACTCAGTCTTTTTTGAGATTTCAGTCTTTAAAAAGCTGCTCAATTACTTCAAAACATCATGTTATTTTGAGTTTAAATTCCTTTAAATGCCAAGAAATACACTTCTAGCTGGGAACAAAATTGCTATAATTTGACCGGCACACATAAGTCCACTTAAAGATCAGTAACTAGGTTTCTTTCAGCTAAGTTCTCTAAAAGATCTCATCTCGTAAATGTTCCAAGAGCTTTCCTAATGAATACTAACTCCAGACAAAATACAATTATCAGTTTATTTTGTATTTTGTTTGAAACACAGCTGGGAATGTTATAATCTTTTACAAAATAATAGTGTTGTAGAGATTGTTATAGAGAGCATCTTTAGAGAGGGGGAAGAAGGCTCCATTGCTCGAGCCCTGGGGAAAAGGTCTTACAACCACATTTCTCATTTTCACTGGAAGGCTCAGTCTCTAGGTTACAGAGTTCACCTTTGTGAAAACATTGACAATCCCCTATCCCTCTTGACTGAAGCCGTGACAAAAAAACCCAACAAAACCAGATAAAAATTTCACGTTCCAAGGCATCTCTGCTCCAACATAAACAAGATCTTAGCTTATAGAGACCCAATTCTTCCTTTCCTGCTTTCCACAGCAGCTTTCTTTTCCCAAAGTGCAAAGGTAACATATGATCTTGCTACCCTTCCCCACAGGTCCTGAGATCTGAGAGCAAGTGAGCTGATCATGAAGATCAGACTTTGAGGAAGATTAAAAATCAAAATGCCACCAAATCAAAACAATAAGCATCTCTTTTGTCACAATACCTGTGAGTATCCAGTGTAAGTTAAACTGCAGAGAATTACTGGTCACTGCAGCTTTATTTCCCCAAGCAGAAGATTCCAGCTTTGATTTTAATATTTTCCCTTGTGATTGAGCAGCCATAGATGACTTCTACCACATGTGCTCTGGAGGTCACTTCCCCATCACTGAACAGGAAAACACCACCCAGGTTTTCCTACCAAATGTGAACACACTGTGTCGAGACATCTTTTATCATTGCCATTCTGCCACATTACTTTCTGTATTATTTAAGTTTTGAGTGTATCAGGTCATCAGCTGTGCAGTCATTTGTCAGCAAGTTGGCTTAAACTAATCAAATACAAAAGATTAGCGCCTCAACACCAGGGAATATCAGTTCAGGGAATCTGTTCATGGCCACCTGTTCTCCTAAAACCATGTAGCTCTGTAGTACAATATTATCATTTCCAGTAGCAAGTCATAAGCTTTGTACTGAATTTGCACAGCCTCAGGACTGAAGCTTGCCGGGCCTGCCCTATCTGAGCTTTCCTGGCCTGCCTGCAGCTTTGTTTTACTTGGCTTAGCTGTAACAACAGTATTTTTAATTGTCTAGGCCTCTATGGCCAATTTGTTTCACTTTTGTTTATCTATGTATGATACCACCATAGTATTACAAACCTAGCATTGTAATGTAGCTTAGAAAATAAAAGTCTCATTTATAGAGGTCTTAAGAGGTGAGGACAGAATGTGGTGTGGAGGAGTACAGACATGGGATGACAAAAGACGAGGCAAAGGCTGGCTCTGGAGGCTCCACAGCTGTAAAGCACTCCTCAGTAGTCCATTAAAGAAATGTAGACCTAGAAATGGCCAAAACTGACCTTAGTGGTATGAAGTCCTGGGGCCTGAGCTGTGGGCCTCGAGTTGGAGTTGACCTATGGACAAATCACAACCCAATAGCATGTCTTCTTCCCCAAGTGGTTT
>VYZX01021294.1:0-14314 GCA_013401335.1 Brachypteracias leptosomus | reverse complement strand
CCAAGGTAAACCCACCACATGCTGAAACTTCAAATCTGGCAGGACACCTAAAAGAAAGATTTAGGAAGCTGAAGCATTCAGTGGGATTGACTGACTCTATAAAACACATCTATGCTTTCAGAGAAGGGCATTGTTAAAAGATCCATAAAGGACTTCATGGCATATCTATGTAAACCCTGAAAATTGAATTAATTTTAAGGCTCAGTGTTTGCTAGCAGAGGGTGAGATGCTGATCTTCATTGTGCAAGGATGAATACAGAGCACAGGCAATTCTATTAGCAAGGCTAATGTGGTGTGGTTACCCCTGGATAATGCAAGCTCACAGATAAAGGAAGAAGATGAGGGAATGTAATTCGGAGTGCCCAAGCCTGCTTAGGCATGGAAGAAGTCATTACCAAACGCAACCCTTGATGTGATTCTGCCCAGAGACACTTGGGTGTTCCTTCCTTGTGTTCCCCATGCTTAGGCACAACATTTCATGGCTGTATCCACCAAGCTCCTGGGCACTTGTGGGCCCTGGAAGTGCTCAGCTGCATTCATGCAGCACCCTGCAAGTACTAAGAAGACCTGAAGTATTAAGAAGTCTTGCAGAAAACCATCATGAGAACTTCTGCAACGTACCTCATGATACACAAAACGGAAAATCTGCACATATATGAAGTACAGCTGACATGTGTCACATCTTCAGCTAACATAAATCACAGTCAATGGCCCAAGACAATCAGAACAACAGGAAACCCAAAATTAAGCCAATAGATACTGGATGAAGCAGAACCTTATCAGAGAGCAGAACAGGGAGTTGCCTGGGGTGAAACCCTGCCCTGCTCATGCCTCAAGCATAGGACCTGTACTCACAGGAGCTGCACTTGCAGGTGTTCCAGCATTGCCAGGGCTTCAAACTCTTTCTGAGAAAAGGAAGTGGATGACTTGGTGGCAGTCATCTGTCTCTGGTTGGGAAAAACAAAAGCTTCTATAAGTGAGCATGAAACCAGGAGTGCTGCATTTCATCTGCAGCATGTGCCTGGTTTGGTGCTGGTGTCTTAGTGCACGGCCACCACACTGACAAGAGCTCAGTATCAGCAAAACAAGTAAAATCAGAGGCTAGTTCAGGCACTGAACTGATCTTGGCATTAAAAATAGACTAAAATTCTTTTCTGACTCTGACATGAAAGCCTCACTGGCTCCTAGTCTTGGGTTGATGGTGCATTCACTGGGTTACGGAGGTTGGAGGTGGCTGTAGCTGACCAGGAGCAAAAAACCCAACCAAACAATATTCATAGAACAGAAGGAGGCAGCTTCTCACAGGGTCCAACACACATAAGTCACTTTTCTTCATCTATTCTAACAACCAGGGTTTTTCTGTAAAAGAAAATGTTGAAAGGCTCCTACTCTAAGTTTTGGAAGGTAATTGTGATTTCCACGGTTTCGTTTCTGTAAAACAAATCCAAGTCCATAAGGAAACACTCCTGCGTCTCCCACTGTCACTCTGCACTGGCTGCCCACCTCTAAAGCAGGAAGGACAGGGCACACCCAGCAGTGCAGCACACTTAAGGAGTGGGACAATCCAGTTACAGCTTGCTCAAGATCCACAGTTCCTGTACCTCTGGGGTTCACTCTGAATGACTGACTGGCCAGGGAGTGACTGCAAAAGGCAGGTCCTATAACTTCTGAAGTGCAACTTTACCAAAGAGCACCGTTCCAAAGGCAAATGCAGAAAACAAGGACCTAGGAGGCCAAAACAACCTGACCTTGCTTCTCTGTTGTGAGCTCTCTCTGAATCTCTAAACCCTCCTCTACTCCTCCCATGTGCTGAACACAGAACCATTTTCACCCCAGCAGGTCTGACATAAGTGTTAAAGGGAGCCTCATAACAAAGTCTGGTCAGACAGCTAAAACCCATCTCCAAATCTCTACCATCAGGCTAAAACCCTTGGTGCAGTGGAGACTCCTACCCCTGTAACTGACACGATGTCTGACTTCAGAGACTTCAGGTGGATGTTGGGAGTCATGTCCTACATATTTGATCATGTCTGCAGTAGCTTCACTGTCCTTAGTCAGATAACCTATACCAGCAATTGGCTGCTGCTGAGAGAGAAAAAGAACAAGAAATAGAAGATACCTCTTGGCCAGTGGCATTCAAGGCATCTGTAAGGCTGTTTTTTATATCGCATACACCAAGCAATAATTAAAAAGGCCCTGCTGGAAAGTAGCATATTGCAGCTACTGCAGTCACCTGCATAACAGCAATTTCCTCCTTTACTTCTAACATTTCTTTCTCTGTTACAGGTTTTCTACTGCTCTTGGCATCTTCAGCTTCAAGCTCCTCCTGAGCTGAAGAAGTGGCAGTGTCCTTAAGCTTAAGCTTCAATTGCAATTCCTGTAAGGCACCGTAAAGATCAGGTGAGTAGCATGGGCACTTTGTGCATCCAAATAATCTAGGCAAAGCTCACTGGTCTCTGACTTTCTTTACACATATTTAGACTTGGATTTCAGCCAGCTAATTACTCAACATTACATAAGCAGGACCCACTGTGGCACACCTGCGTGGCGTAGGGAGAAAAAGAGAGGCAGCATGCGAGCTACAGCACTGGCTGCACACAAAGTGATGAACAATGTTACTTTGCTTGAGTTCAGAACTGATGCAAACAAATTGTTTCAGACAATAAATCTAAATCCATTTCCTCATCATGAGTGTTTAACCTGTTTTGTATGAAAGTAGACCAATGCCAGGCCAACCATCTATAAAACACATCTAATTGTCACAGGCAGTCTCAGTTGTCCATCTAACCACGTAATGAATTAAACTAGAAGATTAGCCTGATCTCTTGGGTAAAGCAACCACCAGGATTCCAGCCAAAGTCCACCCAATGGGTGAAGCAAAAGCTACACACCATGGGATCAGTGAGGTAAAATTGCCTAAGCTCCACTGAAGCTCTGGTTTTGTCTTAGACCCGTGCTTAGAACAAGCACTGTGATTTTTAACCAGTTTATGGTCATAACTGTAGTGGGTCTGTCTGAGCTGATTTTCCCCATACAGCCTTCATGCTGCAGTACTGGAAGCCAGAAGGTGTTGATAACACACACCCTTGTTTTGACGGGGTGTGTGTGTGGGGGCAAGATTTGGGAGGGGATACAACCCGGACAGCCGACCCAAGCTGACCAATAGGATATTCCATACCATATGACGTCAGCTCAACTATAAAGGGAGGAGGACGGGGGGATTCTGAGAAGACATTTGTCCTCTGAGCAACCGGTACGCGTTCTGGAGCCCTGCTTCCCGGGACAGGCCCGACACCACCTGCGGATGGGAAGTAGAGAGTAACGGCTTTGTTGCTTTTGCTTCGCGCACGCGCGACCTTGCTTTCTCTGCTGTTTATTAAACTGCTTCTTATCATAACCCACGGGTTTTCCTTTTCCATCTTACTTTCTCCCCGCTTGCCTTGCTGACGGAGGTTTTGGTGGGGGGTGAAGGGAGTGATAGAGGGACTAGGGGTGGGCACCGGGCACCCAGCCAAGGTAAACCCACCACAATAACATGTCATAGTTCTTAGCTGCCGCTTTGGGCATGTGCAGATCTCCATACGAAACCCTCCCTTAAACTGAACTGTAGCTACTTCCTTAAGGAAAAGTTTTGAAGCAGACCTTCGTTCAAACTGGTTCAACCTAGAACAGCAAATGCAGTTTATACATACCTCTGATCCAAAGAGGTTTCCCATTTTTTTTAAATCCAGAAGGGAGACCGGAGTGCCTTTGATCTCTGAAAGGAGAAGACTACATGCTTGAATCCAATTACAGCACTCGGTCTGGGAAGACATAACCAAAAATGATTATTCAGGGGTTATTGAGCAGAAGTAAAAATAGCTGTTACCATATTCATTCAGTCAGTTAAATAATTCCAGCTTTCTGTCTTTATCTGTTCCAGGGACCTGTCTCATTCCTTCTATCTTCATCCTACAAAGAAAAAGGAAGACATTTTTCTCCAGGCTTTCAGACATAGAATCTGTCCACAAGTTCCTCATCAGGCCAGTGCAGAACTTCTCTATCACAGCCGCTGGCCCAGCCCATATGGGGAGAAATGAGTGTAAATCCCAGGAATTAATTTTCCACTCTCTAAAGTAATGCAGAACAGAAGCAGAAGAATTTTCAATCCCTGCAGAGAAACTCCTTACATTCCTTGAAGCAACGCCACTTGTCCTGTGCTGAAGGAAGCCTTGGGCTTCAAAAAGGGACTACTTCTCACATTCCTAAAGCACAGGTAAAGCTCAACTCACTGGTGTTGGCAGTGGTGGTATTAAAGAGCTTTACCAACAAGTGTAGAATAAGGAGGTGGCAGACAAGTCAGTTTACTGCAAAAAAGTTTTGACTGCATCTGTGTAAAGGTATATTGTACCAGGTACCTCCAGAAACTCCTAAGCACTGTGCAAGTCTGGATGTACATGGCTCTGAAAAGCTTTGAACCAGAGGTGAATCTACTGCCACTCATATGGAATACATCTCACAGGAGAGCCCTTATGTGTGTACCCTGAAACAGGGTAAGGGAAGCATTAAAACTGAACATGACCTGGCCCAGGTTTATCTGCTTTCCAGGACTGTGGAGTTAGTAGAAAACTGGGGGGACCAGGGTAATGCATTGGAGTAGCAGGAGTCTTCTTCCTTCTTGGAACCCTCATGCACGTTTTTCTCTGCTTTTTACAAAGCAAATGCAGTCCCATCTACCCCAGGCCTAGACAGCTGGAAACACAGTCACCTTTTACCTTGATCTTATTCAGCTCCTCCAGCTCAAAATCAGCTTCTAAATCCATCTCAGACCATTTCTTTCGAATGATTGCATTGACAATCTCACGGCAGGAGCTGCAGAGATGCAGAATGTCATCAGCCCTGCATGAGTGCCCTCAAGTGCTTAGAATCACAGAATCACGTAGGTGCAAAAAAACCCTTCAGTCAGGAAACCATTGGTGTCAACAAGGTACAGGAGATATCTGTAGACCTTTACGATAGAAAAGTCTCCAGAAGAGCAGTCTTCGCCTGCCCCATTCACACAACAACCTCCCAGATAGCTTGTCCATGCCTGTGCTGTGCTAATCAGGTGGAGGCTTTGCTCCAGGTGACCTGGACCTCAGACTGACTGCTTGGACTGCCCTTGTGTCCTCTGGAGGTCATCCTCAGAAGTGTGGGCAGAGCCCATGCAACCACAGATGTGAGTGTGTTTTATAGCAGTACTAGGTATAAAGCAGGTACTGCTGTTCTCTTTAGGTGTTCCTATCTTATCAGGCTCCCTGCAAATTCCAGTAAGGCCCACTTAAGATGTGGGAAAAGATCCAAGGACAAACAAATTGATGGGCTCTGTCGCCATGATCAGCCTCTCAACACACTACACATTTTTTCCTGAGAAAACCCCCTTAGATGAAATTGAAAACTTCTACTGATACCTGACTACAGAACTAGAAAGTCTGCCCATTTCCACAACCAGATCTTCAGCTTCATGCTGCAGTTCATGAGCCCCCAGAAGTCTGAGCTCCGTGTCCATCTCTGTGCCCGTGTCTTGCTGCGGGGGACACTTGCAGGACAAGCGGTCTGCTATTATGTGTCTCAGCAAGTTCACCAGCCAAAGGGACAGGTTTTGGTGCAGTTCAGTCACCTGCACAAAACATCAGAGCGAATCTAAACCACCAAGTCATCTGAAGTCAGCGCATTTCACATAAGCCAGTGTCCTACCTAATTCAATTTGCAAACTGACCAAATACAGAAACTTTTCTTTTTATCATTTTTTCTCCCATATTCATTCCCATTACAAACACATCTCTTCCTATCATCGATCTATCCTTCTCTCAGTTCTTGGTTAAGATCACATGCTGCTTATCAGGCAAGTGGCGCTTTATCATTTCCAGAATTCAGCAACAAACCAAAAATCACACACCACATTTAGAGAACATTTATAAAACACATAGTGAGAGCCTCTGGTTTACAACCCTGGGAGAAAGAAATAGAACTACAGAGAGACAGCAGCCACAACAGCTCTCTGAACAGGAAATATCAACGTTATTCCAGAGGAAATGCTTAGTAAAGATAAAGCAATAAGATGGTGTTCATGCACTTTATAGGATACCTTACAGCTTTTTTTAGAGTTCTCCTCTGCTCCTTTGGATGGAAGACAAAAGCCACAGCTCAGCTCAAACAGGAAAAAAGGTGTTGAAAGAGAAACAAGCATTCCTTACAACTACGCTCTGGCCAGATGGAAGTTAAAGGAAAGACTGAATTCTACATGTAATGCTCTTATCTCTAGCAGCTTCAGGCTTGCACTTACTTTTTCATTAAGATGCACGATGTTCTTCTCCACCTCATTATTCACAGACAAAACCCATTGCTGAATCATCTGAAAAAATTCTCTAGGTACCACCCTGAAAAAAAACCACAAATCCAGAAACAAAGTGACCTCTAGTGCACCAAACCTGAGGATCTCCTGACTCAAAGACACCTTTTGCTTCCCAACTCAAGGGAAATGACACATCATAGTGTACCATATGCTGGATACATGACACAGGCAATTTTGTTCATGTTATAGTTGTGGGTGAACTTGGCATTTGCAATTAATCTCTTATGTGTACATCATGCATGTGCTCTGAAAATAATTTATTTCCTGATGATATTTACCAAAAACAATGGTGCACCACAAGGAGGAATAAGCCCCCACAAATCTGACTGTAAATTAATCACATACTTTGGTTTTTCTTCAAATGTCAAGATTTCCAAAGCAGGTGGCAGTTCTGAGGGAGATGGTGATGTTCCAGGAGTGATATTGAAGCCACCAACTGTTTCCACAGATATTGCTAAATCAAAGCAAATGAAAGGCAGTTGCCAATCATTTTAACACTTCAGCTGATCATATTTCTCCCACTGCCAGTTTCCTGTGCCAGGTTCCCCATGAAAGAACTTTTCTCTTATGAGTGTAGTTTAAAGTACAAGGCCAGCCCAGACACACTTATCACCTCTGTCCTTGCAGGAAGCGTGGTTTCTTATCGCTCTCAGCTTCATGCAACTTGCTGGAGCCTATACAGCTCATCACAGCATCCGCCTGGGCCAACCACGTAGGAATCTTGTGATAAAATGCTCGCAACTCAGCTTCATGCATGCCAGAACCTCGCTTCAGCTTTTGCACCTTGCATAACCAATCTTCCATACTTCTCACCAAAGCTGTCAAAAACCTGGCTGTGCCTGCATGGGAAGAACGTGCAAACCTTTAATTACAGTGCCTGCAACTGGCAAAAACAAAGCTGGAATCAGAAAGGGAAGAACAGCCTGTGTGGGAACTGGCTACACTTAGGACTAAGAAGTAACTATTTAGTAAGCACTCAGTTCAAAGCAACCTGAAAGAAAATGGGATTGACTTGAAGCCCTGACTTTCCTTCTCGTCTTGGCAAATTTGGCGGCCTCATAGCATAAAAGCTTAATATAATTTTGTAGAACAGTTTGGCAGTTACAATCTGATTCTTCAAAGATGCGGGTGATATACTATGCATAGACGTACAAAATGGCTGGACATGGTAGTAAATTACTTGTTCATTCAACTCATCTGGCACATGCTGATGAATAGTCTCTGTTGGGGAATATGCTTGAAATGTAACAATACTGTCTCTTGATATCCAATGTTTAAAGTTTCTTTAAATCTTGGTGAGGTCTTGGCCACCATGCCATCTTGTAGGAGAGACAGCACATTAAGCACTTGGAGTTGATGACACAAAGGAAAGAGGTGGGTCCCAGAAAGGCATGGGATGAAAGAGAACAGTCTCTTCTGATCATTTATGTGTGGTTTGGCCACACTAGCCCTTACACGATATTCTGGATCCTTATTAAATAAAGACTTGCTTTGTGAAGGCTGTCTGTATCATTTTATTTATCTTATAAACTTAGTCAAGTCCCCAGCAAAAGAGAAGACCTAACTGGAGCTTACAGGAGAGGTCACTCTAGTCTCAAGTGCCAATTTCAGAGTCAAAACCATCTTATTTTCACAAAGAAGGTAGGCTGTGAAGGGTTTAAGAAGTGATCAAAGAAGACTGAATAAAAGCAAAGACTAAGCTAAACCTCATAGATTTCATGTAAGTCCTCTCTTATACCTCCTGTCTAAAACAATCTCTTCTGTCATTGTTCTCTCTGCATCCCTAATCCTCCTCATCAAATACCAAACCCTTTGTATATCTGGCACATGCTGCTTGAGATCAGGTAATCAGATCTTAGAAGATAATAAATACTTCAGGTAACTGAGTTCCATTGCATTATAGGACAAAAGTACCATGTCCTCAGTACTGTCTTTATAATCTTATAACTTTTATTCTTTATAATCTTTTTCATTTTCACTGTTTCTTACCAGTGATGTCATGTAAAGAGAAGGGATACCCTGTCCTTTCTACAGAAAGGCCATTATGCTACAGCACAAAAATGAACCCAAGCCATTCGAAATACGGTGCCTTGTATGGATCAAGAGAATATCTTTCCTGTGGCCCAATTTCCAAAACCTTTGTTAAAATAAGCTAAAATCCCTTTTTCTGGACTTCACTGGCTGAACCAATTTTGCATCAGGTATCTGTGCTGTGCTGCCTTGCCCATTGTTCAGATCACAACTAACTGCCGAGGCTTCTGACAACCTGCTGTTAACATTTTGCAGTGCTGGTGCCTGGCCAATTATGGCCCCATTCCTCCTCCTTTCTCTTACAGTCTAATGAGAACTACTGGGAATATTTACTTCCTTAGCTGTCTCAGGATGGACAGACTTCTTCTTCTGTCTCAGCTCTTTTAGTATGCTCAAATATAACGTGTAGCATAAGGTAAAGTAGGGAAAAGCATGGGATAACCCTGAGTGAAAGAATAAGATGACAGTGTGAGAAGCAATGTTAACAAACAGGAATAGCAGTTCCTGGCAGCTTTAGTTTTTGTCTGCTAAAGGAAATAAGATGATTAAAAAAATAAAACATCAGAGATGCAACAGTTCTGGAATCAGAAATGAGTCAAGATCTTACAGAGGCAAAGGTTGAGAAGGTTAGTTTCAAATTACCCAACATTGTTTGTTATCTTACACAGGACATGATAACTTTATATCAGCAAAGAAAACATTTATTTACATACTTTGCTATCAGGACAATTCAATATCTGGATTAAGATAACTGCATTAGCGATAACGTAATAAAAAAAAAAAGTATTACCCTCCAATACAGTGTTATCTGGTTAATGATCCTCACAGTGATGTTTTGCTCTGCATTTTAAACATCTATTCTTTCCTTTTCCATTTATTTTCTTTTCCATAAATACCCACATAATCATAAACCGCCTACATTCCCTCTGAACATAACACATGACTTCCTTCTGACATATCTGCATTGCATGCTCTTTGCACTGTATCACATGGAAAATCTCACTCTTTTTATGTGTGAACTGCATTCATCCCTTGGAGTTTATTCCATGAATGCTCTTGATTCCCAGCACATACCTGGGGGTCAGAATTTAAAAAGGACAGCACAGATTATGTCAACTAGTCCTTTACTACTTGTTACTTTCCTGGCATCCCCAAGGAGAAATTGAACTGCAAAACTGGTCTTCCTTACCATTATTGCCACTTATCCTTAAATTGTATTGCTGGTAGAGCTCACACGCCCTTTGGTTTATTTCTTCCAGGACAGCGTGCTGTGCAGGCAATGCTCCAGCAAAGTCCCGGTGTTGGTTCAGCACTGTTTGTCCCAGCTCCATCCAGTGTTCCTGCAGGCTGGCAGTGCTCCTCAGACTTTCCATCTTTCATAGGTGTTCCTCCCCTCCATACTGCTGTAGGTCTTCTTCTAGTGTCTGAAAGAAAAGGAGTAAGACTGCTGTGCCCTCTAAGTTTCGACCTCCCCTTGACTGCAACAGAAAGGTGATGGAAATCAGGTATGAGAAGCGTGAGGAATCAATGAGCATAAAAATGTCACTGTGAGTAGATAGCCAAATAAATTGGAAACTTATTGGTGACAATTCTGAGTGCTTCTACAGATTAATACAATTTTCCAGTCAGAGCTCTTGGAATTATAACTTCTTATGTGTAGACTCTTAGCTTAAGCTTCAGCACAAAAGATTGAGCTGATGTGTTTTCGTTCACATTTGTGATGGGCATAGGTGCTCACTGGGGCTCAGCTACTACATGGTAATTTGATGAGCAGATACTACTCAATAATATGTCTAACCCCCTCCAGATCTTACATTTATCAAGTTCTTGATATCTTGTAGGATTTCATCTGGTAGCTTTTCATTCATCAGAGAGGAGCTAAAGTAGAAGGAAAGATGGTGTGGAAGCTGAGAGAAAAAACTCCTTTAGTAGCCAATGTAAAAACAAGAATCAAGATATCCTCTATGCATACCAAGCTTGTGATAAAAACTGCAAATTGAAAGAGATGTAAAAACTACCAGGCCCTACTCAACCAGGGATTTTTGTTCTCCTGCTCAACCTAATGCAAACGCTGGATGTCAGTTAAGAAAATGTTACTTCCAGCAAAGATGAAAACACAAATTCAAGCACATATTGATTATTCAGACATTATTAACTCTATGATTGAAATCTATAAAGTGATGTCTTTTGCTAATGCACACACTGTGCGTTCCTGCATTTTGTCCTTGCATTTATGGTTTTATTTAACATATCACAATGAACCGACAAAGCCTGCAAAATATAATCACCTTAACATACAAAATTACTTTGGATTTGATACCTCAGGTCTCTCAGAGTCTCATTTTGTATCTGTATATGAAAGAATCAAATGCTCTATTGAAGTACCAATGTATGTGCATTCAAGTTAAAATAAACCAAACTAAATAGAAGAGTCCTGTTACAGCAATGACAGCTGCAAATAGGACACACTGGTTCACAGCAGAAGGGTACAATCCTTGCTCCACTGAATTCAACCACAAACCCACAGTTTCTCTTTGGAGTTACCCTTAGGGATGTGATTATCCAAATATATGTATCAAGCAGCAGAAAGTTGAAAAGTAGAGCAGTGAGGGACAGGCAAACTGCTGCAAATCTCACTGCACCTTAGAGTCAGTGCATGCTTTGCTCTGGGCCAGTGAGACCTGCTGTCATGAGGCAAAGGTTGAGGGAGTTGACTGCTACCCCCAGTCCCTTTGGGCCACTCACGAGTCACTGCTGTGGAAGTACTGAAGGTGCTTGTTGAGGCTGCTGCAGACAATTTGCAGTTTTCCCTGGCTGGACTCCTCAGAATGCTCTATTTCTGTTCCAACATGACCCAACCTCTCCCTGAACTGCTCAGTCTCTTCCTGCAGATCAGCCACATCTCCCGTATCCTGTTGGGGACACTGTTGTGTCTATTTTGATCTGAGTTGGAGGAATTCTCCCTTTTCTCTAGCTATTTTGAGATGTGTATGTATCAGAGATCTGGGAAATGTCTGCAATTCCACAGCACAGCCCTCACAAATCCTTTGAGCCAAGCTGACCCTCCCTGGGCGTGCTAGAACTAAGTACTTGACTCCTTGTTGCTTGTACGCCACCAAGAGACCATGCAGCTCCATACCTGTGGGCCAAAATTACACTAGCCTGGATCTGTTTTGATTTTATGGAGAAGGAATGGGAGGAGAGAAGAAAGTCACATAGAAAAAGGGGAAATGGGGAAAAAAAGAAAAGTTTGTGGTAGGGAAAAAGGTACATGGATTAAAGAGAATCAGAAAGTGAACTCATTCAAATTTTATTGCTTGTTTGAAACTAGACCAAGATTTGAAAGTTCAAAGTACCAAATGCTTCACTGAGAACTGTGGAGCTACATAAACCACCACATACACAAACTTTGAACAGGTACCCACCCCAGGCAGGTACCTACCTTGGAGGACAAAAGGACTATGAAATGCTTGAGGATGCTGGTCAGTGTCTTTCCACTAACATGGAGCCTGCAAACCAATGTAAGCTGGTTTCTGTCTATTATCTGGGAAAAAAAAAAAAAAAAGAAAAAAAGTTAGTTTTTGCCCTGTTTTCTTCTGAGGGGAGATTCATCTGACAGTAACACGGGAGCTTGGCCATCAACGAGATGGAGCTTTCCTCACAATTCTATCTCTGATCTCTCAGACAGCCCCAGAAAATCTGCTAACAGATTTTAAGCTTAATGGGATAAAGTAAATCACAAACAAGGGGGACACGCAAACAAGAAAGTGCAGAATTAACAAAGAATAATATTTTGTAAGGAAGTGTAAGGAATCTGGCTATAATATTCTAAACCATGAAGAATAGGAAACATTTTAGTCAAACCCATCTCTGAATAGAAATATTAATTTCACAGAAGCTCTTCCTGCATGGAAGCTGGAGATCTGTACCAAAAATGCTGTGTGAATTAACTGGTCTCCAGTTAAAAATCGCCCATGAGAAATAGAGCAGACCTCAGGAAATGACATCAGGGCAGGTATGAGATGTGTTGCTACCCAATCGTATGGAATAAAAACGTTCTTTGGGATTAAATCTGCCCTTGAAACAAAACTACTAGCTGTGATGGCTTGTGCCTTGCAATGTATGACTGATTTCCTGCACCAACCTTCAGAGCCAGGTCATAGGCAGCTGAGATCCAAACGTCTCTCTCTTGGGCTAGCAGCAGAACTTGCTCTTCCAGTTGTTTTTTCTGTAACTCATATAACTCCCGATACTCTTCCAAAAGTCTAGAAGGGAAAGACAATGAAATACATGCACCTGTGCTTCTCATTCACATTTACTGTCTTTCTTCCAATTCCTAAAGCTTTTCTTAGACATTTCCTCTTCCTTCTTCCACCCTCAGTCACCTCCTGCGCAACCGGTAAATTCACAGGTCCTTTTCCTCAAGCCTCTGCAACACGTTTCTGTTGATATTCCCATTGCAAGTTTCTAATTAGGATGAACGTAGATCTCTGCTGCGACTAGACTAGCTGTTCTCTTCATGACGCAAGATTCCTGTATGTAAGTCTGTGCCTACTCACTCACCACAGCTCTGATACCAACTGCCTAAATCCCTGTTTCTTAGGTACCTGAGGATGTCCACAGGTCCCTCAGAAGCTCACAGCTGCAGGCTCTCCCAGACTATGAAGAGCTTACTGGATGTGAATGTGAAGAAAAGGGAATGCCAGCACCTGAACAGCAAAGGCAACTTTCATGAACTTTCATGACTTAAAACTACAATCAGCTTTGAACAGCTTTCTATTCCTTTGAGGAGTTTAGGATTTACAGCAAAACAATGGCAACTGTCATAAACAGCCAAGCTATCTTTCCCCAGTCCTCATCTCTCCTTCCCAACAACCCCAAAATAACAATACCAGCACGCTGCAGAAATCTCCCAACCTCAACTTTGAAAGCAACTTACTTTGCATTTGCCTTATCCTCCTGCATGGCTGCAGCTAGCTCCTCTTGAGCTTTTTTTGCTTCTTTGGTCACCTTGCAGTCATGCTCTTGTCTTCTCATGCAGCTCTCTGAAACAGCAAGGAACAAGTCTTAATGCAACTAAGCCCAACCTAAAGGTCTCTCCTCTGGGCAGAAAGACTGGTGGGGTGTACATTATCATGCAGAGCTCTCTTCCTCCAACACAATCATCTCACTGTAGATGTTAAGGACATCTTGAAGATCTCGTCTTCCCGCACATACATGTTGCTCCAACAACCCCATTATGCAGTTTCCCACCAAGAAACCTACAGCATGCTAAGAAAAGGAGGTGGTTTTGACATTATTTGGCACTAAGAGGGTACAGTGAGAGTGTAAGGAGGCTCAAAGGTGGTCACTGTAGCTCTCCCTCAAATCATAACCCTGTCTTCCTGCTCCTATGGGAGGAAGAATAGAAAATCAAACATAATTGATGGACTTAGCCTAGGGCATACAGAAAATTCCTTAGGATCATACAGGGTTCAGACCTGGCCAGCTGTACAACAGATTCCTTAAAATAGAGTAGTTCTTCCATAATATGTCTGTTGACCAACTGCTGTGCCATCATTTTTTTGTAGAGGGTATTAATCTGCTCAGGAATCCGCTCCAGGAGGCCCACGTACCTCTGCCTGCAGTAAAATTAGTAAAAAAAGGGTATTTACCTTAGAGTGCAGATCTCTCCTACACCATCTGAAGACCTTTTCCTTTCACTTCACAGGAAGCTATCTAGAAGGCAATCTTTACAGTGTTTGGACCAGGGATTTCAAACACTCCGGAACAATTTCATTGCTACAAATAGTGGTAAACTGACCATGGGAACCATGGCTGCGAGGGATACTCCAGCTATTACACATGTGAAAGCTTACACTGAATGTCACACCAATAAGGATGAGGGTGGAGGTTGTTCAGCCTGGAGAA
>VYZX01021291.1:52499-70523 GCA_013401335.1 Brachypteracias leptosomus | reverse complement strand
TTGTTGAACACTTACAGACAGAACTGCTTACAGACAGAACTCAAAAGGTAGCTTTTGGTGCTTAGACTACTAACCTGGTCAAAATAGCAATATTTTCTGGGGTCTGGTAACCGATGCTCTGACAGTACTGGGAACAGGGGACTAAGTCTCTCTCTGCTCCTGGATTTTACCCTGTCAACATATGCTCTTTCTCCCATTGCCTCACGTTTGGGAAACAGAAGGGACTTGGGACTGAATCTGCAGGTACAACTCCTGTGTAGGCATATTACTTGCTCTGGAAACTTCTCTTTGCTGTGAAGACAGAAGTGGAGCTTTTCCTCATTTCACTGGGCACATTTACTTTAGTCCAAAAGTTATCCTGTTCCATGTGCTTTATCCTCTTGTTTTATTCCTGTAAGTTATTTGCATTAGGAAAAATAAAGTAGGAAAGAAGAAAAGTCAGTAATTCTGAAATGGAAATTCCACATCCATATATACGCACACACAGTTTCCTATGTCCTTTTCTTTATAACAAATGGCTGCCCAAGTTTTCAGAAGCCTGATACAGCACAAATTTGACCGAAGAGCTACTTTCAACATAAGCTGAGTAAGGGCTTATACTAAGTAGAAAAGGAGCTACAATCACCTAACACTTCTGAAAGTCAGGCCCAGAACCCACAAAGTACTGTAAAATCCCCCATTACTTCCAGGAAAATAAAAACAGTGACTATCAGGCTTTGGACTTTTCCTCTGCCTGAGTAGCAGTCAAGAAGTGGGAAAAGCAAAAAATGTGCCATTGCAGAGTTCAGAATATTTGCTTTTCTGAGTTGTTATATGAAGACAATCTGTATTACCTTAGCAATGAATTGTAATTGCTTTGTCCCTTAGTGACTGGATGTCTTGAATGAGGGTAGCAATATTAATAGTACTGGTCGTACTTGGACCTTCTGCTTCAGCTTAGGGGATAGAATTACAAGGCAAATTTCTGCCCTCATTTAATTTCATAAAGCCTAACTGAAGATGTTGAGTGGTCTAGCTGAGAAATTAGTGTCACTGATACCTTGCAGTACTGATTCCACATATCACCGTCTATAACAGGCTTGTTCTGCTACACTTCATAAGCTACAAACACGTTGTCATCAAGGATTCCTGCTAGGGGTTACCTCCTGCATTCCCAAGGGGTTTCTGAGACTCATAGGCCAGGAAGAATTTTAAGATTACTTTATTGAATGGTTTTTCTGATCGTTCCAATGGAGATACATAGGTTGCTGTCTATGAAGGGAGCTGGCATTACAGTCCCTTATGATTAAGGCTATCTTGATAGGGAACTACTGGATTTCTGTCCTAGAGGTTTGAGAAGGTTTATCTATTATTTTCAGCAGATAAAAACGGCATACAAGCCAACAATTGCATACTCATTAGAAACTTGTAACTGGTGCATGTGAATATTTTACTGTGATTTTACTGGGATGGGAAGGATGGCTGCAAATTATTTGTGTCAGCTTGTGACAATGAGGAATTTTTGCTGTCAGTGGGAGCAGAGCAAAATTCAGAAATAGTGAAAGTTGCTGGGCAGAGCACAACCCTGGAGTGTTCAGCCCACAACACTCATTGATTAGATCTGGTTCATATAGAAAAAGAACAAGTTACTGAATGATGATATTTTCTATTTTGAGAAGAAAAGATGACTCTATAACCTTTTAGGCTGTGTCTAATTGGCCTCAGGGCTGATTCCTGGGCCTGAAATGAAGTCACATGGACTGGCTCATGTCCTGCCCCTTCTATAGCAGATTTGTCTTGAAGAAAACTGGCTGCAGAGTGATCAATTAACCAATGTGGATAATCAGAGCTCTAGTGTTCAAGCTTCCACCCTAGCTCTCTGTTACTTAGCACTGAAGACATATCCTTCAAGTTCGTTGCAGACCTCTTCTCTGTGATTCTATGAAAGTGGTTGTTTGTTATAATGAGTTGCTAAAAGAAACTGGATAAGATTATTAGAGTAAATATCTTTTAATGAATATGTGGTAAGGGTGAGTCAAGCATTTTGTTATTAAGGGATCTCCACTGAGAGCAAAATAATTCAAAACTTTTGCATAGCAAGATTTCAAGGTCTTCCAGCTCCTGTATTTTACTGGCTCAGTCTGAGCCCGTGTCACCTCTGAATGAAAGTTTTAAGACAGTTCATGTGCACTAGTGCTGTTGTCTTTATTATGGACTGGTGACCATACTATGAGTCCAGAAACACAATTACAGAAAATCACAACTACAGCTTTGCTGACATGGGAAGATTCCAAAGCCCAAGTGGATTTGTAGCCCAAGGACCCTAAAAAGTGTTTATTGAAGAAAGATAACTGAGGAACTTGTAATGCTGATGTCTATATACCTCCCTAATGCACAGCTATGAGCTGTGTTCTGTATCTGTATGTATGAACAAGTATGAAGCCTGGTAATCAAATTAAAAATTGTCACTCACATTCTTCATAGGGGCAGAGTGGAGAAGAAAAACAAGCACATAAACACTATGCACATTTCCTTTTGACAGACAGACTTTTTGTTACAAATTACAGGCAGTGTGTAATGACTAAGCCATGGAGGGATGAAAGATGGTCTAGTTGCACAAATGCCAGAGGCTTCTCTAGATTAAGCACTGTGGAACGCTGGGATTATTTAGAAGAAATAAAGAACATGAAAAGAAGAAATAAAGAACACGAAAAAGACCCCCTGTACTTATATCAGACCATCCCGGTGAAAAGACAAGGAAAGAAAATTAAAAACTGCTCGTTAAAAATAACTATCATTTTTCTGCTGCTCCAGAGGAAAAAAAATCAGCCAGGATACTGCTTAACTTTGGGAAGGCCTGTCATAGAGCATATTACTTGCCATAAGACTAGATATTTTTAATTTCTGTACAAAGGCATACATGCATTTTTATTAAATAGAACAATTAATCTTTCCTCATGCTAAAAACCCTTCAGTTTGATATAAATGATATTCTTGCTTATATTATGTATTAAAATCTTAACATGAGGCAGCTTTCTGAAGTAAACAGGCAGTACTTGATCACTTTGTCAATTCTTTCCTTACCTACAGACAACCTTACTATTTAAATTCACTATTTAAAGGGGATATGATGCTACTGAGATCCTTTTTTCTTTACTTCCAGAGCAATGTTAATTTGCTTTTCAAAATGACTCCCCATCTAACCTGGAAAGAAACAATTGTGTTGTTGATCAATTATTACTCATTGACTATTAACTCATGAGAAATTACTCATGAGAGAACTCATTGGACTTAATCATGTCTTATAATTTGATGAACTGAAAACACACACTTGCAGTTTGTGAGAGGAGCACCATAAGAAAAGGCTAAAGTTTGTAACACAGTGTCTGGGACACCACAGACTCTCCATGTGGAGCACCAAGTCAAGCCCCCAGTGCCAGAGCATACTTGCTTTGTGTTCTCAGTGACAGCAGATTATTTTGGTGAATATGTAGCCTATCACAAAATCAGTCCCTGACTTCCTCACTGGGAAGCTTTTCTCCTAATTGCAATGAGATAAAGACAAAAAAGGGTAAAAGATGTGGTAAAGCTTTTTCAGCTCCACACATGTATAAAGGTTGAAAAGTTGAAATTTGGTAACTATTTTGAGATTTTGTGGATATTAGTCAGCAAATTATTTGAGAGATCAGGACTAGAATTAATTCTGAAAGCCATATCAAAGGAAAAAATGAAGACTCTCTGTACAGAACGATCTCTTGAAACATGTGGGTGTTATTCATTTCACCTCTGAATATTTTCTATCTTTTTTGAGACCAAAATGTTTTGTATGCATTTGGCAATGAAAGCGGTGGGGGTTGTGAAATAGCACTGATAATATACTTTGAGAAAGTCAGTAGAGCAACTTTTCATGAGCAAAGGAGGAAAAAGAGAAGACAGGTCTGATAAGATTGCAGCTCATACCAGTGACAACCAGAGCTGCTTTGTATCAAGATGAGAGAGAAATAGCTGCACTGATAAAAAGGAAATATTTGGTCACTGTCAGCTTCCCCAGAGCATCTACTAGCACAACAGACCTAATGAGTAAATCCACATTGGCAGTATGAGTCACTTCTCTCAGCTTCCCGAACAAGCTTAAAGACTATGCACTAGGCACCCCAGCCTCTCCTATTACAAAGCAGCAGAGAATATTTTAGAGGAGCTGAACGGAATAATTAACTGATTGGGAAATAACACTCAAGGGGCTGGTGTCTAGTGGGATAAATTATAAATTGACACCAGATAACCTGCAAAGAGAGGGTGTTTGAGTAAGAGCAATGCAGCCTTTGGAAAAGAAGCTAGGAGATCAGCTGGCCTCTATTCAGTCTACAGCTCAGCTACTGCAATGTCTTGTGCAATTGCAACTGTCATTGTGGCTGTGAGACTTTTGCTGGAACAGATATTAAAAAGAATGCTGAATTGTAATGAGAAGAGGTTGTTGGCCTGGTCATGAAAACTTAGCAGACCTCCATCTAAATACAGAATTTACATGAGCAGATACTTACATTTAAGCAAAGAGTAGCCATTTAGAATTAAGGTATCTTTTGGATGATTTGCAAGGATGGCATTGACAAGTTAAAGACCATCTGTTTCCTTTTGCCACTCTCTTATTTTATTTCACAGCTAGTGTTTGACAGCTTGGTTGAATCTACTGGCAAAACCACCTACCCAACAGTGGGAGCAATTGCAGGACTTAAGATCTTTCAGAAACATAAATGAAGAAAAGGCACTGGAATAGGAATTGGACTAGTCTGACTTCATGGTATCCTGGGCCTGATCTAGCTGTGCTTGAAAATGACATTGAAGCTACTATTAATTTTTTTGTTTATGTGTTTGCTTGTTCAAGTAAATGTGGTATTTGAAGTGGTTTGCAAGGAATCTGAAACACTCTAGCATTAATCCAGTCAGGAGGTGGCTCAGAAAAGAATGGCTTACTCTGAGAAGGCTGCATGCGGGTGAAAGCAGAGAACTTGAGCTTGTTCGTATTTTTTCAGGCATTTGCTGAACTGTGTTATACCTAATGCAGGATGCTTAAAGTAAATAAATCTTTCACTCTCTGAGTCACTGTTTTCGTATCTTACATAGTACTAACTTTACAGAAACTGGTCCATGTACCAGATGCAACCTGCAGCAAACTGTTTTGACCTGCTGGAAGCTGATCTTTTTGAGCTTTGCAACCATCTTTATACTTTTACTTATTTTCACAATACTTCAGTCCTACTCCTTATCAGTATGAAACTAGTTAAAGATAGAAGGGTCCTGGGTACAAGATGCATGTTTAGTTCTACCTACTAATAAGAAATCCTATGATACAAGATACAAAAACAGTTTTAAAGCTGTCTTTTGCAAGCTTAGTTAGTAATGTGAACATATTTTTTTCTTCTCAGCTGTGTACTTGGACCCATCCAAGTCAAACTGTTATGAAAGCCTGGGGAGTTACATTAACTTCACAAAAGCACAAATTTGGGAGATTTGTATTGAAAATCGTAGAATTATGGAATGTTCCAGGCTGGAAGGGACCTCTAGAGGTCATCTGGTTCAACCTCCCTACACAAGTAGGGATATCTCTACCTAGGTCAGGTTGCTCATAACCCCATTGAGCCTGACCTTACATGACTCCAGGGATGGGGCCTCCACCACCTCTCTGGGCAGTGCATTCCACTGATTTATCACCCTCATATTAAAGAACTTTTTTCCAATATCCAGCCTAAATCTATCATTTCCTAGCTTAAAACCATTACTCCTGGTCCTATCATTACAAATCTTTTTGAATAGACTTTCCTCTGCCTTCATGTAGGCCCCCTTCAGGTACTGGAAGGTCACTATAAGGTCCCCCCAGAACCTTTTCTTCTCCAGGCTGAATAGCCCCAACTCTCTCAGCCTGTCTTCATATGAGAGATTCTCCATTCCCCTGATCATTTTGGTGGTCTTCTTGCTTCAGTTTAATAACCCGTGACAAGAATCATAGACTTTTCTCTATGTAGCCTTTTCTGTATACACTCATTCAGAAACTTAAATTACTTTGAGTGACAATGATTAAAGAATATTTTACAAAAGCCCCATGTGGCACATACTAGCTTTCTATAAAATAATGCAGAAATAATTAGCAGGAAGCAACTGAATACTTAAGAGAATTGTAGGAATTAGATCAGTAAAGTTATGAGGCTAAATTCATCCCCAGTGTAATTCCACTGACTTCATTCTGTACGTAGATATGAAATAAACACCTCAGCACACTGTGCACATGCTGGGAAGTGTCACTTTTAAGCTGACCTGTTATGCTGTGCCCTACTCCTGGCCTCTGTACTGAGCTAGATCCTGTTGTCTTCTGCCAGGTTTATTCAGATAAGTGGCATTGTGCATGCCATCCCCAGGAACAAAAAGATGTTATTTTTCTGTTGTCAGAAAATTGAGAAGATTTTACCAGAGTGTTATGTAGTCTCTTTGGGTTTCTAGGAGCCTTTACCTATCAACAGCAGTGTGTGCATATGTCTCTATGTTCATATGAAGGTATATATAGACATCAACTGTAAAAGTACTTCCTCCCATTGAGTCATTTATTGACTCTAGTGGTCTACTCAACTGTATGTATCTGCTTTAGCAAGTCAAATGCAATGAATGAAAACTTTTCCTTGAAAAAAAGAGCACACTTAAACACCTAAAACTTTAAATAAATTATTTTTTTAATCTGCTTTGAGGAAAGACTAGTAACTTGCTTTTTTGCATCATTCTGTAAGGGTGTGCTAGGACTGGGTGTTGCTGAGCACATCATAGAATTTGTGATCAAGTTCTGAAACACTCCACTGCAAAACAGACACAGAAGACATGCCTGTTGAGAGCCTGAGAGAGAGTAAGCGAAATGCTGGGCTATGGGAAAATCACAATTTTATAGAAAAGCAGTAAATCATCATTTTTTTTATGACTATATTTCAGCCCAAACATTTTTCCTGTTCTTCTTAGTTACCATCCCTGGCAGTGATCAGTAGTGAGCAGTAAGCTGGAATCACAGGGGTTGATGCAGAAGAGATGAACTGTAAGTCCTTCTGCCCCCTTTTCTACTTGACCTTCCGCTGTTCAATCCAAGCCAATTTTCCAGGTTTCTACTGGGGTTATTAATGCCAGTTCATAATTGCTGCTGATAAATGAATTAGGGAAAAAAAAAAGTATTGGTTATGTTGACTCTTTAACCACTTGCTCTGAGACTCCCATCCCTGGCTTCTGGCTTCCACTCCCATTTCCATCCTCCAAAGCCTCTGGTGCTGCTGTGCCCCTGCTCTCCCAGCCAATGTGCTAATGCCCACGTTGGTCTTGCACACATCATGGCCCAACCCCAACCTGGGACTGGTTATAATGAATCATAAAGATGCCTCAGTTAAATATGAATATATAGTGACCATGAATATTATGTCCTAAAATGCATCCTAATTAGCATATTCTTTATGCATATCAACGTCACCCAAAGTGTTTCGATATTTGTTTATGGATTTACTTGGAAATCATTATGGTAATGTTTTACTTTTTTTTTTTTTCTTTTTTTCCACATATTTTAAAAATGATGTATATTGTGGATAAGGGAGTACTCTTCTGCAACCAGGTAGTTGTGATTCAAGATTACAGACACCTTCTGTTGACATACAGACTCTTCTTTTAATTTGCTCCTATATGGCTCTTCTTTCTTCCCTCCTCTACAGAAAACAAACCCAAAATTTTTCCTCTCACTCCCTACAAATAGAACCAATTTATCTGGCTAAGAAAAGACTTGAAAAGAAAAGGGCATGTGTCCCATGTGAAATCTGTGTATATATGTTTGAGCAGGAAAAAAGATATCTTTCACAAGCAGCCATAACTGTTTTTCTGGCATTTGATAAGGGAGAGAAATATCTGTTTGTGTGCAGAATTCTAAAGCCATTTAATGATCAAAGAGCAATCCTGATTTTATCTTCCAGTACTTCCTCAGTGGTGATAAGATTAATTCTTTTAATGTTGCGTTAGACTACTCTAACCATAAATAGATGTGTAAAAATACAAACATGGAAGACTTGGGAAGGCACAAGGAGAGTTACTTTGTTGGCCAGAGACAGAACACATTTAAAGCACTTTTCTTTTTTCTTTCCTTTGATTTTCAATCTTCATTAAATTTTTTAACAAAAATGTATAAAACTACAAAATTATTGTTTACATACAAAGCAAGAGCTATTTGCTTTTTGTCGTCTTCTTTTCATATCTTCCTTCTTTTTCATCAATAGAATGCCATGTTGACTTCAAGATTTTCTGTCATCTACTCTCTAGCCCTCTGCTAATTCTGTCTGCCTTCTGTTTGATAGATAGGATGTTGGATGCAGGCCCTTCCCTGCAGGAACTCAGTTGGCACTTGGAAAAACGGCTGTCCCCAGCAGACGTCAATTCTGGAATGTGGCAGGGGATCCCCTTCCAGAAGTCAAGTGTGATGCCGGAAATGCTAGTAGCTATTAATATTGTCTGTATTTTTATGATGAAAAATTGGCAAGTGTGATGCTTTGAGACCCATTCCTACCCAAAGTGTTATTGTGAATGCTGGCATGAGACCAAGTGGGTGACTTGAGTATAGTAGAACTAACCTTGTTCTTTCCTTTTTCCCTCTCTGTAAATATAGTCATCAGAATAATTGAGGCAGTATTGTAACTTAAAGAAAAAAAATATGTTCTGGGAGCCTGATGACATAGTAAGACATGAAGCTCAAATCTGATATACTAAACCCTTGAGGAAAATTAACTTTGTTCATAGTATATGGTGTAAAATATCAAACATTTATTCTGTCTCATATAGGCAAAAGTTAAAATTGGTAACCTTTATGATTTTTCTGACCTTCCTTTAGGGTTAAATGGTTGGATTATTTAAAAGTAATTTTAAAAGTCTTTTAAAAAATAAATTCAATTTTTGCATGTATAATGATATAGTTGCATAAGTGAGAAAGAATTTACAAATGCATTGGTATGCATGATGTAAGACCTGAAAATCTGAAAATTGGTATGCTAGTCTGCTTTTCAGCAGAGCTATTTCAGCTGCTGTATGAAGTGTCTGTTCTAGAAAGCACGACATTTAACTTCGACTGTAATGATTCTTACATTCCTGTCATTTTTGTCCCCACAGTAGCACATCAAAGAAGCTGGTGGCATTTTGGAAGTCAGGGTGAATACAATATTTACTAACTAGAGCTATTCCTAGAGACATGTAGCCAGAGGGTAGGGAATTATGAGCCTGTCCTGTACTTAGATGGGAGACCATGAGGAAATCTGGATATAGGACAAACATTTACCCACAGGAATTAGGCAGAAATGCTGCACCTAATTGCAATGTCACTGCTGAGCCGAGAGAACAGGAAAGAGGTGAAAGTGACACCTAGACATTACAAGTGGGTTCAGTGTTCTTCATTAAAAGATGTGATAACTCTGAGTCCTGGCTTCACAGAGTTAGATAAAAATAGGGTGGGGGAAGACATTGGAGGAACTGAAATATATTATGATTAAGCTACTTTTGGAAGCAGAAGACAGTCAGAGCTGGAATTATAGTCAAAACATTCACATGCCTGAGTGAACAACAAGTTCATTAGCCTGTACTACCACTTCATCAAGTACGTCAAATACACTTCCATCAGCTAACTCCCTGTTAGCAGCTGTAGCATGGGAGCTGATAATGGCAATGCCACTCTGTAATCCTCCTTGGTTTTTATTTTAAAACTAGAGGAGTAAGGAGGCAGAGCTGTATCAGAAACCATTCCGTTCAACCAGCTCTTAAAATTATAGTCAGCTCTGGAACAAGCCATTTGCTTGCATTTGTTGCATGCTCTGCTAGACTCCAACCCCTCAGTGCCCTCCACTGCCAGCCCTTGATGTTACTTTTCCTAAGAAGAGCCGTGNCCTTCCCCTTTCCCTTTCCCTTTCTTCAAGAAAGGACAAATCAGTTTCCCAAAAAGAGCAGATTAAGAGATGTCTCAGCTATTGTTTATTAAAACCAGCATGAAAAAGTTGGTTGCTAAAAGATTATTGAATCTACTAGACAAAAGCATGAAAAGAAGTGATATTTTGAAGCTCAAGCTAAACAAATTCAAATAAAAGAGAAAGCACATATTTCTTAGTGATGAGTATGATGTTAACCTTTGAAAGAGGCTTCCAGAAGAAGTAATGTTATCTACTCTGTATGTCTTTCTGAAAGGTTAAGTTTCAATCAAGGCCAAATTGTTGGCCTTGGTACAGGTAAAATATAATGACTTGTGGTGAATGCAGACCCTGAGGTTCTGCGTAACAGGAAAATACATATATAAAGACATTTTATGAGTCTGTGATTATGTGATGGATTCATGGGACCAACAAGTGAATAAGTGAGACAGGAACTTGGCTGTGTAACATGCTGGTTGGGATCTCTATCCAGCTTTAGGAGATGGACCTGGTGCCATTCCTTTCTGTGTCTTTGACATTAGAAAGTCCCGAGGAGAAAGACAGATGAGGACACAGATGTAGGTTGTGGCTGCTAGACCTCACAGACAGGTTACTTTTTACACACTTCCCTACTATTTCCCCAAGCTGCCCAGGGTTCTTCAGCCTGCCCTCAGGGCAGTACATAGCTTAGTAGTCTAGGTAAACTCTTAAGATAACACAGGCTATGAGTCTGACTTAGAGAAAGCTTTACATCAATTCTGGTTCCCTGAATGGCTGTACTGACCAATAAGTAATTATATATAGATATTGCCATGAGAAGGTTCTTTTTATGAAGTGATGGGTTCCAGCGTGAGATTAAAGTACCTGCATCTATGACCTCATTACAGCCAAGGTAGATCTAATCAGGACAGTCTCACTGGACCTGAGAGAGATATTCAGCTAACCAGCCATTGTGGTAACTGGCTTAAGTTCATGCAGACCATACTTCCTCAGGACCACAGGTTTTGCCTGAATGCTAGAGTGAGTGCCAGGCTCATCACATGTGGATGATTGCACCCAAGTGGATAAACCTTCTGATCCTGAGAGCTCCAAGGCTCAGTCTGGAGTTCCCCTGTGAGTTTTAAAGATGACTGATGTAAAACAGTGCCTTTGGGAAGGCTTTTTAGATCTGCTCTTTAGGATCAATATACCTAAACTCTACTGCCATCCCAGCTTGGATGGTTTAATCCAGTCCTAAATGCCTTATTTGTCACTTTGACATGATATAAAAATGTATGTATGCTTTGTCTTAACTAGAAATATATGTACAATAGACAACAAACCAATGTTAAGACCATAATTTGTGATTGGAAGAAAGCCATTTTGTATCATTAATGAAGAAGAGAACTTTTTAAAAGCCTGTAAGGTGAGGCAAAGTTTTTTAATCGCTATCCTATTCTTAAGAATGGTTAACAATATCCTTAATGAGATCTACCTTTAAATGTCTACAACAGCCACGGAGTCCTTTTCATCACTCAGTACTAAGGTGAGGGAATAGCATTGAAAGTTTATAACAAAAGTTTTAACTTCAGTCAAGGGAAGATCACTGAGGCAGATAAACTGGGTAACGAACCATTATTGACACTAACTTCCTCACAACAATAAAAACAGAAGAGTCTGGATCTTCCACTGCAGACAGTTTTATTTGATATAGTACCTACTACACAGTGACTGATGAGGTGAATAGAGAAACCAATTATCAGAGAGTCAGCTGGGAAGAGAGCTAGCAGTAAGAAAGAAAGAAAGGGAAAAAAAAAAGAAAAAAAAAAGGCCATCATTTTAAGCCAGAAAATTCAAATTTCTTATGTCTTACTATCTTATTTTTTTCTTTTCTGGCTGCACTGGCACAGCTGGTCCTGTTTTGCTAAAAAGCTTTGTACAATACATATCCCAGCTCTATTTATTCTACTAGCATTCTTCAGTCATTTCCAAAAACTCCACTGAAGCACAACATTGTTTTGGACTACGTTACAAGAGGAAGATGAGTCCTTGGTTCACTGCCCTAGCCCTGTGGCAGTTGCTGCTGCAATGCATAGTGTCCCTGGGTAACTATGGGCCAGCTGAGCACAGGTAGAGCCTTGTGAATCTCTCACATCACCACAATCTTATCCTTCAGCTTCAGAGCTGCAGGTCTAGCACTGGAAACATGGATGATGATCTGTGCACCCTTCGGCTTGCTCTGCGTTATGCTCCTTCATTCTGGGCAGTTTTGTTGCAGCTTTGTCCCACCAGTACTAGGTGAGGAATGCAGAAGGAACTGAACGAATGAGTGTTATGTGGTCAGCAGATGCAAATCCATGTCCTGTTTTACTTACCTGTTGTGATCTTCTTGCTTCTTGCCAAGTACAAATGCCTTCCCAGGGAGGCAAGGACTCAGCCGCAGGAATGGATACTGTCGCAGTATTTTCTGCTCTCTCACATCCTATAACTGAAGAGGCTCCTCCCTTTCTTTCTGGGGTGTTTAGAGGACAAATACCTCCCAGGCAGGATCCATCTTTACTTCCGTGATGTGACTGTGAGAAAGGTATAGCAGAGTACTACAGTAGAGAGCTGGACAACATGCTCTTTATTTCTAGAACAATGCAGCCTTTTTCTGAGTTGAGCAAACACTTTACCCAGCAATACTACCCTTGGCAGTACTACAGTGTTCCCAGCTTCCAGGGCCTCAGTAGGTAGATTAAGTTTCTCACCTGATTAATCACCTCAGTGGTCCTTGCCCAACCCAGGTGTCTCTGTGGAATAAAACATCACCACTTGCTGCAGTCACTGATATTCTTTACTGCTGCAAATGTTTTGAGTTTTGATAAAATCCTTTTTTTTACTAGATGCTCCCTTCCCAGTCACTGCTAAACCACTTATGTGAATCTATTTGTTATCCAGATCAATCTCACTACTGCAGATCTCAGCTGTTCCCACCATCCAAGCCGAGCTTGTCATGTTGCAGAACCATCTCTTTTACTTATTTTAGTTTTCTTTTTTTTCTTGTCCCACTCCCACTGGTCTTCCAACTAGTCTAGAATTACCTTGCCCGTTATCCTGTCTTCATTTTGGACTTAAAATTGCTATTTCAGGTGATACTTAAGTTGCTACAGACAAATCATTTTTGTCCGTCTGGGTTTCATGCTTTCCACCTGGAGTGGAGATGGTCTGTTGGATATTTTTTTCAGACATGGCTCAGCCTGGTGGGAACTCTGCCTGTCTCAAGCCAGTGACTCAGGTACAGTGGGCTTCTCCCACACTGCATGAGGAGGAATTAGAGAGGCTGTGTGAAGCTTTGCATATATTTTGGTTCTCACATGTTTTAGCAAATTGTCCCTGGAGAGGCAGCATATACCCTATATGTAACCCTAAACTCTGCTTTCAAACTGAAAGGCATTTGCAGTCAAAAAGTTTAGCCCCAGATTTGTACACCATGCTTCAGAGTTGTAAATTATGAGGGGCACCAGGTACAAACCGCTCCTCTCTAAACATTCCTCCTTTCTACCAAGGTAGAAGAACGCTTTAAGGACTTCTGCTCCTTTGGGCATCTTCTATCTTGAGATGTAGCCCATTCATTCTCTCTCTTCCCAATGATGGAGGCCACATCAGGCCTCCTTCCCTCTTGTATAGAGACAGCTCTAGAGAAGGTGTGTACAAGGGAGGGCTGCAGAGAAATGCTGATTTCTATTTCCTGGCTAGGACTAACTGTCAGTGATCAAAGAAGTACCATTAATCACTCTGTCATGTGATGGATGGTGATATCCACTCCTTTTGGTAAATACTGTTGCATCTCCCTCCTTATATCAAATCAAAAGCAGCCAAAACATAACGTCACCCAGTAATTTATTGAAAGCTGCAAGCTAATTCACCCTATTAATAAAGCACACTAGTTGACACAATGCGGATGAGGCCATGGTAAACAACTGAAGTTCCCTGACAGATGAATGGATGAGACTGGTCTTACTAGACATTTATCAACAGGTCTCTTCCTGAACCTTTTTTGCCCCTCGTCTCGGGGCTGCTTCCTACTCCCTAAGAGGATTCTTTTCAGTACAGCCTGTTTACTGCTGGAGTGAATCCTCTGTTTCCAGCCTGCTGCTCTGGTGTTTCTCACTGCTGGTGGTGAGGTGGGTGGTGGTTCTTCTGTTGGTACAGAAGGGCTGTCAGAAGCCTTCCCAAGCTTTTAGGAAACACAGAAATTGCAGGCACCTGTGTGCTGCTTCAGTATCTCTCTTTCTCCTGTGGGATGGGGAAAAAGGGCTAGTTATGAGGTACAGCTGCAGGATGAAAGGAACAAGTGTGGGATCCCCCATTCATTTTATGGCATATGGCATCTGTTTCATTACTCTCTTCTTTGGCTAAAGAAGTCTGTTGAAAAAACAAACATTAAGGCTTTGAGAACACCTGCCCCGAGCTGTATTGGGGTGCTTGGTGGCACCCGCTTAACACACTGCACTGGATCTAGGAAGAAATCTCTGCTGTGGGAAGTCTTATCTGAAGCGTAGCATTTCTTAGCGTGACTATAAAGAGGAACTTGTGCAAACTGGATGTCTTGGTCTCTCTCCCCACCATCCTGCAACTTGCTGAAGAGGCTCTGTGAAAGTGATCCTTATCTGCAGCCTGGTAACTGTATGTAGGTCTTTGTACAGCCCCACAACCCACTGGCTTGCAGATATTTTAGGAGTCCTTTCCTCTGAGTGAGATATTTGCCAGTCGTGAAAGAGTGTTTTCCCTAGTGCTACTTTGAATCTTTTTTTTTTTTTTGCATGATGGCATTAAGGGGAAAATAACATGCTTGTTTAAAAATGTTGATTTTTCAAGAATGGAACAATACTTCAGAAAGACCATGCATTAGCAGTACTCCTTTTTTCCGGTTCACATTTTGTCTTAAAACTGTCAAGAGAACACGAGGGACAAGATCACTAGTAGATAGATAATATCAAAGTTGGCAAGCTTATCTACCTTGCAATGTATCTTGTAGCTATACTGAAATATTATACAATAAATTGTTTTTTAGCAACCAAAACAGGCTCCTCCCCATCAAATTTTGTTGGCAGAAGAGCAGAAATAGTTGCAAGCTGCTCTGCCAAAATACTAATTAGTCCTTAGGGTATCATCCAGTTATGCACAAACATGTGGCTGTTTATGTCTATTGCATAATGCATATAACTTAACTAATGCACTTTTTTTTTTCTCGCACAGAAGATCTGTATATCTGAGTTAATATTATGTCAGCTGCACTTTCAGAAGTTGCAGAAGAAAGAAACAAATGAATGTCTGTTACAGGAAAGCACAGAAGTCAGCCATGGATTTCAAATTACAAAGAATTTTCATGCCTTCTTGGTGTAGCAACCACATATATCTTTCTGTCTTTTAACAATTTTCAAGTTCTCAGGAGACTGCAATGTAAGTCCAACATGGGCTCACTCTCAGCTCAGAAAACAGGTGGAATAGATGGTGAACTGAAGAGATGCTCCTCTTTCACTCCTTGCTAAAGGTAATTTTGGGGAATGGGAGTTTCTGTGTGGGAGAATATGTGATGCAAGAACAATCTAAAAATATTTCCTTTTGCTTCCATAGCAACTCCCATGCCAGCATCTCTTTGAATTAATGAACTCATTCTTTCAGCCCTCTTTGTGGGTTTTGCCCAGTTTGCAGAGGTACAAAGTAATGTTTACAGCTTATGTTTACAGATGTGTGTCTGCAGACTGTTCTGGCAGCAGAACGCATCCTCTTCTCTGCTGGCAGCAGCACTTGCTAGGGGAAAGTGTGATGGCCCTAGCCCCTCACACAGAGTCAAAGGAGAGCCATTACCCTCTGCAAGCTGCTCTCTCCTCTGTGCTCTGGCTCATGTTCCAGCCGACCCCAAAATATCAAAGGCAGGCCCTAGCAGGCCTCATTTTATGGTACAGTGTTGTAAAAGCAGTCTTGTTCACATTTTATCTCTATCTCTTCTGTGATGCAATTCTGTAATTTGGACTTGCACTCATTTCAGTAAAATACCCTCACCTGGCCCTGTGAGGGAAGGAGACAGAAAGGGGGTGCAAGACTGTCTGAATTGATTTTTTTTTTTGTCCTGAAGGGAAATACCTGTTTGAGGTATTTACATGGCCCTGTTGAACATTTCCAGGCCAGCTGGATTTGAGGGAGAGATGGAAATGAAGTACATTTTGCTATAGAAGTCTTCCTTCTGGCTGTAAAGAACACACTTTAAACCTCAATGGCTCTGCTTTTGAGTGGGGTTTGACACATGACAACTAAGCAGTATGGTTCAGTGGGTAGGTTCAGTGGGTAGGGTAGGGATCTGTAAATCTCTGCTTCTTATTATGTCACCAGTTCCTTGCAGTCTTGTCTTTCTGCCTTGTGTCTGATAGTAGCAAGGATACAGTACATCTCCTTCTTTATAAGCTATAAACAGAGCCTTCAGTGAAAAGTGCTGTAACAAGAAAGTTTTATTGCTTTCCAGATTTTTTTTTTTTTCAGAAAAATTATATTATTTTAGAGAATGCGTGGGCGTTCCTGGAAATTCAGCAAGTGTTAACACTGATCTGGTCTTATCCCTATAAAACTTCTGTGTTTAGAGGTGAACAGTTCTAAACAATGTTGGGTGAGCAATTGATCACGTTAGCACATATGCTTCTCTAGGATATGGAAGGTGAAATAATCACAGCATGCCCAGACTTCCACAGGCCTTGGTGGACAAGTACCTTAGGCTTCATATGGATTTGTGCGAGGACCAGTTATCCTACAGGATGGAAGCTATGACATGAAAACCATCCTGCTGGCAGGTGGAAATGTGCTGCCAGCAAAAGGTCCACAGGAATTTCTGCAACTAAGTCTGAGACGAGAGTCCCACTGTGTCTGGAGGGCTAAAGAAAGGGAAGCATGAGGCCTTGGCTGGGCCCTGGGAGAAGGAACCACTCTCTATGTCTTGAAGTCCAGACCCAGCAATCTTCATTTCTAATCCCAAACTTCTGATGTCCTTCTGTTGCGTTTTGAACTTTTCTTCCAGGGTCTTGTCCAAAATCTTCTAGTTCCCCAATTCAACAACTTCTCTTAGACCCCAGACTTTTATATCCTCCTTTGTCAAAGGAACAGAGATTCAGCCGTTGTGACCAAATGGTTGCTGGAGAGTCTTTTCTGTTCCCCTTTTTTTAGTCTTCTGTCACCCTTGGACTAGATTAAAAAATTCATTTTGATCCTCTTGCATTTTTGACTTCAACCTTCAGCCAAGAAATTAATTAAAATCAAAAGCCAACATAGATATATAAGTCAACATCATTTCAAACTGTAATGTCATAAAATAAAAAAAAAAACAAACAGCAAACCACACTGGAAGATGCCATTTTAACTAATTTAAAACAACTGCTCTGCCATCTAGTGTCATTGAATAATGTATGCTAAAACTCAGCTTCCATCCTAACTGCTGAAACACCTCTACCCTGTAGTTTTCTTTCTAATAGGTCTTTAAGGTCTGCCATGTGCCTCTATTAGTGGAGCATAGGGAGAGGGAT
This sequence comes from Brachypteracias leptosomus, assembly GCA_013401335.1. Lineage (NCBI taxonomy): Eukaryota > Metazoa > Chordata > Aves > Coraciiformes > Brachypteraciidae > Brachypteracias > Brachypteracias leptosomus. The sequence continues at coordinate 53,062 of VYZX01021291.1, read as the reverse complement.
GGAAGTCAAGAGTAGTCTCCATTCAGAAGCTCTTCTGTAGCCATAATGTGAATATAAGTTAACTTTTACATAAAAGCATGGTTGCTTACCTGGAAACATGATCTGCAAAGCTAGGCACATCTGAAGAACTGCTGATTTTCTCCCAGTGATTTGTGAGTTATGTGGAGGCCACATAACAAGTGCTTTATTTTAGGCAGGAATGCAACAAGCCTGTCAGGAAAATTGAATCTTTTCAAGTCTACCAGATGTTCATTTTGCCCCAGGTATCTTCTGCTTCACAGTATGAGGTCAGTGCCAGAAGTGAAAGATTGCCTAAATTAGGCCATAAAGGTCTGAATGCCAGTGGTCTTCACTGGATGAAGGGGACAGACTGGAATTTGTTGGTTTGTTTTTAATTGTCCTATTATATGTTTGATATTCCCTCTCCCCTAATAAAATTATGCTCATCAAGCTCAGGAAACTATTTGGTTTTTTAAGCATGTTAATAATAAATAATAAGTGATAAATATCTTTGTCTATTTTAATGTCATATGTAGGTACTTAAAAATAATTAGAAATCCTTT
>VYZX01021291.1:9769-52472 GCA_013401335.1 Brachypteracias leptosomus | reverse complement strand
CCCCCTCCCCCCTTACCAGGGGAATCAAATGCATGGAAATTAGGAGTTATTCACTTATTTTTCCTGTTTCTTAACAAACCAGATCTCCTTACTTAGAGGTTGTCCTGATAAATCTTTAGAAATTGATCTAATTTGCCAGAATAGCTCCAAATTTGGATCAACGCTTACTACTTCAATTGCTAACAGATGTTTGGCTCCAGTTAAAGGATTTAAATCTTAAGTATGACTTTACACATCTTCTTCTGAAATGTCACAGCTCTTTGTACTCATAACTAGAAGTCATACCAGAGCAAACCAATACAAAGCTGAAAGAAAACACAAAAAAAGCACAAGACTCTACATTCCAGAAACAGTACAAACGTGGTTTGTGAAATCTCAAAATGATATAAATACTGCAGCACAGTAATGGTCTACTTAATTTAGGAGCTGATAAGAAATACTGCCTTAAATTTTCCTCTTTCTTATGCAAGCACATGACATTGCCTCTTTATGGGGACATAAGTACAATGAGGCAGATCTCAGCTGTTTTTGAAAAGTTTTCTTGAGTTTTGGAATTCATAGCCCAAATAGATGTTCATCTTAAAATAAAGAGAAAAAAAGAAGAAATATTTTAGGACTATAGACACTGTTTTTATCTTACCATAACAGCTTTAAAAGAAACATTCTTACCCCTTGTCTTGTTGGCAGGACCTCTAGTCTGAAGTACTTTAGAGGATTCTAGAGCTTTCTGAGGTGGCTCTGCTGAACATACAGGATCTAATTGTGTTGTAGGTGACTGAAGAGTTTGAATTTTTCCCTTTCTTACTAAAGCTAACTTAAAGACAACTGAGTTTTCAGGTGTTAAATGACAGCCAGAGACCAGCAAGCTTGGTGCATGGGTGTTGTTTACTCTGATGTGCTCTAGTTCTCAAAATAAATAAATGATCCCCCTCTCACCAAAATTGAGTCACGTTTTGTTTTTATCACAATAGTCCCAGCTGTTACAAATAGCTGGCACTAGTAATCTGTGGTTTAGACTGATTAGCATCCTATATCCCTTCATTTCTAAAATGGAATTTTAATCAGATTGTAATTCCTTGAAACCTCTATGTCAGTGAGTACTTCCCTAACCATTAATCAATTGAATTTTGCCCTCTATTAAGCTGCTTAAATCCACTTCACATTACTGATTGATAACTTCCATTGCCTCCAGCATGTCACTGACATACTGTGTTGTTTTTTTCTAAACATCAGGGCCATGACACTATTATAAGACTGAGAAAAAGAGCAGACGTTTGCATTGCTGCTGTTGTGGCTTTTCAGCTTTCCCATTTTAAATCCCTGTTTTCTTCAGGGATTTGAAAGTGGGTCATAAATTCATTCCAAAGTGAAATCACTTTCATTGGTCTAATCATGCAAGTACTCAATGTTTCTTCTGGGAGGCTGGTTCTTGGTGTGGAAGTAGCTTAACTCCTGCTCAAATCCCCTGCATTCATATTTTCTGGCCTCTATGCTTGTTTTTTATCCTTTTGTTTGACTGGTTGCTTTTGGTGTTACTGTGCTGAAGTACAAAATTATTTTTAATAAAAAAGTTTGATAAGTTGTGACACTTCAGTGCAGAGGGACAGTAACAGTTGTCTTGGCTAGGAAGGAAAATGAAGTTATTTAAAGTGATATCAAATGTTTCCTATATTAATACATTGCAAACTGGTTTACTGGAAATGTGAAGAAGCTATGTTAGCACCTCAGGTCATGAACAGCTTTGATGATTTGTCAGGGCAACAACACACAACCTGAGGGAATAATTCTGCAATCCTTACCCAAGCCAAGGGTATTTAAGCCTCTGGGACTGGGTCATAGATCAACCGGCAATAAATAAAGAAACACAAAACATGCTTCTCAGGGGAGAGGCGCTTTTGAGTTAACTAAGAGTTCATGATGGAGGACCTGATTCAGGCATGCCCTTTCTTAAATGCTGCTTCTTAGGTATTTCTTTTTCCCTGAAGCAAAGTGGGTAGTTTGCAAGCTAATTTTCAGCAGTAGATGTGTTGTGCTTCAGTTTTTACCTAACACGTTCCAGCTATGATCCACCCGTGCATTTAAGTAATTATTTGAAAGGCAGAGCCATGGACAGTAACACCTACAGTCTGGAATCTGGCCACTAGGAGAGACCAGAGGGAGATAAATTCTCAAAGTCCCAAGGTAGCACAGATATTACCTTGAAAGAGTAAGCTGAGTTCTCCTCAGGTCTTGCTACTTACATAAAAAATTAAAAAACAAACCTCACAAACCCAAGCATTTCCATTATGATTACTACTGCTAAACCTAATTAACTCTCAGTATGTGCCAGACATAGCAGACCTGATTAAAATCTCCTGTTCTGGTGTTAAAAGATAATCCAAGGCCTTTAAGCTTTTATTTGGATGCCTATGATTTCACTAGAGCACCTGCTGTACAGCATATGCTAATTAGAATTTTTGAATTAAAATGTTCTACATCCCCAGTTTATGGGAGGAAAGAAGGAAGGAAGGACATTTAGCACTAGCTGACTGCTAATGGCAGCTCCTGAAGGAATGGAGTTCCACTAGAGTCTGCAAGAGTTTTGGATAGTTCTTAATCACCTCTGTTGGAGATTGACTTCACCTTTGTTTCACTTCTACCTTATTGAAGTTATGTTCCTTACCTTGCTCTGTGTTGTTCAGGCTGCTCCAAGACTGCTGTTTGTGGCTAAAGGTATATTTTGGTTCTAGCTGAGAGCATTTTTTGTTGCTGCAGTGGAGTTCTTCCAAGTTCAGAGCAAATTACTTTAAGTCCCTCATTTTTTTTCTGAGATATACCAGTTTGCACCAGAGCAAGGATGACCTTGGTGGTATCACAGACTGTGGTTTTGACAGGAGAAATATCAGCACAAGGCTTTGTGTAGTAGGAAGTGACTGTATCCTGAGTTAGTCAAAGCCTGCAATATAACACTTAAGTCAGATTTGATTATAGTTCATTATATCAAAGGCTTTTATGTTGGGAAGGAGAAGGGCAACTTGCTTCTTTTGATTTTGAAGCAGTACTATAATTCATGGTAGATTCCTAGCTTAGTTAGTAGAAAAAGACATGTGGTACTTCTTGGTACTTTATTTTTCTCCAGAAGTTGTGAAGTCTCCCCATGTTTGTCTGTAAATGCAGTCCTTTGGTAACTGCCACGTGTCCTCGTTTGTTTCAGGGGAAGTCCTTTCCACTTCTATTGACATTGCAGCCTCCTGTGAACCACTGAGTGAGGAGGTGGAGAATCAGGGGTCCCATTTATAGCTTTCTAAGTCAATAGAAATAATCCCAGGGGATTTTTGAAAGAGATCCTTAATTACTTAACACTGACTCTGGAAAATAATCTGTCAAAGCTAGCTGTTCAGCTGGACAGCTAGTCACTCAATACTTTGTTATGGTCTTTAAAGAAGCAACAAAACAATGGGATGTATTTGTTATTGTCAAGAATATCTTTTAAGACACTGACTGCAGTTCTGACTTAGAAGTTTGCTAGGCCAATTCAGATGGCCAATTTTTCATAACAGAAAATACCTACATCTGTGTGTGGGAGTTCCTTCAGAAACACAATATGATTTTTCTTTAGGCACTGTTAATATTTCAGGTTGACACTGTGTTAGAAAAATACAGAAACTCATTTTTCTTGCAGTTTGGGTTATGCTGTCTAAAATTTATCCCAATGGCTACCAGAAGTGTTGGTGTGAACAAAAATTTTGTAAAGGGAAACTAAGTTGTACTAAATCTTAACCGTAACCCAGTCATCCTGATCTGAGAGAGTATTTCAAAAGAGTGAGTTTTCCCTGCTCTCATGTCAGTCAATCAGTGATGCATAAGTATTTGTGTATCTGAAAAGCTCATACAGTTGACAGAGTAATAACAAACCAAGGTTACAGTACTTTCATTTTTGCCACCATGCAAGATTCATTAAAAAAAATGTATATATTTTCCTGTTTCTTTTTTGTTTCATAGATTTTGACCATTTGTGCATTTTCAGATTTTTTTCTGCAATTGTGAAAGACAAAAAGCATAAAAAGAGAAGCCTATGGTTTACAAATACAAATTTCGTATAGCTATTAATTAAAGCAGATTTTAATTTCCGTTCTGTCTTCATGTTGTAAAATCATTGTTACAATTGAATCCCTTCTTCAGAGGCTCAAAAAACCTCCAGAAAGATTTATGGGATAACCTTTCTTTTAATCACTACTTTTTGCTTATGTGTTTACCTTTCTCTCTGTCCGTTGCTCGGTCTGTGCCTATTTGCCTTTATTTCTGTTGCTTCCTTTTCTGTGTTTGTCATTCTCTGTCCTTCTTATTTTCTTAGTGTTTGCCTTTCTCATGCATGCTTTTTATGTATCTTTGCTTTTCTTAAAGCTTTCTGTGTGCTTATATTCTCTGAAGGTGCAGGGTTATGTTTGGCAAACAGTAACTCAGTGACTGAGTCACTGATCACACTGAATTAGTGCAGCATCTCTGGTATCCTCCCATCACCTGTCTCAGCCTGCTTCTTTCTGACACTCTGAGGATTTGTTGAACTGCTGTGTCAGGGTAGAAAAATAGCATAAGCTTACTCTGAGATAGTTTTTTTCTCCACTGTGGTCTAGCGTGCTCCTTCTTGGCCTTGCATAGTTCATTGCCTTGGCAGAAGCTGTAATACCCTCCCTGCTTTGTCTGTGAATGAATCCATACATTTTTGGTGAAGCCCTGTCATTTTACTCCACTATAGTGAGCCAAAGGGAATGTGCTGACCATAACTCTGTTTCAGGATGTTCGTATTGTTCTAACACCCCAGACTGACACAGACTATTGCCTTAATATGTGGTATGTGGTCACATACTTTTGCTGTGATCCAGCATCTCAGCCTTGTTACTACGATTTTCCTTATTACTTTTGTGTGGCTTGGTACCTTATACAGGTATTATTTACAAAGCCAAGATTATTACCCATGCATTTACTGATTTTGTATGAGCTCTTTTCGGGATAAAACTTGGACATTCAGCAGTTATACGTAGAAAAGACATGATGTCGTGTCTCAGAGGCTGTGGCATATGGTAAAATGAGCTGAATGTCCTTGTCCAATTCCCACTGATTCACCAGTACTGCCCCTATCACCTGCAGGATGAGAATGGACATGTAACTGAGCTGTCATCTTGAATCAGAGAATGAAAATAGACATGATGTAAGTGCACATCTTCACACTTTGAAAAAATAAGTAGTGTGATCTCCTGTTGAAAAGAGTGTTAATTTTTTTTTTTCCCCATTTCTAAAGCAAAGTTTCAAGTCTAAAAAGGAACAACACAAAATATTTATGACTCTGGAAATCCTTTCATAAAAGGAAGATTCCATTTAAAGGCTTTCTGTGTAAAGAACAGAATTATTTATGAAGGTAATGGATACATGGTGATGGAATAAAAATTGAAGGTCATTGATTGAATGACCTCAAGTCAGTTAGAGTTCCTATTCACAGGACTACAAGAACAGTAGCATTAAAGGTAACAAGTTTATAACTGGTATAGAGATACATACAGCAGAAAAAAAATTAACCTGTGAAACTTCACTCCACTGGAGACTTTAAGTTGAGAATGGCCAGTATAACCTTAGGTACCCTAGCTTACAAAAAACACTTTCAGGGAACAAGGTAAATGCAAATTTAGATATAAATTAGAAACATCCTTCTTGTGTCAGAATTATTAGAAACATGCCTAAATGCTTGGTGTTGCATATCTGCTGGTTTTGCACTCCCCTCTGAGACTTTTAGCACTGATTAGTGTTGGATAGTCTATCAGATGTTGTACCATATCTGAAGTAACTGGGTAATTGCTCTGTTGGTGGAACAGCATGCAAAAACACTGGGTTTACCTGCTCCAGAGCAAATGCTGCTGCACCATTGATGGGAGTGGACAAAGGGAAACACAATAAAAGATGGCCTCTGGGGACTTTGGGCTAGAGAAAACATGCAGCACCAAATGGCATTAAGGGGTTGGAAAAGAGTGGGATGTAGCATTTCATTAGGTCCTTACTCCCAGTAGATCTGCATCAATCTGGTTGAATATGGAATTCATGGGGAACTGTCAGCTTGACTTCTTTTACAAGTGCTAATTTCATCCCACATCATTAACTTTTTTTTCTTTTAAAATATTGTTCTTTGCACCGACATTAACACTCATTAGTTGGAGGAACATAAAAGGTTCTTTTTGAAAGTGGCTTATACAAAAATATTCTCTAATAAAGAAGAATGTGTCTAGACTTAGTACTATAGATAATTCTTGCAAGAATAAAAGTAATTTATATGCTAAAGGAAAAAAGTATTTTTAATAGAACTGTCTGTAAAAAGGGGAATGTTTTCTTCAGTAATGTTTTGTGATGGCTGAACTTTGCACACTTCATACAGCCACAGATAAAAAAACATGCATCTCACTTGCATTCTTATTAATGTGCTGTCCTGACAAGAGTCCTTACTGTTGTTACCACATATTCTTCTAATAAAATGCCAGTGGGAGAGCAGTACACAAAATACAAGTTAGCACAAGCTTCAGTCTGTAAGACCTGAGGTCTTTTATATACAAACAGACAATAAGATGATTTGAAAGGATATCAAGTGTGAGACTTTGGCACAAGGATATAGTGCGTCATCATTTCCAATCTCACAAACCTTTGTGGTTGTGAAAACTAAGAACCGCTATTAACAGCTGATTGCTGCCACACATGAAGTTCCTGCTTCAGATTCAAGCCTCAATAGGGTTCTATGAGCATGAAACTGATTACTTTTTCCAGTTGCTATATAAAAGAGGTGTCCCTACAAACATCCTTCTTTCCTAGTGGCCAGGCAAGCCTAACTGCAGCAGCACTGTCAGCACAGGGTCCTGCCTAGAGTCACTCTTTAGTCACCATCTCAGTGTAGGAGTGTCCAGTATCCCAAACTCAATGCCTCACATGCCATTTTTAAATTGCCCTCGGTCACTTCTAGAAAATATTTTTGGACACTGCCAGCTTCCAAAAGATGCCAGGGATCCAGGACAACATCTCAAGAGGCACCTCCTGGCATGTCTGTTGAATTCACAGAGCTCCTGAACAGACTGAGTCTCACATTTTCACAGGACTGACAACACAAGCAGATCCACTGCCTTGCTCATTTGGACTAACTAATCTTTAACAGAGTGGAAAAGTAATTTCAGGTTCCAGGTTTTCACCCCATATTGCAGGCATGAGTAAATGCTTCTGAAGAGATTTAACAGGCAAATTTGACTGCTGAGTGCTGTAATCAAAAAAATCCATTTACAGTACCAAGCACAGCTTCACTTCTCTCCCTCTCCAGCCAGTTTTCCTAACTCCTGCAAATCATAGACAAATGGTCATTGTTTGCATGGGAAATCCAAGTTTCTGCTGCTTTGCCAGGCAATTTGTGAAGTTCACATGCAATAGGCCCTGGGAAACCCCAGTGTACTAGACACTGCATGGTCTACACTCATGGTTTCCCTGTACAACACAAAGAATGGATGTACTGAAAAGGATTCTTAGAGTGGGACCTGGGATTTGTTATCATAAGTAATGGTCCAATGAGCATTGAATTTTTTTGGAGAAGCTGAGAAGTATCAGCTGAGGTCTAACTGCCCAGGAGCTATCTGGGTTGGATAGGCAAGCAAGAAAGTAGGAAATGCAGTATCCAGCACAGTAGAAAGGAAAGAAGACCAGGAATGTGAATGAGTGTTGTTTGGTGTATAAGGCAGGAAATAAAATACCCCCAAGCCTCAAAGTAGTCCTGCCAAGGAGGTACAAACCCGTCTTTTAATAGAGAAAGGTGGCTGGTCTTAAAAGTCTCCTCCAACCAGAATGGTTCTATGATTCTATCTATTTGCTTCAGATCCTGATAAACTCCATTTTATATTTAGAATGTGTAAGCAATCAGAAAGGAAGTAGCTTCCGGGTATGAAGTAATTTTATTTGTATATACAAATACATGTGCACACACACTCACACCCACTTATTTCTGTACACACAAACCCACACGTATATATATTTGTATTACTGTGCTCTCCAGGTTGTAATTCTGGAGTGCTTGGCCGGGTACCATCACCCTGACCTGCCAGCACTGTATGGAGGACATTTAAAGCAAGCCTGGGGTTTGGAGACTTTCCACCTGCAGACTGGTGTGCATGGCTGGCTATGCATGGGAGGGCTGGGACAAGAGTGAGAGTGGGCAGTTATAGGGCTGGGATAATGTTTTCTAAAACCATCCACCTTGTCAAATGTAATATTTTAAGACTCTTCCTCCAAAAACCCTGTTACCTCCAAAATATCACCAAGGAAAGCTTCCCCCTAATGAGGCAGATGGTTGCAGCAAGTCTTTCTGCTCACAGAAGGGGCTTGGTGATTCAGACAGGCAGCCATGATCAATGAGCGAAGCAGAGTCTAGCATGTCATGAACAGAACAAAAAGGTTGGGGACATCTGAATGAGGGAGCTCAGCCGTCACCATCAGCCTTGCCTCCAGGTCTCATTCTGAAAATTGCTGGGAAGCCGTGCTCTTCCTCCCTCAAGATTTACATAGAACATTTGCTGCATCAAGGATTCCTTCTGACATTTCTAATGGAAACAGCTAAAAGAAAGAGGGAAATCAGATAGCAGAGAGTCTCAGCACACTGTGCTGTTGCCAAGTAGATTATGTGCTGTAATCTGTAAGCACTGAACTGTGTTTGAATTATGAGGAACCTCTCCCTTGCTTTTGTTTTAGCCCCCTGGGAGACGTGATGTTTCCGGACTGCTAATGTCACAGTGTGACCTGTTAATAACCTGTGAGAGTCTTCCTCCACTCTGCCGCCTCCTGCTCCCCCAGGAACCAGCAGCTGCTGTCACATGGATCGAATGCCTGCCTTGTATGTGGTTCATTGAGAAAATTCAAGCATGTGGCCTGAGGTTCCCCTGATGACTGTCTGGGGATGATGATTTCTACCATCTGTTCCGGCTGCCTGCGGCTCCCGGAAACACCGAGGTGTATGTTGCTTCTGGGCATACGTGGGATTCCTAATGAAACCTCAGCTGCTGTCCAACTGTCTGCGAATATCAGATAGGTTTGAATTATCTTTCCGCCAAGAGGGGAGGGAGAAGCATTTTGTTTAACTCTTTAATCTGAACCACTACACAGCACGTGCATAATCACAGGATACAAAGCCGCTGAATTATTAGCATCTGCATCATGGTGGCAGCTGTGGCGTTTGCACGTGTGCTGGGTCTGTCCAATTCGAGATGCCCAGGCTGGTTGTTTCCAGGCTAAATATACAGCCTTGAGTCAAATGCATCTTGCTGTAGCTCACTTGGAAACCCTGTAATTATACCAGAGATTTATTTGATCCCTTCACTTCTGGTTTGTGTTAAAGACACATTTCAGCTGTATAAATTGTATATCGGTACATGACAAAAGGCTGCTTATCAAATGGTTCAAATGCGTCTGAAGAATTGCAACAGTTTCAAAGCTATTAATTGAGATGGAGGAAGTCATTGCAAATTGATATTAATTTTGAAAAGAGACTTTCATGTAAAAAACCTTGGAAACAAATAAATAGAAATCTCTTGTCTTTCAGGATTTGACACCCTGTCTGTAATTTCCCTATGATCTATCATTTAGGAACCTTTTCTTGCCCTTTGCTGAATATCAGGTTTCTGTGGCTGTTGAGGGGCATTTTGTCATTCTTTCATGTTGGAATTATTTAGTCTTCATCCATTGATATTCACAGTATTTTCTCCATTGACATTCATACTGTTTTCTTTGAATGAATAGATGCTCTCAGAAATCCACTGAGTCTTATGTGGTGGGAAGAAAAAAATACATAGCAGTAAAGCTATTACAGGGTTGCTGAATGGATCAGGAGCAACTGCTTACATTTCTTGCAGTCATTCTTCAGGAAGAGCAAAGCAGAATAGAAGACTTATAAGTGACCTCAAAGCAAAAAAAGAAAAGGAAAAAGAAGTAGCTACCCAGCAGTAGCCAGTGGTGATAGCCTTGCATTGTTTAACAGTAAGAGGAGAGTATCAGTACCTGGTGCTGGATGTTTTGTATTTTCAGATTCAATCTAAACACCTTTGTAGCATGGCTCCATCTGCTTATTTTTAGAGGCTGTTTTTCTACTTTCGTAGTGGATACTGATGAAAGAATGCAAAAACACTTCTCAGCAGTGGCTTGCTGAGGGGCATTTGATTGGTTTTGCTTTTGGAGTTTATTTTGTTATGCTCTGAGACATAACAACAATCTGCAAATGCATTCAGCAGCTAGTGCATAGGCAGGGGGGGTGGGAGGCAGGGTTCCCACCCTTTCTAGCATTCCTTTCTCTAGTCAACTGACTCAGGCAGAGGAGTGCACATACCTCTTACATATGCACTGTCAGAAATCAATATCAGGGTAGGGGGTTTTGAAGCAAAGATATTACCAGAAAATTCAATAAAGCTTAGAAAAATATTTCTATTACTAATTTTCTACTTTATTGATTTTCTTTCTTTTTTTTTTTTTTTTTAAAGACACTTAAAGACACAGGAACTATATATGGAAACATTTCATGCATTTATTTTCTCCAACCTGGAATGACCCACTAACTACCCCTACCTTCATCTTTAAAGCAGTTTTTCTTTTAGCAATGAATCCAAGACTACTGGCTTTTAGCAAACTTAAGCTAATTAAGCAGGGCACACAAATACAGAAGAGGTGGTTTGTCTGTGTTTTAAAGATTCTCTGGCACATTTCTCTTTTTGTGGTTTAGATATAGGATGATTTAACTGTACTATCAGTGGCTGGCTGAAAAAAAAAAAAAGAAAAATAATAATAATAAAAACCCCAGAAATAAAACAACCTTAATTTTTAAAATAGTCAGCTTTTAGTCTAGAGCTTTTTAAGGAAAATCTGGTATTTCTTTCTTCTTTATGCATAGATCTCTGCATCACTTAAGAGAGCTTTGACAGATGGAGACAGCTTGTAACAATGTACTTGAAGCTCTGAAAGACTAAAATGAGTAATCAAAACCATTCCAAAAACAAGTTTTTCGTGAATCTGTCTAAAAATATATGTCACAGAGAATTTCTTTCCCCTCCTTTAAACTCCTCTTTTTTGTTTGAAGTAAGGTGGGTATTTATACTTAGCTGCATCTCATTATGTGTGATTTCCCTTCTCAGTCACATCACATCTTGGCTTGCAGTCACAAGCAAAGTAAGATGTTGCAAAATGTTGCTAATATATATGTTAAGAGACAATGAACTAGAAATAAAACATGGAGATCCCAAAATGGATCTCATCATCAAGTTATTCTGCCTCAGTCCACTTTAGATGAAATTTAGATTATGATGAAACATCCAAAAGAATTATTCTGAAATGGAAAAATATACCCTGCAATCTCCAGGCCTCAAACAATGACTGTAATCATGCACAAAGGGTCAGAAAATGAATACTTCCCTCCTTCTGTCACTTAAAATATTTCTTTTAGGCTTTAGAGGTCTATTAGAGGGATTTGAATATACATACCTCTGGGAACATTTAGCCTGAAGGGATTCTTTCTTAGTTGCTCTTGAGAGTTCACTGTTTCACTGAATTCCTAATCTTTGCCACAAGCACTAATGGGATTAGAGGGAATGCAGAGGAGAACATCGCAGACGATGTGAGAGTTCATAGATGAGTGAACCCTCAGCAAGTTCANGGTGAAAGCCCCATCCCTGGAAGTTTTTAAGGCCAAGCTGGATGGGGTTCTAAGCAACCTGATCTAGTGGGACATGTCCCTGCACATGGCAGGGATCTTTGAGGTGCCTTCCAACCCTGACAATTCTGTGATTCTATGATGGAGGAAGAAATGGCTGCCAGAGCAGTTTTGCTGCTGGCATGACCAAAGAAAGCCTGCGCTTTCAAATATATGCATATGTATTCTCTGCCTCAGGTTATGAACATCAAGCCTGAGGTACCACAAGGGTCTGGCTTACACAGGTGCTGAGCACTTACCTTTTTGGTTGTAATGTTGGTCGTTTGTAGTTCTGAAAAAGAAATCTATGATTTCTCAACATAAGCATCTATTTATGAATATATGCATGAAAAGTTGCTGAATGACTAGGCTTTAGTATACCTGACCTGGATTTGTGTGTGGTTGTAAGTGGAGTGTTAGCTATCTATAAATGAAGGAAATTTCAGTGCTGAAGAGCTCTTTTTAAAAAAGCCCTAGAAGTATCTGAGTTACCCATATAATTCAGACCACAAAGAGAATCCCAAACTTTCAGAGCCCTCCTAAGCAGTCTTGTTATATAGAGAGGAATCAGATTCACTCAGTTCAATTTTACGTGGAGAAAATAAACAAAAGTAACTTCTCAAATAAAGAAAGCATATCAGATGATGGAGCACTTTCCTAAAGAAAATATGCAGGCTCCATCACTTAAGGTGTTCATAAGACTAATTAAAACACTAGAAATATACAGGTAAGATTAATTCTATTCTGGCATAAGATTCTAATGTGATTTTCCATCTCCACAGCCATGGTGTCATTCCTTTGCAGTGGCAAACACAGAGTGAGCAAAGAATAGTTAGCACTAAGTCAGGGAGTCATTTGCCAAATAAGCATCCCATCTTCAATTAGAGCAACCTTCTGACTGCTCTAGCTTGTCCTGCCTGTCTGCTGTTTCAAGGAATTGATATAGCAGCTGGCAGCCAGCAAGGTTTCTTATGACAAGTGCATACACAAATAGTAGAAGTCAGAAGCTGCTGGGCTTCCTAGAAGGAAATTTTAAATAACCTCACAAGATCTTAGGTTAATCATTCAGACTGGCCAGCAAACAGATAAAGTCTAGACGTTTGCAAGTGCAAAAATTGTAAGCCTTGCAAAGATAAAATTACTACATAAATGGTACATTTTTAAGAGGCTGTTGTTACCATGCTAGAGAAGACATTTTTGTGCATGTTGCTCTGGGCATGCCACTGAATTTCATTTACTGAAGGTAGCATTATTTAGTTGTAATAATAACTATGAATGTAAGTAAACACCTTAACATTCTAGGTAAATTTGGATCTAATTTTGAAATAGCTATAATAAACTGGAAAAAAAAATATTTTATGACTACATTATTAAGTACTTGGTTTTGACTAAGTTTTTGCATAGTATATTAAATGGAATGTGTAAGTAACTTCAATACACAGCTGTGTACTAGTGAAAATTTCAGCAAAGAACAGTCAAACTGATTCTGGAGGATTGGTGTGATTGCTTGTTAGACTGGATCCCTGAAAGACAACCAATACAGAGCAATCTTCCATCACCTTATTTTAAACTGGTTTAAGCCAAATTCTGATATGCTTGTAAGACTTCAGTTCTCAAATACCTACAAGGGCAATAGGACTACTGTAGGAATAAGATACTTTTCATTAAGATAATCAAGTGTGTGAGAGCCTGGCCCTTTTCTAGTATGTTGTTTTCCTTTTTTGCTTTCATGTTTTTGTTGTCCATATGTTAAGTACCTTAGGGGCCAGGGATTCTCATCTTATGTGTTCATGCATAGTGTTCTGCAGTGAAACTGCTGCATTGAAAAACAAAATACTGTTAATAACAAGAAGGATAACAAATGATGTGGTATCAGGAATGACGATAGGAATACCCTTAGGATGATTTTTTTTGTGATTGAGATCTTCTTTGCTAGTAACTAAGAGCAGAGAATGTTGTTCTGTATCTTGTGTGCCTTTCTTGTTTCTAGTAACACACAAAAAAGTATTTCTGAAAGTTTCACAGCTGAGGAGAAAAGAATGACATCCCAAAAAGCTGAAACACTTTGTCTAATCAAATTCTCCTCAGAGTCACTTGCCTGTTAAGGGAAAGCACACAGTTTCATTTTCAATGGATACAGTTCTTAATTATTCCGGATACAGTTGATAGGGTGACTCACTGCTCTGCTAATGAAAGCCTGGTGTTTTACTTTTAAAAGATTCTGAATTCATCCAAGCAAACCAGATTTTACTTACTGCCTTTGTTCTGCTATTTTAAAGGTAGGATTAGAGGACAATGCTAATAGGTAGAATTAAAGGGACATGTTTGTCCCTGCATGAGAATAAAATGAAAGCACACAATTAAAACTGCACTGAACTAGAAAGGATGGTGTACAGTGAGTAACAGCAGGTGTACAGGTCTGTGTGTCTCAAACAAGGCGTAATGTGATCACGATCTCAGCCTTCCTGTGGACCGTGAATAAGAACATGAAACAAAGGAAGAAAATGGGGCCACATCCTCCCTTAGTGTAAAATGTCATAGCTCTGCTGAAGTAAATGGGACTCTGCTTAATCACCTTAGGTAAGGATTTTATCTTCTCAGTGCCCTTCCCAGCTGGACCCTTGCCAGGCTGTCATGTAGTTGTCAGTCCACCCCACTGCTCAGTCTTCATCTTTCTCTTGTTTAGGTTGACAGTAGCATTGATCTTTCCTGTAACCTGGATCTAGGGGATATGCCTTAATAGGAGGGAAGCTCTGCTGCTCTGTACTCCCACAAAGAGTGATGTCTGCCCTGGGCCTCAGGCATATCTTTCCCAGCGCCACTACTCAGTGCTTGCACTTCTCAAGGGCATGTGTGCATGTACAGACATACACACATATTTTATATAAGATTAAACAATATATTACTGTTATTTTACTAACACAGAAAACATGCAGATCTAGGGGACAAAAAATAATGTACTGAATGCCAATTGCATTTTTTCCCTCTGTTTTCAGTTTGCAGAATTTTGTTTGTGTTTGGGTCTCTGTGTCTGAGTTCCTTATCTTTCCATCAAGTCATGGAGCATGTCTCCCTCTCTGCTGTCTACTAGCTTGTTTGTCCATTTCTGATAAACACGTCAAACACAATCCTGTAGCTGCTGTAAAAGTATGCTTCCTCTCCTGACCCAGCTGCCTACTGAGTAATTCTGTGATCTGTACCACCTCTGTGCTCTTAAATAATGCAGTTACCTAAGATTTTCTATTTTCACATTCAGCAGTAAAGAAAGCCTTTTTTTTTTTTTTCCTGGCTTTAGCTAACCAATTGCTGGGTGTAATTTCACCTGAAAAGATGATCTTTTAGGTTTGGCTACAGATTGCAGTTCTTTGTCTTTCAGAAATATTACTCATCTTATGTCAGTAAATGTGTCTGTAGAAATGGTAATCTATAATACTGGTACTTCCATGTTAATGATTCAATAATTTCTGGTTTTCATGAGCTTTATCTAGTTGCTACCCCACAATCATAGGTTGATTGTCTTGTTAAATCCTGAGGGTATTTTTATTGTGTAATGAGTTTAAAGATAATTTTTAAAGGTAGGTACAGATTATATTTTTCTGCAAATGACAACCTGAAATCAGACCCAGAACCTGAATATACCAACTGCTTTGGAGAACTTTCTTCTTAAATACTTTACATTTTAGGCTTCAGCAAAATGAAGGAGACAGTTCTTACTATAATCTATTAAAAGAAAGAGAATTAATGAACATCTTATTTCTAATTTTGTTATAACAAAATGGAAAATATTAGATAACTGCCAGAGTCAAACCTTTTAAAGAGAAATCCTGGCCCACAAAAGAAAATGGCATGATTTCTAGTGTTTTGAGTGCTAACGTATCATTTCCCTGGTTCAATGGGGTAAGTGATGCAAAACAGGCCCTTTTTCATATACAGTGGTTTTCTGGATCAAGCGGCAAAATATAAAAGATAAGGACAGGCGGCTTCAACACATGATAGAAAGCTTGCACGTCCATTATCATTTAAGTTAGGGAAGGCGTATTATGTGTCTGTAAGAACAGGCAGAGGAAGGGTAAATTATAATCTGAAGTGCAGACTTGAACTCAATGCAACTGGAATAGTACTTGAGAGTAATGATCTACCATGCTGTTGTGATATTTTCTGTTGTGAAGTAGAATAAGAGCTGCACTGCAGTAAAAAGGGATTTAATTTTATCTCCATAAGGGTTAAGTTTTGATTTTTTTTAATATCCTAAGAGCACTTTTCTGTTCTACATTAACTGAAGGAGGGGAAAGAAGTTTTGGCTTGTTCCAAGTGTCCAATGCACTCTGATGCTGGAGTGAACTGTAAAATACCTGAAGGAATCTTTTTAATCTGAATTTTGCTCTTATAAGTGAACATATAATAATATTTCTCAGGGATGTGCTCTCATTTGCTGCAATGCAAAATGAAATAAAATCTACAGAAGAAAACATGCTGTTAGCTGATTAATTCCCCTGGGCATATTTGCTTCTTGTATCCACAGTTAGTCCACTTGCAATGGAGAAGCAGTGGCCAGACTTGCCCTTCTTCCACATAAAAGCTGCTGCACAGTTTGGCAACTGCACTTTGCAGAGTCATTTCCTGTGAGTCAGTAAAAGCTCTCAAAGAGAAGGAATAGTTTTGCTAAACTGGATAAGTAATACCTGCTTTTGTGATTTTCAGAGTTAGAGGAGTTGTTTTTCTCTATCCAAATTTCCATGGTATTCTACTAAAGGACACTGAATGATGTTTTCCTCTGTTCTCCTTATATTTCCACAGCTTTTTCTTAATTAACAAGGCTTTTCAGGCAAGTTTATATGCCTCTCTCCCTGCCCACACCATTCTGGTGCCAGGTAAGTAAACTTTAGGTTGAGCTCCATGCCCTTGTTCACACTGTCTCCTAATGTGCAAGTGTGACACAGAGAAGCAAGCACTGTAGAAACAGCACAAAAAATGCAACTGATTAGAAGGAACAATGTTGATGGGTTCTTGGTTAAATTGTCCTAAAATACTCATTGTTAATTGCGTATTCTTTCAATGTTCCAGCTTTCAGCCCTGCAGTTTGGAATCACCTATTAATGACACAGAAAGTACCAAGCAAGAAATGTCTGTTCCAGCTGCCCAACAGCACCAGCTAATGTGCTCAGATCCATTTTCAGGGGTGAGGAAGCAGGTTATTTACTCTATTCATTCTGTGCCAGGGTTGCCAGGATGTTGAACAAGGTTGTATTTACACAAGGAGTTCTCTGCTAATACGGGAATATGGGTGTACTTTACTGGCAAAGGTTTCTCATGCAATCACAGGCTACCATAGCAGAACTCTGGAAAGCCACCCCTCACAAGCAAGACAATGTGGGAGTAAACCAGCTCTTTTTTCTGGCTTAACCATTTTTTAATTAGTTCTGATAGTGCAGCTATGTTGGGGCAGAGGTGTAAGGAACTGAAAGCCGTAAAAGACACCTTCCATATTACTGTGTGTGGAGTGGATGTTACTGAGTAAATGCACGTGTGAGGAGAAGTGGAAGAGTGGGAACAATGAGAGAGAGTGATAAAAGTTGTCCTCTAGGAGTTCTTAGAGATCTGATATTCACTTCAAGTAGACATCTGCCAATTTATATTTTGTATTGAGATGAAATTTCATCATCCCATGCAAAAACCTGGGAGGAAAAGATCAGGAAGGAGAATTGAAACATTGGTACCCCAAACATTAACATAAGCACAAGAACAAATGGGTAGAAATTGGACACAAATTTAGTCTGAAAGACAGAAAAAAATTTCTAATAATTAGAAGACTAGCATCTTTTAATGGCTTCACAGTAGACAAATGGTAGGGGCAAGAAATATTAACTATTGAAAGACTGGGAGTAGGAGACTGGTCATCAATGCATTGGATGACCAGGAGGACCCTTCCAGCCTTATGTTCCAAAACCCACTTCAGCAGTTACAACAGAAGATAGTAAAAATTTAGAAAGACAACAGTACTGTTTCTCAGATATTGAATGGAAAGGAGTCTCAGGTCCAAAAATGTCCAGGTGAACAATGCTAGTCTACACTATTATTCCTAGCTACAGCTGTTTGAACCCCTGATGATATATAAGAACAATGCAAGAAATTAAGTGTATAAAGTTATTTTTTAAGGGGAAGCCTGTCACAGCTTGCAGAAGACTGTAGAGGGAGCAATATCCAACCACTCTCCTCTGTCCACATCAAGGCCTTTTGTGGGGTACTCCACTGATAGACGTCTCAGTAAGAAGAAATCAGAGTGACTGTAGATATATAGATACAGAGGTTCTTCCTTGTTTTGACTGCTGGGCTGTAGTTCTAATACCCCAAGCAACAGTTCTTCCTGAGTTAGATGTAAAGTCCAGTTACTAATGAAGAGGGAGAGACATCTGTGGGAGTAGGATCATGACCTCGGTGTCATCAGGTAACCCAAGAGAAAAATGCTCCTCTCTGCCTGTCATTGTTGGTTGTCAGCAATGGTTTCTCTAATTCCCAATTTCTGTCTTCTTGGTATTGCTTAGTATCGTGGAAGCTGTGAGTGAACAGCTTGAGTCTGTCCTGCAAGACTGTTGTCCTTTGTTTTATAGCCATAGATCCTTTTAAAACACTGCAGCCTTTTATAGCAAAAATGACACACATGCTACCAGTGGTGAGAATCACATTAATTACATGGCAATTCAAATGATGTAATAGTACCTTATGTAGTGGAAATGCCACCATCTGGTGGTTGCATCATTGCTGAAAGGTATACTGGCGGGAGTGGTATTATGGATTGAGCTGCCTCTTCTCAGTGAGGAAATCCTGGTTTAGATTTAGAGATTAAGGCTCCCTGGAAATCATTTCTCCTGGACAGCATTCCACTTTACAGACATGCCAGATAGGCCCAGCAATGCAGAGTAGGAGACATTGGAATAAATGCCCTTTTTTTTATGATGTGATTTTATTAATGAGAAGCTTGTGATGTTCAAACACTTCTAATGTGAGCTTTGGTTTTGGTTGCTCTTTTTGGGAGGGATTGGCAGGACAGAGTCACAAGGTGACTTCTTTAAGAAACATATACAGAGGCCATCTACATCCTTCTTAAACATGCAGCCTCTCCCTCCTTCTGTTGAAATGCCTTCTATGGGCTTGTAAAAGGGAGGGTCTGACACCAGCAGAAACTTCTTGTCTCCCTAGGAGAAACTGTCTAGAGAATCATTCTTTCTCTTGGTTTTGGCATTTTTTTTTTTTTTTTTTTTTTTCTTCTAACTTCCTGTCAATGTCACTTTGTTCCAGAGAGGCTTTTGTTAGGGATGTAGTTTTATATAGACCCCCTGAGGTAGCTCAATAATTTTTGTTATGATTGTCACTATGTTTTAGGCTGAGTAGAAATATTATTGAAATAATTTTTAAAAAAGAGAATCATTCTGCTCCTCATATCAGGAGGGCAGCAGAGGAACAGAGATGATCTCAGTAAAGACACTTTACCCTAGGAGAGAAGAGAATACAATAAATCTTCATAACTAGCTGAAGAAAGAAACGAGTGATAAACTTTGAGCAAGCCAGAGGCTTTCATGCCTTTTAACTGCAGAATTTTGAGTTTACCTCATTATTAGAAACCGGATTTGTGATTAGGTTGCTGACATGTTTTAAGCTATAGTTAAGGCCTAAGTTCACAGCAAAATGGATTTGTGCTCTACAATAAAGCTCTGCTCTGCGTGGCACAACAGAGCTGTGGAGTGGGGTATTCTGCATGGCTTCTCGAAAATTAAGATGAAGCTTTGATGCAATAGAGCAATATACTATGAGGAGCAGCTTGTCTAAATGACCTGCAGGAAGTCAAGCTTTTCTTCTTCTTCTTCTAATCACTTTTTATTATTTTCAATTATATTTAAAACTCTTGAATACTGTTGCTTCTCCTCACAGAGTTGCATGGTGCTTAGTCCAAGGGACCTCAGTCTCTGATGGGATCCATTGACAGTATTACCACGTAGAACAGGTGCTCTTGTCATGCACAAATTGCTTCAACAGCTACAGCAGCTGGTTCTTGGCTCTCCTCTTTCATGAGTACTCCTCAGATACAGATAGGGGAATGCGGGTAGGAAATACATCCATGTGCATTAAATCCCATGAAGCGAAATAGTTAAGGTACATGAATGGTGGGCTCTAGAGCTTCAAGAGAGCACTGGAGACACCATGGGGTGCACACAGGATGGCCTAGATTACACATCCAGTCGACAAAGTTGGCCATCCAGGTGTAAATAAGCAATGAAAACTGAAAATTAAAAGGGAGAGCAATTAATAAGTAATTTGCTATTGAAATCTTCCTGCTTTTACTCAGTCTTTGTGAAGCACAGTTGTTAACGTATGTCAGATTTTTTCAGCTGGCCACTCTTAGCTGCTTCCTACACCTCAGATCTCTCTGGTCCTGTCAGCTGTATGTTATAGTTGGTGAGAAGGGATGGAGCTATGTGGCTGAAATACAGCAAACAGCTTTGCAATTGATTTTTCGTCTCCATTGTTAGGAAACATCAGATTGCTTAAAAGATCACACTGGGGGTTGTAACCTTCTGTCCCACCAGCTCTTTGTGAGTCGTTGATTAAATGCACCAGCCTGTGCTTTTCCAATGGCTTAAAACAAGAAACTACATGAAAATGTTTGACAAAGGATAACCTTCTAATTCCAGGCATTTTTAACCTTACACTGGTATTAATTTCATCTGCAACAAGTTCATGGAGTCCTTGAGCTTCCCACTGACAGTATTCATTGCCCATCGATGCCAATGGCAAGCCTGTACTATGCCTTGTGATGTTTGGTTCCTCTCAACAAAGCCAATGTATAGTGACACCTGCTAACAAACGGAGAAAAAAAAAAAACAGAAAGCAGGTATCTTGACTTGCTATGTGCAAGGCCATCTGTCAGTGCTACCTGGCAGCTAAATGTTTACTGGCTAGCAGGTGTGCCTTGCTGAAGACTTAATTGTCTATCACTATTATTAGTTACTAGTTATTGAATGCCAACAATCTGTTCCCTGCTATGGAGTAGGAGACACAGCTTTCTTGTCTTCAAACGGCTCTCATGGAACTGTAATGAGAGAAGATAAGTAATAAACAATCATAAACTACTTGTTTTGGCTTAACTCATATAGAAATAATTTTTTCCCCTGCTCTCTCAGTAGATTTTTGTCTTTCTGTAGATTCCCTTAAAATGCAGCAAAACCAGGAGGAAAAAAAAAGGATTTATGCAGGTGTTTATGATGTGCCATCCTCTTTAATTTGTTCCTAAGCAGTGACTGGGATTACTGTATTGTCTAAATATGCATAAGGAGGGATTTCAAGCCACAAGGATTTCAAGCTCTCTTGTTACCTAATCCTCCTCTCAGACAGCTACATCATCCCATTAATGCTGGTTCTGTCAAGACTTTCAGGCTTCTCTGAGAACAAAATATCACTCCAGGGCCATGGGGAGCAAGACAATATATGTCCTCTAAACACAGGAGGTAAACTCTCCTGCTTCCTCCCTACACATGAAGCTTCTGGGAAAAAACCCAACCACAATAAAGAATTTCTGAAGTAATTTTTAAACATGTGGTGGGCTTCATATTCATTGTTCCAAAGTGTCAGAATATTCTTAATAGAAGTATGTTATTAAATAATTAAAATATCACATGAATTTCAGATTCTGTTTGACTGAAGAGAATGAAAAGAAAAAAGAAATATGAGAAAAAGAACAATATTGTCTATGAAAGAAAATATATAGTGTAAACAGACAGAAAAGCACTTTTACGCAGACTAAGCAACTTAGTCACTTCTTTTGCAAAGTAAGCTTGGTACCTAGACTACCTAATTGCATGAGTAAGCAAGCAGTAAATTCAGAAAACTATGTGGAAATCTTCACTTACAGAATCACCTAGATTGGAAAAGATCTTTAAGATTATTGAGTCCAATCATTAACCTAACACTGATGAGTCCTCGACTAAACCATATCCCTAAACACTACATCTATATGTCTTTTAAATACCTCCAGAGATGGGGATTCCACCACTGCCCTTTGAAACCTGTTCCAATGCCTGATAACCCTTTCAGTAAAGAAATTCTTCCTAATATCCAATCTAAACTTCCCTCAGAAGGGAGATAGAAGTGGGTCATTAAACCCCAGGTGTCTACAGCAACTACAGTTTCATTCTTCAATTTTCCATCAGGCTGAAGCTGGGTGCTTTACTGACATCAAATACAGTAGGCCACATAGGGTACTCCCTGCTTTGCTCAGATAGTGCCTAATTACTCACCCAAGCATGTAACTGCCATGGACAAGAATGAAAGGATCTGTAGGAAGAGGCTACTGTGGAGCAATAGTAGGAATGTGTAGTTATGATATATGGCACCAAGCCCATAAAAACAGTGGGGGTGGAAATAAGAAGAAGTATATTCTGTTCTGTTTTCAAAAATAATTTTAGATAACCAAAATTTGCATGAAGCAGGCCAGGTAATTTTACTAACAATTAATCTTCTGAGATGTTTCTGTGTACTTGTCCATATTATTTTATCCTCAGAAGTTGAAAACTTTCTGACAAGTGCCTCTCCTCACAAAATTACTTTTTATAAGAACAGATGGTAGAAATAAAAATTATTATAGTAGCTATTCTCCTAGACTTTGCTCTGATTAAGTGCACTTCCCACGAATTTACTTCAGTTGCATAGGTTTTACACAAGTGGTATAAGTGTGTCAAATCTTCGATTTTCATTAGAACATGTTCTTACTGGTCAGCATGGTTCCTAATTTCTCATATTCCACTCACATACAAAGCACTTGTTGTCAAAGAGAATTGAATGATATATCTATGTACACAATGTGTACAGGTGACATTTCTCCAAGTCCTCCAAGGGACAAAAGAGGACTTGGAGAAATGTCCTTTGGCTTCAACCTCCATGTCAGAATTCCACTTCATGTATAAATTTAAGATATACAGTTAAGCCTGATTCCTACACCATCTTCTAGGATGGCAGTCTAGCAGAAGAGACCTCAGATGGTGGACAGACTAGGGTCCTATTTGTAGGTTATAATGAGAATTAAAATTAAAAAAAAATGTTCTTGGGCCTGGACAATGTCCTTCTTCTGGGTATTCAGTGTGAACACTGGAGGACAGGACCTCTCCATCCCTCCCCAGTGACTACACATGGCCCTAGACCAGATTACACACCCAGCAAAGGAGTTTGCTGTGCAGATTGTAGGTGCAAAATGATGGATTTTTGAAGTTTGGCAATCAACTTGGTACAAATTTGAAGAATAGGTTTTAATTTTAAAATTAATTCTTGAAGATAGATTCACAAAACAGCTGGGGAAGAGAAGGCTTCAAGGTTTTGCAACAGCAGCCATCCAAAATGTATGAGGAGGTTGCTTAGCAGATGTAACCAGACTCTTATTAGGTCTTCATGGCCATGAATGAAAATGCTTTTAGCATTAGGTCATTGAGGTTATAACCCAAGCCATCCAGCAGCCAGCTTTAGAAGCCATCTGGGTAGACAGAATCCATTAGATGGAGGCATGTAATAGTCTTTATTGGTTCTCTGGATCCAGGAACAAAGTTAAATTGTTCAGCTGGGCAGGTGACAATTGACTCAAGTAAATGCCCACCTCCTTTAAGTGTTCTAAGTGTGATCATAATGTGTGCTTCATTCATATCCTCTCTGTGTCAATATAAGCAAACCAAGCAAAGTGGAACACCTATAATGAGAAATATTTAGAATTATGAGCCATCAAACACAGCCAAGTGATTATAGCTGTTCCTGGAGATGTTATGAGGGAGTTGAATTCCCCCTGGCAGAAGAAGGAAATTAATTTGGATTTACTGCTTTCTGGCAGACTAGTCAGCAGTTCACCCAGTTCTGTATCTTACCTAAAACTTAATCCACTTCTCTAATCACCCCAATGTTAGGTGTCTTTCTGATTTTTCAACACTTCGTGGAAGTAAAATTGTCTTTTGCTTTCAGTTGTTGCCATGCAGACCTTCAGTTTGTTGCTTCTTCTCTGTGTTGCCTTTCCCCTCTTATACCTTCAGTGGGAACTGCACACTTAACAAGAAGAGAGGTTTTCACATAGACATGTGAATAAGCCTGGGAGTGCGGAGTTGCTCTTCTATTATCTGAGAGACATAACGACCTAGGCTTATTTTGTCATGTTTTTCCTTCATGCTAAGATGATTATTTCTCATTGCTTCTCATTCATTCACAGGAGACTATAAAACTGTCATCTGAAATATGACTAAATCTGTCAACTAATCCACACTAATATAGTTGATGACTCCAGCTTCAGTTATGCATTTCTGGTGTGCTTATGGCTATACCTTACCTACTGCTTAGACAGTATGCGCTGTCAGGTCAGTCAAACCACTGCCCTGTCAACTTTAAAAGATTCCTTGAGGCTCAGAAAACTTAAAGATCTACTTGGTGGCAACCTTAGATGCACTTATTCTTGCTTTTTCCAGATAATTCACACTTCCTGAACATCAGTCATTTTGGAGGTCTTGCAAAAAAAGTACCATTAAGGTATGCAAAATGGTCTGCTTCAGAGTTGAGATAATAAAAAAAGATTAAATCATAAAAAAAATCAAAGTTGTTTCCATTTAACACAGTTGAAATCAGATCCACTTTCTTTTTGAAATTTATTGCTGAATTTTTAAATGTTGGATATAGATTTTTAGATACTTTTTTAAAATTCATAACAAAACATTAAGCACTCTTAATGAGAACATTCTTTACACTATTATAGGAGAACATTTTTTTTTCCACTAAAGAGTTATTTTTATTATTTGCTTTCATTATTTTATTTATTAGTATTTAAAAGTGGTTTTAATTCCCAATTTGAGCTTTCAAAACAACTGACACCAAACTGTGAGTGTCAGATAAAGCCTTTTTAGACTGATCCTACTGTGCATAGTTTGAATCTGTGAATCTGCCTATCCATTTAGTCTTCAAATCTGAAACTGAAACTTACAACATGATGAATAATAAAAAAAAAAATTCTGTTAATTTATCATTATTTATTTTCATTCTTTGCAAATATGAAAGTCATTTAATTAGGTAACTAACTGAAAAAAATTATTTGTCTAAATGAAATTAAAACAGCAATATAAAACTGGGCAAAAGTGCCTAGGTAAGGCATGCTAGTATTTTATTTTCTTATTTGAACAAATAACAAATAACTTTTCAGTTTTATTCTGTGGTGGATTTACCTTGGCTGGGTGCCCAGTGTCCACCCCTAGTCCCTCTATCACTCCCCCCCCCCCCCCCAAACCTTCGTCAGCAAGGCAAGTGGGGAGAGAGTAAGATGGAAAAGTAGAACCCGTGAGTTATGATAAAATGAAGTTTTAATAAACAGCAGAGAAAGCAAGGCCGCGCACGCGCGAAGCAAAAGCAAGCAAAGCCGTTACTCTCTACTTCCCATCCGCAGGCGGTGTCGGGCATGTCCCGGGAAGCAGGGCTCCAGCACGTGTACCGGTTGCTCGGAGGACAAATGTCTTCCCCCCGAATCCCCCCATCCTCCTTTCTTTATAGTTGAGCTGAAGTCATATGGTATGGAATATCCTATTGGTCAGCTTGGGTCAGCTGTCCGGGTTGTATCCCCTCCCAGATCTTGCCCCCCTGTACCTTTGGTGCTGTGTGAGCACTGATAGTCATAACATGATGTGTGTTATCAACACCCTCGGCCTCCCAGTACTGCAGCATGAAGGCTGTATGGGGAAAATCAGCTCAGACAGACCCACTACAATTCATAGACTTATCTAGACTGTCCCTGTCACTTTGCACATCAAGTTCACTGAAAGCCTTACTACTGAATGAATGCAATGCTTTGTATAAAAATGATTAGCTTGTCGTATTAACTTAGTGCTCCTACAAACACAGTGCTGAATAGTCATTACTCCTTTACCCAGACTAATTTGCCAAGGAGCAAGGTTGTCAGTGTAAGGGTGGATAAATGATCCTATTTGTTATTATTTCTTTTGTATTATTTCCATTGCAAAAAGATAAAGGCTATTGGGATTACATCATGGGGCAACCAGTCTGTATTTCTGATCTTGTAGGGTTCTTTTTAGGAGTACTCAGAGACAGCTTGCACATACATGTTCCTCAAAATACCTTACAGTTTTGTAGCCACACTCACTGCTGTGCATAATGCATGGATTTAGGGTCTTTGGGCCCTGGGCCATGGTGCGACATCCAGCTACTATAACTTGACAGACAGCCACCAGGGCACAGAGCTTTTGAGCAAGTATGTCAAGCCCTGCTTATCAAATGTGTTGTGCATGTACAACAGGTTGCAGATATGTGCTCATTGTGCTCATTGTCTGGGAAAAATGATGCTTCCAGCAGCATAATCTCAGTCTTTGCTGGGCTTATATTTGTGCAAGTAAGAAGCACTTGGTGAATATCATTTAAGTTTCTAACTAGGGAAACTTCTGCACTTCTCCTTGTGCACTGTACTATGAATGTCTTCTAGAGAACATATATTTCTTCTTGTTAGGTTTCTATTTCCCCATGGGGATTTTTTGGGGAAAGAAAGGTGAAAGAGGGATGGGTTATTTCTCTTCATTACTCAGAGACAGGGAGAATGGCAGAGATCATTAATTCTGTTCCTATGGCTGAGATCATTTTATTCACAGTTCTTTCACCAGGAAATATCCATCTGTCTTAAGATTCTGAGAGGTACTCCAGTGGGTTAAAGCCCAATGGTGGATTGAGCATGATTTCCATCTCTCTGGTGGAAGTTGTTTTTCTTGAAGAGGGAAAAACTTAACTTGTTCACAAGCAGCTCCTGAGCTGCTGGAATGTTCCCACCTCACAATAAAATGGTAAACCAATGCCATTTGCTGCTGTCTGTATGAAACCAGGCCCTTAACTACCATAGTTTAGGAGCTGTTAAGAGGCAATGACTTTGAGAGGGATGCTAGGGAGAATACTAAATAATAATACTTTCTGCAGCTGGCCATTTATCATTTATTGCCATATATGAATCAGAGTCCATAGACGCAGAAGTTTATCTGTTGAAATCTACAATCCTAATATTTTTCTCCCCTTCCTTCCAGGTCTGTCTTTTGTTTATAATACATGTTCTTCAGTTTTCTGTTCCTGTTCCTTTTAAAATGCCTTCCCCCCACCTCCCTTTTCACTTAATCTTCTGTCCTAAGTATAACTTTGTGGGGTAACCTGAGGGAAATACTACAACTAGGAGAAACAGGTGATTAGGTGATGTTGTGGCTTGATTGTTATCAGCTTTTCTTTGACTTTTCTCAGGAATGCTATTGCTGAGCTGAAAGATGTTAATGGTTGCCATAAAGTTTGTCTTTGATCTGCAGAAAATTCCAGGCCTCATTAATTCCCTGGTTATGGTGGGCACCTACTATTCCATCTAAACAAGAAGCAGCACCTAAGCTCCCGTAAGAAGTAAAATTGCTGAAAACAGTAGAACACACCACCCAGGCAGTTATCCTACAAAGAAAAGCAGAAGCATGAAGTAATTTGTGGAGAACAAAGAACTTTCCTGGAAAATTATTATATATTCACTAGCTGAGACGTCAATTGATAGGAGCTATATGTTTAAAAGTAATCAGAAAGATGGGAAAAAACAAATAGGCAATGTGGGTGGCCCAAGGAGAAAGCCAAAAGAAAAAGCTTCTGTTAAGCAGAGTACCTACTGAAAAAGGGGAGCTGGATTTCTAAGCAAGGAAACAACCTTGTGCTGTTTGTTCCTACCATTCAGGGAAACATGCACATTCTTTGCAAATACACAGACTCTCATCAAAGAAACATCATCTGTCCCAAATCAACAGTTTCTCCTACTGAAACAAATGTGCCAAGATTGTAACTGATGGCTAAATGTTTGGGCAGGACAACAGTTGATTGAAAATGAGAGATATTTTAAAAAATTTGTTTGTTAAGATTGCAGAATTTTTCAACCTTGAGAAGTCCAGTTCATGTACATGACCAGCTAAGTGAGGCTCAGGGAACAGAGGTATCATGCAGCTCTCATTGTTTTTCCCTTCTCACTCTTGAGGAGAGACCTCATTAATGTCTATAAATATGTAAAGGACACGTGTCAGGAGGATGGAGCCAGGCTCTTCTCAGTGACATCCAGTGATAGGACAAGGGGCAATGGGTACAAGCTGGAGCATAGGAGGTTTCAGGTAAACATAAGGAAAAACTTTTTCACGGTGAGGGTGACAGACCACTGGAACAGGCTGCCCGGGAAGGTTGTGGAGCCTCTTTCTCTGGAGACATTCAAAACCCACCTGGCTGTGTTCCTGTGTGACCTGATCTAGGCGATCCTGCTCTGGAAGGGGGGTTGGACTAGATGACCTTTCAAGGTCCCTCCAAACTCCTAATGTTTTGTGATTCTGTGATAACCAACTGCAGCATAAATCTGGCAGCTGAGTGATCCTCATGATTATGCAGGTGAATAAGACAATTCTAGTAGGTTTGGTGAATTTCTCCTTGGCCCTCATAGTCCTTGCAAAGAGTTCCCACTTTTATTACCGTATATGGTTAAGTAAGATTAGAAAACCATAAATCTGCACTGAGTTGAGCCTAAGGCTAGATAGAGGTGGTTCAGGCTGCTGAGCTTGTTTGATCACTCTCAGAGCACTTTTGAATGCATATAATTGTTCTAAAGAAGCTTTTTGTGTCAATAGGAGGTAAGTCGCTGATGTTGTTTTATTAGGCCATAGTTTAACAATAGAGCTTTAAAAAGCTTATTGCTACTCTGATGCTACTACCATCATGAAGCTTTTTCCTAAATTTTGGGTTAATTTTGTGACCTAAAGGATTTTTCAAGTTTAGAATTGTAAGGAAAATTTCCTGGAATTTCTTTCAAAGGCAATCAAAATTTGTGACTTAAATTTAAAAAACTATTGATATCATCTTACTATATTACAAATGATTTTGGTACTATTCTTTCTTCCACAGGTATTTTTATTGTCTGCAGATTCATGTATTTATTTTTCCATTTATCAGTTTGGCCTTAGACAGATTAGTTTATGAAAGAATATCGAAATCCCTTGTTAGCTAATATCATCAGCACTTCCTCTCCTTTGTGCATATTACATGTATTTGACTTCTGAAGACTGAAAAAAAGAGTTCGTTCCACTGCAACCATCTCAATACGTATTCTGTCTGTGGAGGAAAATTCTATCCAGTTGACACTATCTTAACCTTTTGGAAATGCAAATTTTGCTTTGGAAATTCTTAGCATGCTGCATTTTATTTTGTATAATTTTATTATTATAGTTTGCTTGTAAAACAAAAGGCAGAAAAAAGGACATATACAGTACACCAATGCCTCAAGCAAAAATAGCCCAGCTATCTAAGATGACCTGCTGTTGGAAAATCTCCTAAGTAACTCCGATCCCTCCCTTCATCATTCTCTCATCCCCAAAGTAATAAAAGTGGAGTTAGAACAGCAAACACCTGGCATGTTGGTCACGCAGCATGACTTTACATTGTAATCATCTCATCAAGGAGCTGAAAATAGCATTGTGCTGCAGTGTTCGAGTGGTACTGCTTCAGGAAGGAAGACAATAACCAGCATTTGGCAGCAGCCTACACGCTATCTGTGAGCGATACAGAAGTATTCCTCAAATTGTTTCCCTCATCTCATCTTGAAAACATTCACCTTGCATCCCCTGGCAATGTATCACCAAGGCCCACACACTTCTTGTCTCCAAGTAAAAGCTGGTGGGCACTTACTGTGCTGCACACAATCATAAAACCCTCTTCTGTATAGCAACATTTACTCCAGCTTTCAAAAAAATAGTGCATAAAATTTAATTAATTCTAGCATGTTCAGCGTGCCATATAAATTTCAGGAAAGAATGGCACAAAAAGGCTTTGTTTTAATGAATTAAGGTGAATCGTGAGCAGATAAGAATCATGATACATAGTTATTAGACTATGCAGCAATCCAGGAGTGTAAGATTTAAAGGAGAAATTTGGACAAGAGATCTTGCCCAAAAAGAATTTGTGAAGGTGATCAAGAGGCTGGAGATCAAGGTAATGCCATTTAGGACTATGGGGTTCACAGGGATTGAAAAAAGATTAGGAAGCAGACACAGTTTTTCAGAAGTGAATTCCATAGTGACAGCAAAACTTATTAATTTCTTGGAAAAAGTGCACAAATTTTGGAACTTATAAATCTGAGTATTTTTATGTTCAGTTGCTCATTCATACGTACAGCTAATAATCAGTGAACTAATAGTGCTTGTACATTTCTGGGTTTGGGGAACTGCATCTGCCATCATTAATATTTTTCATCACACTGCATAAGCACAGGTCTTTGCGTTCCTTTCTGCAGAAACACACTGGCAGTTACAATATCAGCAAAGGGAAGAGGACTAGAGCACAGCACCTTGGCACACTGTTTATCAAAATTTGTTGTTAGGTTGGCAATTCAAGTGAATAGGGCCAGTCAACTTGCATTCACTAGCCTGAGGAGACTGGTTTAGGTAATTCCTGACCTAAGTATGATTACTAAATAGTGGTATACTAGGAACATGAAAGAATTCTGAGTCCTAATATTGTAGCAGTTTCTAGATGTCAGGTAGGATGACCCAGATATCTGTGGAGAATTATGCATGCCTTCATTCCTAGGCAATATGATAAGAAAGCTGGTATTCCACTGGTTACGAAATATATGTATAATCAGTGCAACTGTTGTTATATAGAAAATAGTCCAAAAAATATATTTTCATTCTCTGAGGAGATTACTTCCATGCAAATTCTTCTATTTACCAAACTTGTAGTCTGCTTGGAGATATTCTGGACACTTAAGTTAGTATTACATGGCTTTCTGATAAAAAAATAACACTCTACAGAGTAATTCAAGCATACTGCATTACATGGACTAAGAACTGCCTGACTGGCAGGCCCACAAAAACAATCACCAAAGGGAATTGCCCTCAAATGGAGATGCTTCTACTGAAGCTTATCAGGAACAGGTGCTAAGCCATAACACCATGCAATGTTTTCTTCTGATGAAAAAAATGCAGATGAGAAAAGATGGGAAGAATGGTAATTAAGGAAGAAAGCAGGACGGTTGTACAAAGCAACCTGGACTGTGTAGTAAAATAGATCCTTGTTAAACAAAATATCTGTTAGCACAGTCAGAGCAAAACTGCCTCTGCAGAAGTAGGAAATACAAATGAAATGAAAGATTTTTTCCCCAGACATTTGGATGCTATTCAGAAACAGGCTTCTGTTTCTACAGAGGATGTTGGGATGATGAAATATAATTGCTGAATTTTAGCTGTGAGGCTGTGGAGACTAACACTGGAAGGAGAAACAGGGAAATAGAAAATAGTAGAAGGCAGGTGACTTTTCCTCCTTTGTATTGTGTGGGTGGTACTGGGCAGGGTATAAAGAAGAGCCTCAAATAATTCAAGGACTGAAGAAAATGGAAAGACTGTAAAGATCCAGAATTTAGCTTATTAAAACAGGATAACAGAGTATTTAATTACAGAGTGTAAGCACCACAAGTAGGAAGAAAATAGTGGTTACCAGAAGGTTTTTTATTCTAGCAGAGAACAGCATAATGAGAAACCCAGAATGCAAGCTAAACCCTGATAATGTTTAGTTGGAAATAATTTTTTTTTTTTTTTCCAACACTGAAAGCAATTACCTTCTGGAAAATGCTTCAAAGGGAAACACTAATTTATCTATTTTTAATATCTCTAGATTAACATTTGAATTGGGCTTGGTACTGAAACAATTAGAAAAACATTAAGATTTGTGCAATGGGTGGCTTCTTTTCTGGTCCTCAGAATTTTTGCATTCATTGAAGGTGATGTCTTAACATTCTTTTCCTACACAAGCATTTATTGTGTGTGCTTTTCATGCAATTTGCTTGTCTGAGTTCCCCTTTTTGAACAGTCTATTAGGTGGTAATCAAGGGCAGGGCCTGATCTGTACTTTTAATTCAACAGGGAAAATTTTACCTGATCTCCTGTGCTTTCTTTCACTTAGACTGACAAGCTTTATTTTCACTTTTTTTTCTTGTGACCGGGAACTATCAGAAGGTAAAACATGACGGGCAGCTTTGTAAAATGAAATTTTAAGCAATGGATGTGCTAATGCATTACTTTTTCCCAAGGTCTTCTCCAGTGAAAAATGAAAACCTGATTGCTGTTTTGCTGTGAGATATACTGGTGTGTCTCATGCTATGACTTTTTGGTATTTGGTAAAGAGTCAACTTTAGATAGAGGAAGACACGGAAAATACACAAAATTAAGACACTTAGAAAGGGACAAGGGAGACAACAACCTATAATGAAGGGGAATGCAGTTTGCCATGTTGGAATTCTATGTGGTGCTCAGCCTTATTATTTTTCCCCAGTGAAAGTCAAGAAGTTTTCAAATAATCATGTTTTAGCACAATGTGTGTCCTGGAACAGGAGCAGAAGAGAGAGACTGCCCATAACACATGTGCACATGACTGTTCATAATGTTTTGAAGATTCCAACCTCTTTAATTGCCTCTCTAACTAATCCATTACTTCTGCTGATTATATTTGCTAAAATAATATAAATTGAACAAAATTAGCTCTGACAGAGTACTTTCTAGAATGTAAAGAAATAAACACATTGGAAAGTGGCTTCTCGAATCAGAGTAGTAAACAGTCACGGCTAAAACTCGTCATTTAAGATTGATGATCTATGTTTGTGTGACTGGAATATGAGCTGAATATAGATTTACAACTACTTGCATTGACTTCTTCTAGGGGCTGGAACCATGAATATATCAGTTTCTAGATGCCTGGTACAGCAAAAATGAGTGTTGTGCCTTGTGCCCCTTCCAGCTTTTGGTTTATTGATCCTAGATTGCATAGTGTGTGGCTGCAAAACAGAAAACAAATGAGACCTGATGCTTTTCTCTGTGAGATATTGCTCTATGATTCAGTTAATGGTAGAGGAAATTTCTACCTAACTGATTTTTAGCTTATTATGAATTCTTCTTGGACTGATGCCACAAAAACACACCAGTATGACTTGTGCCATTCAGAAATTCTGTGAGAAAGACTGAAAAGTGATGAAAAGTGATTTACCGTGTCTTTCCTGAGAGCAGGTCTCCTCTGTTTGGAGATGGAGGCAACCAGAAGTAAAAAAGCTCATGTTGCCACTCAGCACTGACAACCTTGGTCTGTCAACAATAATACTTAACATTTATATAATGCTGTACTGGCATTAGCTAATTCCTAAAACACCGCTGGGAGATGAGTCACCAAACACCTTTATAAAGACCTTTATTTTAATACCTCCAGCAATGTTATACGCTGAAATGCATGGATTACTGGTATTCATCTCAAACAGAAGCTAGAAGGTGACAGTAGTATTTTATGGGTTTCTTTAAAAATAAAAATAAGAAGCAATGTAAAAAAAATTGCAGAAGCTTAGTAATGAGAGAGAGAGGTTTATGCTTTAAAATCTTGATTCAAATCACCTTGTGTCAATAGCAAATAAGAGGTAATTCCACTGGATAACTGGTTAATTTAAAATAAAGTCTCAAGGGATAGTAACTGATGTCAAAGGAAAACCCAGCGATGCACTTGTAGTAAAACAACATCTCCTTTAGATTGTTAATATGGACAGAAAAGCATTGAAAATTTAAAAATCTGGTTTTCTCACCTTGACAGCTGGGCCTCTTAGACAGCATCAAAAGATGTCATCATTCTGCCAGAGCAGAGCAACATTACTTGACAGAGCAAATCCTGCTGCAACAGTGGGAATTTATTTTTCCTCTCCTAGAAAACACCATTTTTTTGGGGGGGGGACAGGTTTATGTTGCTCAGGATTCATGCTCTTCTTCTGTGGTGGGCACAGCCACAGTACTGTCCTTGCCAGGTTGCAGCTCATCCCTGTACTTTTCCCTTTTGGTAGGTGATGGCTGGTGGCAGGCTTGCTAAAGAGCATTTTCTATGCTGCAATCTTGATCTGTGCTTGTTCTGGGACACCCCACAGCTCCAGGGCTGCTGGATGTGCCTGGGGTCTGATAACTCATCAGCAGCGCAGACTCCAAGTAGATCTTGCAGGTGACAAAAAGAGGGGCAGAGTGCTTACCCTGGTGCTATTTGTAGTGGAAGAAGATGTAGTATATACAGTAAAAGGCTGGAAATAAAGTGTATTGTTGAGCTACAAATAAATGGATTCTCCTGTTAGGCTCATGCAGAATGTCTCACTTCCTAGTCTGATAATTACTGACAACTGTTTCTGGTCTCTCTCCAGTCCAGGTGTGAAACACACAAATGGATAACTTTTCTGTGAGTGCTATTACTACAAATGAAGGAGAAGGACCTTTCAGAAGAGAAGGTTTCATCATATCTATGTCAGCCAAACAGAGTGCTGGTTTTTGTGTTAGTACTATGTACTTGCACACAGAAATACACTTCCATACACAGAAGTAAGCAAACTTCTGGTACTTCTATTTCTACTGTAGGCCACAGATTTTTATAGAGAAGGAATGACTTATTTGCAATTAAACTATTCAGAAAATTCATTGCTCACATTCCTGAATAAAATAATTCACAGAATCACAGAACGTTAGGGATTGGAAGGGACCTCGAAAGATCACCTAGTCCAATCCCCCTGCCGGAGCAGGATCACCTAGATCAAGTAGCACAGGAACACGTCCAGGTGGCTTTCAAACGTCTCCAGAGAAGGAGACTCCACAACCTCTCTGGGCAGCCTGTTCCAGTGCTCTGTCACCCTCATCACGAAGAAGTTTTTTCTCATATTTATATGGAACCTCCTATGTTCCAGCTTGCACCCCTTGTCCTATCATTGGATATCACTGAGAAGAGCCTGGCTCCATCCTCATGACACTTTCCTTTAATGTATTTATAAACATTAATGAGATCACCCCTCAGTC
Organism: Brachypteracias leptosomus; assembly: GCA_013401335.1. NCBI lineage: Eukaryota > Metazoa > Chordata > Aves > Coraciiformes > Brachypteraciidae > Brachypteracias > Brachypteracias leptosomus. Next base: position 17,846 of record VYZX01021291.1, on the reverse strand, counting down.
TCCTCTTCTACAAGTTAAAGAGATCCAGCTCCCTCAGCCTTTCCTCATAAAGGAGATGTTTCACTTCCTTAATCATCTTTGTGGCTCTGTGTTGGACTCTCTCCAGCAGTTCCCTGTCCTTCTTGAACTGAGGGGCCCAGAACTGGACACAGTATTCNACTGCTCTGCCATCATCTATCCACCTGGTTATGTCCTCATAGAAGGCTATCAGGTTGGTTAAGCATGACTTCCCCTTGGTGAAGCCATGTTGACTGTCCCTAATGACCCTCTTGTCCTTGATATGCCTAGAGACAGCGTCAAGGATAAGTTTTTCCATCACCTTTCTGGGAACGGAGGTGAGGCTGACCAGCCTATGGTTACCCAGGTCTTCCTTCTTGCCCTTTTTGAAGATTGGAGTGTCATTTGCTCAGGCACCTCTCCTGTTCCCCACAACTTACCAAAGATGATGGAAAGTGGCCTAGCAATGACTTCCGCCATCTCCCTTAGCACTCACGGGTGCATCCCATCAGGACCCATGGATTTATGGATGTCCAGATTGCTTAACTGGTCCCTAACCCAGTTGTCGTCAACCAAGGCAAACTCCTCCTTTGTACTGACTTCCTCTGGGGCCTCAGGGATCTGGGGCTCCTCAGGACAGCCTCCAGCAGCATAGACAGAGGCAAAGAAGGCATCTTAAAATCAAGATGTGTTGCATTAGGAGTCACAAATGCATACTTTTTTTTTTGTTAATTTACTTGTTTTCTACAAGGACTGTTGAAGCCAAAATATATCACAAGTACCTATCCCCCCACCCCCTCCAAAAAACACATCCAAGTGTTACAATAGATAGTCCATCAAAATACTTGACAGACATACTTACACTCTACATATAATGATGTCAAAGAGTAAAAACTAACCTTGAGAGTTCCTAAAATATTGGTGCTTTGTAGACATCATATATATGTATATGTGTGCAACATCGGTTTAGAAGATCTTTTAATATACAGGCTATTGATTATATATTTCGTGTGATCATAGGTACGGTCATAATAAAGACATATATGTTGCAATTGGATATTTTTCTGGATTGTCAGATGTACATTTTGGTTCATGTAAAATGAGAGCATGAATCAGAGTTGTTTGTCACTTTAATGTATGTGAGACAATAATAAACCACATTATGCAAGTAATCGATACGTCTTTTTTTCACCACAGAACTGTAAGTTTTTTGCAAACTTGCTTAGAACATTGACATAGACACCTGCATTGTGTGGCAAAGATTTAATATATGTGATAATGTGATTAATGCATGTGACACTTGATTTTTTTCAGTTTAAAAAGTAGCCTGTAAAATTTCAGTATTTGTCTTTAGTTGAATACAAGGTTCATTTGTTCTCTGTGCTAGCTTTAAAATAAATTCAGGAAGTTCTTTAATGAGGTACTCTTAGAAACAGCTTTTCCATCAAACACCCCAGATTTTACTTGCACACATTCAGAAGCAGCTAGCAATGCTATACTCTCATGACAAGCATGTGATTTGATTAACAAACATTATTTAATTCTGAAGTTTTAAACAGTTTATAAAAGAGCAGATGAAAAATTATTTTGGGAAACATTTCCACAGTATGCCTAAAAACAGGCTACAGATTTTTTGAGAGATTGTCTTCTTATACTAATGGATGTCCATGGCAAGAGACAGCTGTCTTAGCACTATTTATATAAACTCTTTTCAATAGCATTATATTACTGTGTGTTTTGACACATTGGTCTCTATTATTTAATTTACTATTTTTAAAAAAATTCAAAGATAACTCAACTGCCTTGTTTAAGGCAATATTTTCTGATTTCAGTGGCAAACAGTAAATGATTAATTTTTTTCCCTCAAGGAATGCCAATTTGTCCCCAGTGAAGCCAGCAGTGCCTGCCAGCTCTCTGCTCAGCACAGGAGTAGCTGGAGGGCTGAGATGGAAATGTTGGTAATGCAATGTGTGGACTCTTCATTTGGAGAACTCAAATGAAAGCAGGAAATATGATCAAGGTAAAGCTTTTAATTATGTTTGCCTTATTATGGTTGTGAAGCTTGCCTTTTGTGTCTTCCCCATAATTTACTCAAATTACTAAGTTGTTTTCAAGTTCTTCCTACAATTAGTGTGAATGAAGCTGACTGTTGACTGGCTAGAAATCTTTACTTCTCTCTCTTCATTCATTAAAAGCTGTCATGAACAGTGGTCAGGCACAACCGAGGTGCATAAAATTTATACCATACTTACAAAGTAAAGGATAGGTTAAATGCTTTAGAAGACATTTGTATATTTCAATTGTTCAATTTAGTCAGTGCAGAACCTGATGACATACCTTATAACAATAGAATAGAGTTGTGATGTAATTTGAATGACAAAATGGAGTGCAGAATCATTTTACTGTGCCAACTTGAGTTCCTGACATGAACTGTTCTAAAAATTGCTGTGGTGTCCCTGGCTTCAGCAGAGCTACTCCTAGAGAGTAGTATGAGGGCATATGTAATGAGTTTTTTTCAAAAATCCAAAGAAGGTTGAAACTATTAGCTGACAGCTTTCCTTAACCACACCTAAAAGAAGAAAATGTGCCATGTGAGGATGTTTGGGCAATAGTGGTATGAATGTTCCGCAGAATCATAAAATAATTCTTTGTTTAGCTCGTTGTTCCTTTCCTGGAGTAGACCTGGGCAACTTGCTCTAGGTGACACTGCCTGAGCAAGGTAGGTGGGCATGGACTATATGGCCACCAGAGGTGTCTGCCAACCTCAAAGTTTCTGTGATTCTGTGAAAACAAACCAGTGAAAACCTCTGAAATTTTGTAGTATGTAGGAAATACCATTCCCAGTATCAGGTCTTTTAAAAACTATCTGAGACTCTCAAACAAAGTAAATATTCACATTCAGCTTTTTCTTTGCCTTGTCATTTTACTTTGGCGATGCTCAATAGAATACCTTCTTTTCCCTCCCTTCCTTCTGCTCCTTACATTTTCAAAGAAGAAACTGGACAAAGAAGCTTAAGAGATGTTGACAGTGGTTGTAAAGGTCAGAGAAGGCAGGGTAGTGCGAATGTTAGAACAAAGTCCCTGGGCCTTGCATGACACAAACTATTGCTGGCTCTGAGTGGAACAACCTATCTATCACTTACTCTCAGGAGTCTCACCCAGCATGACCTCCATGCTACGTCTCACTAAGACCATGCAACATATCTAGCTAGACTTTTCTCCTTCATGGGAACATTCAATGTGTCACATCTAAAGTCCTTCTCCAGTGCGTGCTACTCACTTCCTGATCCCTGAAGAGACTATAGAGTCCTACAATGCTATTGGTTTCTCTGCTAAATCTCCACACCTTTGAATTACTCATTGGCAAGTAGAGATTCAGATAAAGCTGACGAAGTCCAAGTAGGCAGTTTTTCCCAGTACTGGTGCTGAAAGGGAAGAGAAGTCCTCTTTTGGAAGAAAATGTGCAACATACTACGAAAAGTTCTGCAGCTGATGTATGCCATAAGACTAGATCTACATTCAAAACTGAGATGATTAATCATAATTTTGGAGTCCAAAATGCACATACTGAAGATCCTTTTTCAGCTGTTATCTATATGCCTTAAAGGAGCTTATTTTGTGTCAACAAAGTCCCCAGACGCTGGAGTTCTGCTTCAGAGTGTGGTATTCAGTGACTGACACTGTGCTTAGCAGCTAGATTCTCATAAGATGGAGAAAAGATCTAGATTCCAGTTCCTACATCATTAGAAAGTATAATGCTTGTAGGAAATGAAACTTGTATGGTTTTGGATCCTGAATATTCACTGGGCCAAGGGAAGTTACTTTCTCTGTAACATTGATCATTACAATTTCTGCCCAGACACTAAACTTCCCCAAGGGATGAAGATGAATGGAAAGTTGTTATTAATGCTCATCTTGCACTTAAAGTAAGAGTTAACTCTACCAAACACACTTTAAGTTTTGGAAACTCCACTTTTCTAACTTTGAAAAGAATTGGGAACATACCAGGAAATCAGTGAAGGCTCAGCTTGTAGTGAAAAAATATGATCAGTCTGTTTAACTTACAGTAAGAAAAGAGGAAGGTACAGGAATGTAGCCTATAAATACCTATAAAAGAAACATTAGAAGACACAGCTCTTCAATCTATCCCACAAATGTGTAACAACCTCTAATGGAATGTAAGTTTAGAGAAATCCAGTCGAGAAATAAGACATAATATTAAAAAGTGAAGGTAGTTAAGCAGTGGAACAATTTTTAGACTTAGAGTGAATTCTCATTTCTCATATTCTTAAATCACAATCTGGTCTATTTATAAAATATATTTCTCTATTTTAATTACAGCTATTGAAATCAGCTACTGAAGTGAGACATTTTCTATATCCTATATTTCAAGCCTGACCACAAAAATCCCTTATAATCTTAACATTGGTGTATTTTTGGCTGTTATTTCCAGAGTTACTGACACAAGATAAGTAGAAGTGCATATGGCCACAATTGCAAGAGACGTTTAACTCTCATTGATAGTCTCTTTGTTAGGACTCTCATGTGGAGATGAGTTTGACCCTGTTGAATGGTTTACACTTTGCTGTCAAGCATTGTCTGTTCTTGTATAAAATAGAAGACTAACTGAAAATGATTGCACTTTAAAATATAGCATTCATTTCTTAGAAGTTTTTCTGTACCTGAACATTAGCAAGACCCATGTGCAGAGAGAGAAAGATAGGAAAAGCAGGGAACACATGGGAATAATGCTAGCAAGGATGAATATTCATACACCTCTCCTGCAGCAATTTCATCCCCTACCCTGGAAAAACAGATGTTTCTTGTTTGCCTTCTAGTGGCTTGAGTTTAGAATAGGTCTTGCAAAAGAGCTGAGTGAAACTGATAAGTTATTAGCTCACAGACACTTACTATTATTATAACAAGTTCTGAAATGTCAAGATGCCTTTGGTGGGAAACATCTTTGAAATGCCACATACTGTATTAAAAATGTGTAAGAACTAGATCAGCAGTACATGTGCATGAAACAGATCTAGAGAATCATGATTTTAAAAGAAAGAATGTTTTCAAAGTAGATGTGGGTTCTCTGATACCAGTGACTTTTCATTCAAGCAATTACATTTTTTGAAATCTTTGGCATGGCTGCATCTCTGAAACAGTGGTCTCCCTGGAGCTGCTCCACTTTCTGTGGGATGGGTCCCCCCGGCACAGCTGGGCCTACTGAATATAGCAAAAAAGACTGAGTGTGCTTTACACATCATAACATCATTTGAAATGACCTTCACAGACTCTTCTCTTTCCCTCCTGGAATATTTGAGACTAAGGATTTAGGCAAGGACTGGTATCTAAGTTGCTATAATACAGACAGGCTGCAATACAGACAATCCCACTCCTGCTGCTACTGAGAATGCAAATTCATGTGACTTTGTTTCCTTTGATGAAGCTACACTGATTTATGTTACTGCTCAGGGCTAGACCACAGCAATATATAAAGCAATAACGTATGAACTTACACACCTGCACCTTTTATGGCATGATATCTTAATGCGTATGAAACTGCTCCTCTTAGTGAATGAAAACTGCTGTAGTAGTATGACTGTATTTTTCTGAAATACATTCTTCTTTTTTATCACTTTTTTACTCCTTTACTATCTCAACTATATTTAGATCCACAGGATGGGCTTTTGTGTTAATAATACACTGTTCCTTGCTGAGAGGCATAAACTCATTCAAAGACGACCTTTGTTGACTGGGGTATCAAGGCTGTTTTCAAATATTGCTGATCTTTCTCCTCTCCACTCTGGAACACTAGTGACTGTCTCTGTGCTAGCTGGACTAAATTAGTCTGCACTCCTCTGATCCATTCTGCTGAGCACTGAAGTCTTACCAGAAATCTCTGCTGCTTATATGCTGTTCTGTTAAATTTAAATGGGTCAGAAACTCTCACCATGCTGTCAGAAAAGCTATTTTTAAAGTTAATACAGCTCAGAGCTGGATTAATGAGCGCACATCCCTCTAACTCTGCTTGAGCTCAGTATGGTCCAGCAGGAAATCGTGCCCTTGGCAAGCACACTTGAGGAGCCTCTTTCTGTGTCAATGCCCATGGCCACCTGTTCAGATGGCCTAGTGCCCTCTCACAACGTGGTCAGACAGCTGACTTTGGATGTTCATAAAAGCAAGGGCAGGTTTAGAGCCATACAAGGAATAACACTGCAAATGCCAGCTCTTCAGCAGTCCTGTGTGTGACAGCATTGGAAGCACATGCCTGGTTCTTCTCATCGTTTATGTGTTACTAAAAGTGTATCAGGACTGTCAAGAATACAGAATTTCTAGCATATATTTCTGGCTGCCAAAAATACATACATTCTACGCCAGGAAAAGAACACGGAGAATTGGATTCTTCCTATATTGATTTGTATTGATAATTAAGTAGTCTAATTTCACAGATTAAAAGAGTTCTCTCTCTCTCTTTTTTTTTCTCCAATATGGAAAAACTTCCCATATGTGTATATATATTAGTTCTTGCTTAGATGAGATACATACTCAAGCCTCTAGTGTTCATTTTCTACACAGAAGCTCCACATAACTGCACTAAGACAATTCACAAGTTACCTGCTACTGTCTCTTGTGTGAGACGTGGCAGCAGCAATATGCAACAGGAAACTTTCCCTAGTTGAGTAAAGCAACCTAAGGATTCTCAATTACTCAACATATTTACTTATTTTAGTTTATGAATGAGTCATTATTCCATTCTGCAACAATATCTGAACATCCAAATCTCATTCACTGTACTGTTGGTTTTGCTCTTGAAAAATATCCTCTAGCAAAATTACTATAAGAAACACAGAACAACTTTACCTTCTAATTCCATTTCCACCTCAGATAACCTTGAGAAAGAAACACTTTTCAATATGTTCAGAAACCAAATGAGTTTGGATAATAAAGGTCAAAAGATAAATTAAGCTCCAGAGGAGGGAAATAAAGTCTCAAAAAAGTAAGTATTGCCTATTTATTCTCTAAAGACTCTTATAACCTACTAACTGATAAGTCTAACTGATAATAAGCTATACATATTCATATCTGGACATGAACCTACTTATATTGCTGGCTTCTCTCTGGACATCAGACCAAGGAAACTAAAGTTTCTTGGAAATGCAACAGTCTTAATGCACTGAAACCAAGATTTTTTCAAGTAGGGAAAGACAATTAAATGAAGAGAATTACAAGTTAAGATGGTATAAGCCATCTTAAAAATTGTTAAGAAACTGAAAATAACAGCTTGACTCATCTGTATGAATGATCGGATAGTAATTTCATATGATTTTATGTGTCAAGTTCAAGTAGCAGCATTAATATAGTATCATTTTTTCATTATTTCTTTGTAGAAGTGTCCTGTTCAAAACCTGAACTATTTGTTCATAGTTAACTAGTCAGTTTAACAAAATACAAGCTTCCCTTTGGTGTAATTAGAAGTTACATTATTTTACTTACACAGACATTGTCAAATCAAACTCTCTAACAAAAACACTTACACCTGAATGGAGTCTTTTTACTCATACACAGATGATTATAAAGAGAAATATCTCATATGTACAATAATCTAAGTTCTTCAGTATGTCTTCTGCAACTCTTACTTGGTTTGCATGTGTCCTATGCTTTTGCGATCGGAGTCTCGGTCTGTCATCTGGTCACTGAAGTTGTGTGTCCACAGATGTCCACAGAATAATATGATAACAATGAAAAAGAGTGAAATGGTCATTAAACACTTAAGAATAACAGACCATGAAGGTATTCAGCTACTGTGCAATTAGGGTTTTTTCCTTATTTTGAAAATTTATTCACAGATACACACACACATGTACATGTCCAGTCTTGGTAAGTCACAAGTAAAGGAGCTGAAAATTTGGAGTTAGGGAGAGATTGTCACACAGCATTACTAAAAGACCTCTATCTCCTAAACCAGCTGTGTTTTATCAAAAATATACTTACTTCTTGTGACTGCTCTAGGAATGTCAGAAAAAGAAAGGGGTAACGGGTACAAACTGGAACACAGGAGGTTCCACTTAAATATGAGAAGAAA
>VYZX01021288.1:0-31854 GCA_013401335.1 Brachypteracias leptosomus | reverse complement strand
CCTAAAAAGTCCCTCACCAATAGATAGGGTAAAAACCCACAGAGTTCCAAGATTTATCATTCTTGCCAAGCCACAACCCATTTTTAATAAGACCTATTTTACAGAAAAGTCAAAAGATCTTGGTAACCTAAAAAGAAGCAACGAGTCCCTTGCACCTTACTGCTCTTCTGTGGTACAACCTAGAAATTTAACAGAACCACCAGCTCCTTTTGGACCAGCCTCCTGATCACCCAGGCTAGAACTTCTGGTTGATTTACAGTGTGTATCTTTTAGATAGATATCCTATTTTAAAAGCTTCCTTACAGATAGTGCACTATATACCTCAGCAATTTTCCAGCAATTATTTACTCTGGCTTAACTTATTCTTCAATTTATTCCCAGGTTAAATCTAATTAGCTTTAAATGTCCAGTATTTAGATTTTGTAAACCCTCTTTGCCAAAGTAAAGAACCCTGAAGTATCACCTGTTTTTGCTCAGATACATACTTAAAAATGGAGATCGAGCCACCTTTTTTTTTTTTCTTCTACATAGACCAATTTATGATGCTCTCCTGCTGTTGTTTAGGAAAAGATACGAGAGGCTAAAAGGAACCAGAGCAGAATCAAAGTGGGAGTGAAGACGAACAGTGATGATGCCAGTGTTGATTTTCTCTTGCTTCCCTGAGGCAACTACTGTCCCAGTGTCCCATGATGCTGTGAGATGTGGAACCCAACCAAACCCTCCAGCCACTTCAGTAAGTCCTTCAGGTATCGAAGCCAAAAACAACATCATGGGTGTGTCAACTCCATTAGTGATAATTCAGACAATCACACAAAAGAAGTGTTCTGCATGGCTCAGCAAAAGATTATTCGAAGACTTAAATCCAAATCAAAGACATGGACATCTTTGTTTCACTGTTAACTATCCGGCTATTAATAATGCTTACATGATTCCACAAGTCAACGTAGCATTAACAAAAAAAAAAACCTAACGAAAAACCCCAGGAGAAGACCTGTTCTTTACAATGAAACATCGTTTTAGCAAAACACCTGCAAAACAGACATGCTTCTGCATTCAAGAAAATTAATAAGGAACCTGGCAACCCAACAGAGCAGATTCTGGATATAATAACAAACATGGGACCTCATTTCCCCCAGTCCTACAGCACATGCATTACATGTAGACATGAACAGGACATCTCCACTCCACAGTCCCTCATTTGAATAAAAAAAGGCACCTTTCAGCTGCTGAAACACACAAGCCAATCAATAGGAGACTTTTTAGAACCTGTCTGTTGAGAGAGTCACAAATACACTCCTACACCTCCTTCTTTGGGCTCTGAAAGTAGGGTACTGACTTTGCAGTCTCCCTTTACTGCTCTGACCATCATGTGAGTAGCTTGATAAGACTTCAGTAATAAAGCTAATTCAAAGAGCAGTTTTGGAGGGCCTGACTGGCTATGAAGGTTTACACTTTCAGATGGTAACTGGATGAACAAGTCTGGTGATTTCAACTGCATTTCTCTAAAGGACATCATGCACTCATTACAGTGTAACCAAGAGCTGATTCCAGGAGCCCACCTGTTGAGGTCACTAAGGCTTCTCTCCAAAGTAAGGACTGAATAGGAATGGCAAGACTGACCCAAGGTGCAAAAAATTTGATTAATTTAAACTAAGTAGAAACTGATGACTGTAAAAATCTGTGGATTTGGGAAAAAAAAAAGTAAATAGTGGTAGAATGTGTCTGGAAGTATATAGTGCATGTATATATAGATGATAGATAAGATAAATGTTTCCTGTGCAACCTGCTCTAGGTGAACCTGCTTTGGCAGGGAGTTTGGACTAGCTGATCTCCAGAGGTCCCTTCCAACCTCTACCACTCTGTGATTCCATGATAAGCAAAATGACAGAAACGCACCACAATAAATGAAATACATTTAAGCATGTATACCCAAGTAGCAAAATAGAAAGTGTACTTCCTTTTCTATCAGTCATGCTACAGCAACCAACAAATCAACGCACATAAAACGTCATAGAAGGTCTGAACTGATTTATTTCTTTGATTTGTTATTTTTTTTTTTAGGAAATAGCCACACACAAATAAACCCAAATGAAGTCTGCTATTGCTCCTCATCAGCAGGAGGGCAGACTAAGATTGGGAGCTTTTCAGATGTTATTTCCCTGCAACGCTGGTGGTCTTAGGCTCCTGGCCTTTTTAAACTCTCTGTGCAAGCCAGACCAGCATAACAGAGACTGGGAAGAATTAACACCATTACAATAGTAAGAGTCCAGAGCATTACTAGCTACACCTAGAGAAATGGATCATATTTCCAAGTTGCATTGAAATATACAAATTTTTCATAGGAATGTGCAGAACTGGCTTAAACAAAAAACAGTCACCACAAAACATACTGATGTTTTCAAAACCTATAGACAGGGTAAGAAAATAACACATAAGAACATGAAATTTAAGCAAAAAACCATAACCATGGCTTCTGAAAACTCTTTAATAGCAACATCTAACTTGCAGAGCACTGAGATGCTATATTTACCTGTTAATTTGCTGCTCACAAAAGCTTAATTCTTGCTTGACTTCAGCATATGCAATTCCCACCACTACCAACAGAGAGCTGTGAGCATATATTGAGAGAAAAAGAAGCACTGTAAATAAAGTGTTGATACAATTGTTCAGCTTTCTAATCATTTTCCCCCTTAAGATACTAAGTTTTATGAAATTCTTTAATTGCCTATATTTATTCTCGGACATATGGCAGATTTTAAGGACTGTAAAACTAAGGAAACTGAATTCTTGATCAAAAACCACGTGTGCCAAGGTTGTAAGAGGGTTATAAAAGACAACCACTGTACACCAGTGCAGTGCCCCATAACTGTGGGGCTGACATTTGCTGCGTGTCCACCTCTAACAGCAGACTCAAGTTGTGCTGAAGCAGCACTGCTCACCTTACATGCACTGTGTCACTCAAAAGCTGTCACTTTATCCTGATTAAAACGCAACATCAGGAAAATTTGTTCTCACACTCGGTGCTCCTGGACCTACAATGATGTGCACTGACACACAGACATGCCTTACTGCTTCTACGTGCATTGTCTTAGAACAAGGATGAAAGAATATTGAAATTATATCTCAAATTCCTGGTATCCCAAACTGGAACTTCCTTCTCTGAATTACACAGCTTTAAGTTTTAGGTAGATGAGATTCTGGCTTTTCCATTTCAATTCATGCAAACTAATTTCACTAGATTTATCTTAAGGTCTTAGACAAAGATTTGATAAAGCATCAGTGATTTCATTTTATTAATTATTCACAAGTATTTTAATCGCATTTCATTTAGGTAATTACTGATAGAAACTAATAATCTGACATTTCTCTCATTTAAGCAGTAGTTCAAAATCAAATGCCAGCTCATTAATTAGAACCAAAATTTACCTCGTGCTCATGTTTACAAAGGCTATTTAGAGGCCCAAGCAGATATGTTTGGGTTTCCCTCCTTGTTCAGGGGGCATCAGGAATTGATCCAGATTTGGGGTTAAACCACTCAAGAGATGTACCAGCAAGCCTTCTCAGAATTTTTCTGCTATTCTTATCCTAAACACCCTAATAATAATATATTATTGCTAAATGCTAGACAATATTGAATTATTTTCTGCCCAACAAGCAAAAACAGATGACAGACTAATAGTTAAGACACTCTTAAATCCTCTCTGCCAATCATTTTTTATGTCTGTGGAAATTTTCTGTCTATCCAGCCTATGGAAAGCCCAGACAAGCAACATGAAACAGCAAATTGTGCACTCCACTGTGGAAGCTGGAAGAATAAAAAGTGCATAATGCTGTATCAAACTGCTATCAGCCAAAAACTGCTGCCAAATCTGGACTGTGTAGGCTACCTGCTCAAAAAAAGGCAGTTCCTTAAAAAGGAGGTTAAGCAGCAAATGGAGAAAGTTGATACAAAAACCCTCTGGTCTTGCCACTACATTAATGGCTTCACAACTGGGACATCAAGAACATGAATGAACAGTATCTATGCAGTCACTAGAAGTGAGACTAATCACAAAAGTGTCAGCATAATAAGGTAGATTCAGTGGAAAACTTAAATTTCATCATTTTCCTCAAAAGATTTAAGTTCTTTGGAGATTTCTTGGGGTTTGCCTCCTTTGAGCACAAAGAAACGTGCATCTCTTAGGACTGCCTCTGATAATAAGAAACCACTGAATTCAGACAACTCCAAATGCACTATTCTAGTGATCACCTGTATCTAAGCAGGTATTAGAGCCTACTAATTTAGACACATCTATACAAGGTTACTCTTACTATGTCCTCCCACCACCTTGTCTTTCTCCCCCACTGACTAGTTGTGCTGCTAGCTCTCTTCTTCCTCAAGCCAACACCAAATTCAGCAACATCCCCTCAGCACACCTTCATCTTTTGTTCTTTTATTCTTCATCTGTTTGCTCTTCTCCATCTCAAATCAGCCAAAGGGGAACACACCACTGAGAGAGAGCTCAGCAAGCTGTGCCCAGTAGAAACTCACTTTGACTGGCCCCAACAAGAACTCTCTTCAAACTGACCAGCTCCTTGATTCTTCTCTCAAACTAGTGGGTTCCTGGTTAATATATCTCAGGCCTCACCCACCACCCCAATGACCATCACCTAGGGGCAGGCAAGGCCTCACACAGGCGGGCCAGGTTCTGCCTCTGGGGCCTTGGGGAACAAAACATGTTGCTGGGCTGCTGGTCAATTCCAACTTGGGGCCCACAGCCCAGGCCCCAGCACTTCACTAGTCTAATAATTTCTTGGTCAGATGCCTAATGGCAGACTCCAGTCCCACAAGGGATGGGACCATCTAGGAGCTTTTCATTTAGTCAGTGTTTACAGCACAAAAAATGCACTGGAAATTATAATAAAAATTGCATTAAAATCATCTTCTATATTTCTAAACCACCTCAAGGAGAAAAATATTACAACTATCAAAATTCAGCATCAAAGGAAGTACTTTCTCATTCACATGCAAAGGTTCACTAGGTCTCTAAAGAAAACACATCAGAGGTCTGAAGCACCAGCAGAACCACCACAAATGCACCAGTCTGCCCAAGTCCTTGCAGAAGACAGGACAGCAAGAAGCTCCCTCTTCTGCTTTCCATAGTCTTTCTCCTCCTGACTCTTCCTGATAAATGGGGCTTGGGTTTTTTCTGGATTACCACTGGTGAGGCACAGCAGACCTCCCTGAGCTGCCCCGCTCACTGCAGCTGAGCAGCAGCCCCATGACTCCTTGGTGGGCTTGTCAGAGCTCACCCAGGGCCCGAGGTGTCCCGGGCAGCTCGCTCCTGCCAGTTCTCCAGGAGGGCAGACCACACAGGCTGCTGTGAGCACTGCCATGGCCAACGTCACCACTTCTGCCACACGTTGGATTCCCACGCCTGGGGAGCTGCTGGTGGAGAGTCACTTCTCAGCCCCAGACCCCACCTCAGCAAAACACTGATACGTGGAGAGCTGCACGCTCACACACATTGTGCTGCAAAGCAACGTGTTAGACTCAAGCATCAGAGATTTACTTAGAAGTATGCTAAAGATTCAAGCATTTTGATTTTTCTTTTTCTGGAAAAACTCAGAAAACAGAGAAAACACCACAGGGGGGAAAAAAAAAAAGGAAAAAATCTATAAAAATACACACAAAGACCTTTTCATCCAACCAGAATCTTGCGGTAATTATTTCAATACTGATTGAAATACTTCAATGGACACTGGGAACTGGTGTGAGGATGCAGTTGGTCGAGTAAGCTTGTCCATCTAAACTAAGCTTTAATTTGTGAAAAATTTGGCCTTTAGGATGAATACCCTAAAAAGCTCTGGTTATTTTGCAGCCCTAAAATAAATGAGCTTTTCATCTGTCCCAAGTACTCCTTGAACATCTTGGGTGAGCTGAAGGCAAGTCTTTTATTTGTTTTTTACTCCTGGCATTTATAAGAGACAAAAATCAAAATACTGATGTTACTTAACAATTTATGGTTCTACTTATAAGATACTTTCAAGTCTATGATATTTGCTCTGCGAGCTCTTTCATTCTTATATATTTGTCTGATCATACACCACATATCATTTCATGGCTACAACAGCACATGGAATCCACAAATATCATAAACCATTGCTCTTTGTCTGCAAACTGATGTGTGCCAACTACAGCATATAAGATAATGAAACACTTCACATATTATTGGCAAAGTATATGAGCTGTTAAATACAGGACCTCACAGTCTTACAGCCAAACACCTGGCAAAGTTCAAATGAATTCCACGAGTTTGGTAAAAGCTCATTTTTCATCACTTATTCCGTGTCTACTCAGAAGCATTTTGGTTGTATAAAAGTCAAATATTTATAGTTCAGTGCCCGGGGAGGAGCATCTTTCCCATCAGCTGCCCCAAATGAAAAGAAACCCCAAAAGCATCCCTTAACTTATTCTGCCAAAAAAAGCCTTCCTTGGAGGCTGAAAAGGTTTGGCCAGAACAGCACCCCACAATCTGCATCTTCTCTCCTGTTTTTGCCCAGTCACTGAACTCAATTTGGATCAGCAGACCATGATGGAAAAGCTCTTTCTAAAAATCTTCTGTTCAAGGCAAAACAGGAAGCTCTGTCATCAGTGAACCTGCTCAGCGCTTCCTCTCTTCAGACTGAGAAGTTCTGACAGCCTGGATGAGTCACAGAGAACTCAGAGATGACTTCTGGGGTATTCAGGCAAATAAATCCCAAATTTCCAAAGTGTTGAAGCCTAACCATCTGTACGAACAGCTCTTCAGTGAGGCTGTTTCTGTACCTTCAGAACGAACATTACAAGGCTCCTTCATATAAATGGAGAGTCTGCTCTGCGGGATCAAATAGTTTGAACTTCCCATTTGACTTCAAAAAGTCTGGTGAGTGCTCGACACAGATTTTGTTTGCTAAATGCACACTAAGGCATATGAAGAGCATTCTTCTTCCAAACCAAACACTTCTGAGTCTATGGTAGATTCTGGTGCTCTCATAGCCAACTCACAGCCTACTGTCAACCTTGAAAGCAACACGCATGCCCATGTTGATAGAAAAAAGTCTCAAGAGATTTCAGCTCATGTGCTTGCAATGCTGTCCTGGGAATCCTCTTTTAATACTTTTACGATTTTAAGACATAACCTCACGCAGCATAATGTATCCTGTCAAAACCAGTATCACAAAATCTCTTAGAGATGGGACACTAATGGATAGAGATGTATAGAAGAACTAAATGGATCCATAGCAATCCAATGAACTCAATGCTCCTGTCTAATCTACTTGAGCCCTGGAGGAGGATAACTTCCAGCACGCTCTTGGGGGTTATTTAAAAGCCTAGTAAGAGACTGAAAACATATAGCTGAGAAGGATCCAGTCCAAAACCAGGAACATCCAGCAAGGATAAAGGCATTCAGAACCTCTTGCATCTACGACATTGGTTAAGACATGCGATAACCAAAGTTATTCCCATCTGACAGCTGTTCAGTAGCCTACACAAAGTGAAACAGTGGTTTCACTGCAGTTGGTAGACAGATGTTTACATTATCGATGGAACTACGTGGCAAGTTCAGCAGAGAAGCCAAGCAGTTTGGCTAGGTTAACACACCAGTGATAACAGAAGAAAGCCTCCAAGTCTGATACTGCTCCCCCCCACTTGCCGTTCATGGGGTCAGCCCAGGTCGCAGCCAAGGAGCTGTGCAGGAAGCACTCACACTTCTGCTATCTGGTCTGCTTGCAAATACAGGAGTCCAGACAATACAGCATTTCATGCAGACACTAAATTAGCAACTGTAAGCAATTCTGAAGTGACACAAACCTCTCTCAAAAAAAACCCCCCAAAACAACCACCTACACGTGACAATTACTTATATCCCTTCAGTCCCTAAACAATTTTGTACTGCAAACAGCTTTGAAATATGAATAAGCCCAAAATCTCAGAGGCCTTGGCCTTCTTGAGAGCCAGTCCTGAAGCGTGGACTAACTGCTCTTGACTTTGTCCCTGATGAATGCACACAGGCAGCCGGCTGCTACAGCATGGGGCTGGGTTCTTCAGATTATTTTGCTCCCAAAAACCATGCATGCAGTCAAGGCATTCATTCTTTTAAGGAGAATATTCAATGAGGGAAAACTGAAACACGCCAGGTTCAAAAGGGCAACACAGTCAATTGCTACTGAAATTCAACATCTAAACTACTTGCTCTAATACATCTCAGAACTGCTTGTCAGTTTGTCTTAGATGATCACCTGAGAACCCCTCTAATGAACAGAGCGCTGGGTTTCAGTCACTGGTACCGACCCCTCTGTCACCACGAGGTGACCCCTCTGCTGGTAGTTCTTCTGTCACCATGAGGTGACCCCTGTGCTGGTAGCTCCTCTGCCACCCAGTGCTGCTCCTCACTCCCTGAAGAAGCCTAATGAATCCCAGCCTGTGCCAGGGCCCTGACTGTTGTAAGGGCCTTGCCCAGCCTCACCAGGGTCCATTCCCATCCCTACCCCGGGCCCCGGAGCCCCACGTCCCCACAGCTCGAAGCCATTAATCCCCGTCACAGCCCCCAGCCCCGCCATAGGCCTCCCAAAACGTGATGCCGGTGGCCCACCCTGGCCTCGGCCTGGCCACGCCGGGGCTGCGCCTTCCCGCCTCGGCCCCGACCCCCGTCCCCACGCCTGGGCCGCCGNACCGCAGACAGGGCTCGGCCCGGCGGCAGCTCCGCTCCGGGCCGCGGCGGGGGGCGGGGCCGAGGCGCTGCTCGAGGCGCCGGTTCCACGCTGCGATCTGCGGCCCTTCCGCACCAGCACCCCTGCATTCACCAAGTGACGCTGTCAACCCCCGAGCAGAGATCTCTCCTCGGGAAGCCCATCAAGTGTTATAGAAAATCAGCAGAGAATGGTTTGGGTTGGAAGGGACCTCAAAGATCACCTAGTTCCAACCCCCCTGCCATGGCAGGGACACCTCCCACCAGACCAGGCAGCTCAAGGCCCCATGCAACCTGGTCTTGAACACCTCCAGGGATGGAGCATCCACAACCCCCCTGGGCAACCTGTGCCAGTGTCTCACCACCCTCAGAGTGAAGAATTTCCTTCTAATTTCCAATCTAAATCTACCCTCTTCCAGTTTGAGCCCATTACCCCTTGTCCTATCACTATAGGCCTTTGTGAAAAGTCCCTCCCCAGCCGCCTTGTAGGCCTCCTTCACATACTGGAAGGCTGCAATAAGATCTTGCCCGAGCCTTCTCTTCTCCAGGCTGAACAAGCCCAATTCTCTCAGCCAGTCTTCATAGAAGAGGTGTTCCAGCTCTTTAATTATCTTTGTAACTCTCCTCTGGAACCTTTCCAACAGGTCCACATCCTTCTTGTGCTGGGGGCTCTAAAGCTGGACACAGTGCTCCCCCTTGCCCTACTGGCCACACTTCTTTTGATGCAGCCCAGGACCTGGTTGGGGCTTTCTGGGCTGCACTGGCACATTGTTGGCTCATGTAGAGCTTTTCATCAACCAGCACCCTTGAGTCTTTCTCCTCAGGGCTGCTCTCAATCCAGGTGCCCTTCACATACTGGTAGCAGGCAATTACAGCTATTTAGCAACTGCACCAGAAACTTCTGGGTCAATGGCTATGCAGTGGCTTTGTCAAGAAGCGAGACGGGTGCGTAACCAGGCTCAGGGCACCAGGGTGAAAAGCCAGGCTAGGAAGGAGATATGGTGCAGCAGCACAAGCTGCAGAGAGGGGTGGCTGCAAAACACAGGCAGCCACACTAGAGATCAGACCAGATGCAGGATCTGAAATCCATGCTCTTGAGGAGAAACAGCACGTAACACTTAACGACATCACATGGTCACGACCCAAGCTTGAAACCTCTTCTGAAGGAACAGCATCTCTACTAATCCGATTCCCACTATGAGCACACCAGGGCAGTGGTTCAAGGATGACTCGGAGGGAAGGCTGCCATCTCCTGACTCACCAGCCCCACTTCCTGCAGCCTGGCCTTTCAAGTCTCCGTCCCGTTACCAGCTCCTGAAGTCAATCCTCTTATCATGTGAAGTGCAATGAAGTCACAGGCCCCCACAGACTGTGTCTGTACATACTCTGCCTCCTCTGGGTTTTTGTCTGGAAATTTGTTGCTCATACTGTTCATATGAACATTTTTCTCATTGAGATCCAAGTAAAATTATTCATAAAATTTATCAGGTTTGCCAGTATCTGCGTGGATTGTGAGAGTTATTTTGTGCCTGTGGATGCTCTGATGCTGTGAAAAGTCTTCCTTTAGGTTTTATTCATAAGTTGAAAACTCAACTGATAGCGCTTCTCCTGTCAAAAATGCAAGTAGAATGAATGCAGAAGTATTTCGTAAAACCCCTCCCATTAACAACAGGGGATTTGAGATAGGGATGCTACTCCCAAATGATAAAAAACTATTCCTCACTGGCTATCTCAGTGATATGGTGCCTCCTCAAAAAAACCCCAGAAGAACAGACCTAAAGAAGATCATACACCGAGACATTTCACAGTGAGAGGTCACAATCTTTTACCTCTAATCTTAACCAATTAGCTCTGTCTGCTTTAGTCTGTTCAGGCAAACCTAATTAACAACTTCAAACAGCATTTTGCAAAATGCTACCTCTAATCTGAAAATATATAAATCACCAGGAAAAACTGCACATAACCCCCAATCTGCTCTGCTTATTTCTGCAGGGACCTTTCACGCAGCTCTACTCAAGTTCACTCAAGGGTACAACACTCTAATGAAACAGGTGAAATTCTGGTAGGTGACATCTCACCCCGGTGGGGCTGTGAGCTTGCCTTGGGTAGCCTTAAGGATGTGTCTTCTGAGCCCACTGGGGCTGGACCTGTGTAGCAATTAGCAAGCAAACAGGCAGGGAAGGCAGCCAGTCTGACCACAACCTGCAGCAACAGGCACTGGAAATGCAGAGCACTCTCTTTTAAAAGTTAAAACAAGAGCACTCAAAGCCTGGCACAAGTCTGGAAAATTGCTTTGTAACAAGGAAAAGCAAGGAGAGATCAAAAGTGTTTCATTTTCTATGCCAATATCCAGGCTCTGAAGTAAAGCAAACAAAATTTCCCAAATTTCTGCACACAAAAGAATTCTTATGCAAAGCAACAAGGAAGAGGCAAATCAGTAGCAAGGACGATGAAATAATGCCCGAGAAACTATAAAAGAAAGAAAAGCAAAAGCAGAAATATGGAGAGAAAAACATCACAGTGAAATTCGTAGTGGAAAGATGTTGTTAATACAACTACATTGCAACTAATACACAACCAACAGGAACTAAAAGGAAGCTGCATGAGATAGACACAGCAAAAGCTCACAGCTGCAAAGGGAAAGTGGCGACAAATGAACTGTGAACTGATGGGACATTGAGGCATCTGGCCTGCAGTATCCAAGCATAGTTCCAGCTCCCTGGTCCATGCACCTATTTTGACACCATCCCAACTCCATGCTATGAGAAATCTTAGTGAGCACCAACCCTACACAATAATTTGGTCTCGCAGGAAGGAAATGTCAGGTAGTGGTAGGACCAGGGGGAATGGGTCAACTAAAGGTGGGTAGATTCAGATTAGACATTAGGAAGAAGTTCTTCACCATGAGGGTGGTGAGACTCTGGAACAGGTTGCCCAGGGAGGTGGTGGAGCCCCATCCCTGGAAGTTTTTAAGGCCAGGCTGGATGGGGCCCTGAGCAACCTGATCTAGTGGGAGACGTCCCTGCCCATGGCAGAGGGGTTGGAACCAGATGATCTTTAAGGTCCCTTCCAACCCTGACAATTCTATGATTCTATGATTTTACGAAATGCAGGCACAGAGGCCAAAAGGGCCCTACAGAGCCCTTTGATCTGGCCTCCATCTAGGTCCATAGCTTGCTTTTCAGGGAAGGTACCTTACTGTATGCAGATGCAGCCATAGGCCTGGTTCCTCTTGAGGTGCTCTCTAAACTCTTCTTCTGGCTCTCATTGCTGAAGTCACCCCACTGGAGATCTCCCTAGTGGTGCTTGCAGCCTGGTTTTCCATCCCACACCCTGGAAGAACCTCCTTTTCAAAATTTACTGTGGTTCTCTTCTTTATTTTCTTTGTTCTTCCATCTCTGTTGCCACCAACATGCAAACAGTTTGAGGAGGATTCTTTCTGGCTGTGGGAAGCAACAAAACAAAGCAGGGATAGTCAATACAAAATGAGTGTCTGTGGCTGAGGAGGGCTCCATGTTGGGCAGATACAAAAACAACAGCAGCAAACAAATAGAAAATCAATTAACCCATACCAGAGAAATTACTGAGGGCTACATGAGAAGCAAGATGCAGAGGTACAAAGCTCACCTGTCCTGAGAAAGCCAGAGAGGCTGTTGACAAGTAAGTTTATCATTTTGTGTCGCGCCAACCTCCAATTACAGCATCCAGCAACCATCAGCCCACCCAAGTCCTACTGTCAAAAGAGCTGTATGTTCTCACTGACAAATGTAAAGAGTTGTGGAAAAATGTATCCAAAGCCTCACACACAGCACCTTACATTTTTTGACTGTTATAAAACCACCCTGAGTAATTTCCAAAATCATGGCCAGACCCTAAAGAATAATTTTTTCAAAACAATGTTGTGGATGTTTCTGTTAACACTTTGAGCATATAATTTTAGTTTCTTCATTTGCTAATAGGCATTATGTTCAAGAGACAGCAGAGAACAATGTGGTTGCACTCAGTCAGGGGCATCTTCTGGATGGAATGGAGGAAATGGTGCTTTTCCAAGAGCAATTGAGTAACTTTTCGGGGAAAAAGTTTCTGGAGTGCAGAAGTCAAGAGTGGAGAAATGCACAAGGAGGAGGAGCCTGCAGCACAAGCAGAGACAGGAGAGATCTAAGAGAGGCAGAGGAGACAGACACAACCAAAGGCCCAAGCTGGTGTACATACTTCTCCCAGGATGCTGAGAGGGGATTGTGAAGATTTCCTTACAGTGCAGGAAGCCACTGGAAATTGTGGGCTGAGAAGAAGACCAAAACATAAGGACACATTGGCCAATGGGGGACAGGGCAGAAATGGGTTAAAAGCCTTTCGTTTCCATTGTCTCCAAGTTTCTTCTTTTTAAAAAATTCATTATTCTAGCTTATCTTCTACTGAAACAATGTTCTCTTTGGCAGCATATAGACAATTTTGAATGATAGAGAGAAGACTAGCATAGCACCTGCACTAGTTGGGTGGTGAGAAGGCTCCACAGTACCGGAAAAATACTGACAAACTAGAGCAAATTCAGCAGCAGATCAGACTGGTGACAGGGCTGGAGCATAGGCATATGAGGAGAAACTTAAGGAGTCCATTCAGGTTGGAGAAGAGTCTCAGAGGAGACCCAACTGCTGTAACTACCTGACCTCAGGGTACAGAAAAGACAGAGCAAGATTCTACTTGTAGCTGCATAATGATAGACAATGGACACAAGCTGGAGCATAGAAATTCTAATTAAATCTAAGAAAAATATTTTACCACAAAGGTGATCGAATACTGGAATAGAGGTTCTGGACTTCCTATCTTTGGAGGTGTCAAGGGCTTGACTGGGCATAGTCCTGAGCTACCTGATCTAGTTAGACCTCCTCTGAGCAGGGGGTTGGACTAGATGACCTCCAGAGGATCCTTCCAGCCTAAATTCTTATGTGAAACTCAGCTTTCTAGGTTCAAAGACCTGATGTTTTCTGATGTTCTTCACCTTAAAGACAAGGTGCAAGACAGATCTCTATCATACAGAGGTCTCCAACCTACCCAGACTGATTACAGAAATATCATGTCATTTTTGAGAATAATGTTTATGTCAGATAAATATTATTCCTTCTTATTTGTATATCCTACAAGACACTGCCATCTTGGGCACTTGACTCACCAAGCTATTTTAAATCCCTTCTGTCTGTTTTACCTCTGTGCCCTGCTCTCAACCCCTACCTTGCATCAACACTAATCTTTTAAAGGATTAAAAAGGTTTCTACACATAGGGTAATAAAGCTCGAGATACATATAGTTTGTTTCCCATTTTTTTTGTTCCTAAAAGGAAATGTAGCCTGTCTTCTAAATCACAAATGATGGTTTAAAGATGATTAGGTTCCTTACCAGGATATGCACCCACACACACACACACACACATACATGCCTTATGAAGAGCAACTGAGGGAGCTGGGGTTGTTTACTCTAGAGGAGAGGAGACTGAGAGGAGACCTTACTGCTCTCTACATCTACCTAAAAGGAGGTTATAGTGAGGCTGGTGTTGGTCTCTCCTCCCAAATCGCTAATGATAGGACGAGAGGAAATGACCTCAAGTTGCACCAGGGGAGGTTTAGATTGGATATTAGGAAGAAATTCTTTACTGAGAGAGTGGTCAGGCACTGGAACAGGCTGCCCAGGGAAGTGGTGGAGTCACCATCCCTGGAGGGGTTCAAAAAATGAGTAGATGTGGCGCTTTGGGACATGGTCTAGGGGTCAGGGAGATGTTGGGATGAAGGTTGGACTTGATGATCCTAGAGGTCCTTTCCAACCATAATGATTTTATGTTCACATCTACACCTATACCCACATACCAGACATATCAAGTCTTGTGCACTTTTTGTGTTCCATCTCAGGCTTCCACAGAAGCCCCCACCTCCTGCCTTTGCAATGCAGTGACTCAGCAGCAGTCCCATCCATTGCTGTGCTGACCAGCAGTACCCAGTGTATCTTAGGAAGGCTTCCAGGCTGCCTTCTCATTGAGAGCACTTACACAGGACTACAGAGCCTCCTCCACAGGTGCAGTCTTCACAGACTTCCCTGTTGCACAGGTGGCTTTGCTCTGTGTACCAGGGACAGCCCAATCACACTAGAAACACTTCTCTCCTGCCTATCAAAGCTGGCAAAATGTGAGAGGAGGTGTGAGTGGCACAGCTTGCCATGCCTTCCCTTAGTGCTAGTTTTGAGGTCTGCTTAACAAGTAGCACATTAATATTGAGAAGAAAAGAAGTCAGGAGGCTGGTTTGCCTTCTAGATTTGCTGATTCATTTGCTGCTCCTCAGTAGGCTACTTCATATCCACATCTCAGCGCCACCATATGCAAGAGGGGTGATTATAACGACATCCCAGCAGAAGCTGTGGGACTCCACATCTACAGAGCTCTTTGCAAATATAAACTGCACCAAAATATAAATTCTTTTCTGTAACCCCTTCAAAATTAAATATGCAGAAACCGGTAATTCCTCACGGTTCCTCTGCTGGCCTGGAGTAAGGAATGGCCTCAGTGACAGAACATTGATTCTTTGCACACAATCTATGATCTCAGACAGGCAAGATTGGCCAGTTTAATGAGATACTGCAAGTTAATCAACCGTTTCATTGCTCTGGCCCCTCAGAAGTGTGCTAGGCATTGATTACAACCACAAAGTGTAAGTTATTCTGGTTTGTTCAGCACCTCAAGTCAGCAGCAGTAACTCCTCATGTGTTTGAACTCTGATGCTGGCATTCCCACGCCACACCACGTTAGGCATTCAGACAACTGTGCTGGTCACATATTTCCTCTTGCTTTAATAGGCCTTTCAGGAGTGAACAAGCATTCCCTTGTATACTACTATGGTTCCCGTCACTTGATGGTCACACTTAATTAACCACTAGTTTAGTAGAGAGCTGGTTACACTTCATTTCATTAAGTGATTTCATGATCACCAGAGGTACACTGACAGCTCTGTTAGCTGAAGCTCTGTGAGAAGAGGCAGCAGAGACATCAGTAACATTTTGCAGCACTTCCTCATCACTGATTTTCCAGGCACTACTCTTGCAGGGCACAGCTAGTTACATTTCCATTCTCATTTAGCTTTTTGGCTCAAGGCTATCTCAGCCTTGATGTAAGATAGACTATACCCTATTACTAATCCCCTTAGCAATGTTGGTCCCCACATCCTTAAAGTCATCATTTTTATATAAATATAAAGATATTAAGAATGTCTTCCCTCCTTTAGGTTTTTCTGCTCATGGTCAGCAAATAAATGCAATTGAAGGACAACATCCCATCTAAAAATGTAAGCAAGAATCAACTAAGAAAATGATAAAAGGTTCCACAGTGTGATGAACCAGGCAGTTTAAAAACACTAGGCAATTAACTCTAAAATATGTATCACATGACACAAAAAACACCAGCAACGTTAGCATAAGCACATTGACATTATAGGATGCCAGTAAAACCATTCATTAAAGCTGCATACCACAAAAACCTTCTCACAAGTTTATGCTCATTCATAGGGAGATGTAATGCACAGGTGGTTTAACGTTTTTAATGTGAATGGGGGGATTTTGCATGGCTGTACTTCAAACCTAGATATAGAGCTCAGACTGCATGTGTTTTAAGCAATATTTCAGTTTAAGAGGGAAAGAAGTGTTAGGAAAACACCATCATAGAGGAGGATGAGATGAAAGAGGTGTAGATACAGAGCACAAACCAAAAATAATGCCAATGACTTGAATTCTGTTGTGAAGCCCTTTATCTCTGTCACAGGTTTGTGATCAGAAATTGTAAAAAATGCTCAACAAGTCATATTTCATATAAAAATTGCATCTTTGCTCTAACAATCTAGTCTTTATTTCACATGATATGAAGAAATAGCAGAACATTTACTATTCACTATAAGCAGACAAGAAGGAAAGAGTATCTTGTGCCAAAGAGTCAAATGATATGACTACTTGTTAGTGCCATTCCTTAGGGACCTGTTCTATATAAGGACCAGGAGAATCAAATATTCATGAAAAGCTTCCTACATATTTAATCAGTTTTCACTTTCCTATTTGCTGCTGTTGTTTGTGATGAGACAGATTTGACACTGGAGTCCAGAATATGAGGAAGCCACTTGCTTCAGGAAGTCCTGGGAGGAATTCTGGTTTGTGTGTCTTCACAAACACACATATATTACAGAAAAAACCTCATCTAACAATGGAACTAGATAATAATGTGTGGAAAAATGCACCATACTATCCTCCACCCAGTTCACACCACAGTTATGAGAAGTTCCATGTAAATTGTGTGAACTTTTCCTTAGAAATTACACTTGTTACTGACAGGGAGATAAAAAAACCCATAAAATCTCACATTGCTTTTTACAACTGGTCTACAACTATTATTATAAATATTTGTATTCCTGTAATATCTTTCACCTATGTGCTCTTCACAGTTACTCTGGGGGACCCATATCACTGTTCCAGCTTTAAAGGCAGAGTAAATGACATGCCAAGCATTTAAGTGACCTGTTCAAAGTTGTGTAACGAGTTACAGATATCTTGGCTGTCTCCAGACCTCATACTCTGCACAGCACACCCCAGCTACAGTCTGCCCTGAGTCATTTAGCCACAGACACTGTAATCAAAAAGAAATTGCATTACTCAAGTCTTAGAAGGGTGATAATTTGTATAATCAATAAATCAAGGAAAAGGAAATCAGCAATGGGCTTTGAACCAAAAATGCAAATTCGTGGCAAGGTTATTCAGATTTGGTTATCAAGAGAAGCAGAGATTCTCACTGCCTTAAGGGGAAACCACAAGACATTTCTAGATTAGATCTCTTCTGCTAGCACGCAAACCCTAATTCCCTCGAGAAAAACTTTGCCTTTTCCAGGCAGGTGAGGCATAGATCAATGGTGACAATGACCTGTCTAGTGTACTAATGAACAAAAGATTACTAACTGCAACAGGATCTGAATAAACATCCACCTCCATGTCTCTTGGATGATTTGCAAAGCATTTCTCACCCTGCATATGACATATTTTAACTGACCATCTGAAGAGCATTTCTCATGTACCTTCATAAGTTTCTGGGCTGCCAGTTATTTGCATTGACTGCACTGTTAAATTTTAAAGTGCTGTGCATTCTCTGTGGTGCTACAAAAGGAACATTATTGATAATGGAGACAAGATCCAGCCGGGAAAACAGGAGAAAATCCAACAAAACTTTGATTCATAGGAGCCTCAAAGCTGCATGATTCAAATACCAGAAATTCACTTCCAGGAATTTTGGCGAGTTTTAATAACCAGTAAATTACTACTAGTTTTCCTTGGTATTCATTATAAAAGCATTAATAGCAGTGGAATCCTTCATACGTGTTTGATTTTAATATCCAAATCTGTGGGAATCCCTCTGGTATTTGACAGAACAAAATTAAACTTCAATTACAAAGTCATAGAAGGAAATCTAAAAGAGTCTTTATCCAAAAAACTGTTCACATTAATTTATTAACGAACAACACTTTCCAAGGTTTCAAACATTGTATGACTCCAAAACCATGAAGAATGGTTTAATTTGTGCTCAGTTTGTAAATGCTGCTTTTATACACAAAAAGTACTCCCACAATTTTTCATGTTGCTTCCCCATTAATAGAATTTGCCCCATACCTTACAGCACATGAACTTAACTTAAAATCTTAGCTTATCAGGTGGAAGGAGAGAAAGTGCCTATTCTAGGAATGGCAGAAATTGAAATAAATATAGGCAACAGAAAAGCAGGTCAAGCTAAGAATGGTGATGGGAATTTGGCAGGAGCCCACAGTCAATACTTTTCTCTTGTGTACAATTCTCCCTTCCAATTTCCAGCACATGTAGGACAATAAGAAAGGCCAATCTCTTATCCCTTTCAGTTGCCCACCTCTCTCAAGACAATACTTCCTCTCAGTTAAACATACATATTTCAACATAAAGATGCAGATATGGAAACATTCACCTTTTTGACAGGCAGATACTCAGAGATTGAAGATTGAGTCCTCACTGAAAGGCTTTGCCAACAAAACTGCTGCTAATGGCTATGACATTTTTTCATTGGGAGGCATAGACATAGTGTGACAAAAACATTCTTGACATACATGCTTCACATATGATCTTATGTGTAACATCTGTAAACACATGGATTCTTATTTTGTCTCACGAGCATTTAAATTAATGAGTTTTGCAAGTGGCTGAAGAGACATAGCTCTGGGCTACAATCCCACATGTCTAGATGCAACAGCTTTTAAGCATCTCTTCTCTAGAAGGGATCAAATGGAAAAGCTCTGATTATTTTTTCCTGAAGAAGAACATGGGCTCAAAAAACCTGAGGACACATCCATGGCCCTGAATCCAGGGGCTGCTCACCCACATCAGGGCTCTGGCACCAGCTAGAGCCTGAGCCTCTCCTCCAGTGGGAAAAGCATCAGGTCCTTCCTGGTGATCACCCCAACCACTTGGTTCTGTGGGTCAACAACAGTGAAGTGGCAGAGCCCCAGGGTGCAAAAGATGATGCAGGTGCACTGCAGTGAGAAATGAGCTTGGACTGGCATGGCAGATTTGTTTATGTATGGCTCCTGTAAGGTAAAGAGAGAAGACACAAGGGGGAACACGAATGCATAAGTGCACCCCGGTCAAAGGGGTGGGAAGGAAAGGCTGAGGAAGGATGCCAGGAAGAGAGAGGGAGCAGCCTTGAGGGACAGGAGCCGATAAGAACATTAGTTCTCTCCTGTTCCACATCCCAAATTATACCTAAAACATCAGGAAATACCATAGTAAAAAAACCACTTTCTTTTTTGGTGAACCATCAGGTTGACTCTAAATAAAGTGTTATGACTGGAATGTACCCAAATCTCACAGGCTTAGGAAAGTAAAGTTGAGCTCCATTGATATGGTCTCAGTTTTTAGTTGGAAACAGTCAGTGACCCCAACATTTATTAAGTCTTAAGATTTTTTTATAGCTGCTATCTCATTACACAACCATTTGTGACATCCTGTAATGTTTTGCAGTAAATGCTTATAAAAGTCAATTCACATAGAAACATAGACTGAGAGGAAGAGGAGGAAGAAAACAATCAGATGGCTCTGAGAAGAAGAGGACCTGCAAGTTCTAAACTCTGGTCACTGACAACTATGAGGGCTATAACTGTTGCTTGACAGGAACAGAGTTAAAGACCATTTTATTGTCAACTAAGCTGGTCTTTATAGCTTGTGTAGGTGTTCACTAAGTTTTTACTTTTCATATAATTCTACAGCACCCTTCTTATGACTTGGCCAGTTCTGTCAGAGAAGGTGTATTATGCTTACCAATGTTTGGTTTCCCAGACAGAGGAAAACTAAAACAAAAGACATGATAAAATAATATAAATAAATGTACATTATAGGGGGACATGTCTCTTCTCCTTTCATTTACAGACTGATGAGACATTCAAAGACATAAAGAGAAAAAAACTTTAAAAGCTTTCCTCTTTCTATACCACATGTAATTTTGCTGTGGATCACACTGCCACAGGAAATCATTACACCCAAGAACTTCACAAGGGATATTTCTGTGGATATCAGAAACAGAGCTTTCAGAAGTGAAAATAACAAGGCAGGGATACTAAATTTTATGCTTCAACCATCACATCAGGTACTAAAAAGTTAGGTATCAATGTGAAACCTAATTGAGTGCAATAGGTTTCCCATAATAAAGAAGTTGTGTGGCCCAATGGTGCAAGCACCAGACTGGGTTTCAGCTGAACTGGCTTCTGCTCCCATGTATGACCTTCTCTTGAACTTTAGAAAGCCAAGTGTCCTCTCTCCACCTCAGTTTCCCCATCTGTTCAAAGGAAACTCTTAAACTGAACTAGATAATGGATATTAGGGTCATTGTGTTTTTCATAACTTTTCTCTCCTTTTAGCTGTTCTCAAAGCAAAGAATTCAAACTAGATGGATCTCAAACCCGGTCCCAACTTCTTTACCCATGAGTAAACAGGAGCAGATTTTATATCTTTTTAAATAAAACCCATCAGAATTGGGCTCTCTGGCCTGGATTTCCCAGTGTCTCGTTACCTCAGTTTCAATGCTGTAGACTAGAAATTCACCGAGGCAGAAACTACATTTATTTTGTTTATAGCATATTTATTTTAGCCCTTATTCAGTATACCAAACATATTATTGCTTTTGGACCCAGTGTTTTAGTACTGTATTTAGGAAATAAATGTGGCAATGTCATAGCAGGGATTTAAAACAAAAAAAAAAAAAAAAGGAAAGGGGAAAGAAATACAGCTTTATTTATAAGTTGATGTATAGGCACTGTACAGTAATGGAGCCTAAAATCTCAAAAGCGTTGCTTTGTATTTGCTTTATAGGACTATAAGAGCCAAATAATGACATTTAAATGATCTATTCCATTAACATTGTATCATTTTGTCAATCTGGAATGTATTTTAATCAAAAGCCCCCTTGAAATGGTCTCCTTTGTTGTATTTTCTTTTTTGGCTCATTTTATCAACATCTGTTATGTTTATACAATATGAATTAAAACTTCGGAATGCTGTTTGTACTCAGCTACTTTTGTTGAGAATGGAGCGTCCCGGGGTTGGCAGTGTTTATGTAAATCAGTGGGGCTGACACAGCCATCATAAACAAATGAGAAAATATAACAAACACATTGTTCATGGAGGAAATGTTTGTTTTTAGAGTTGGCTTCAGCCTCCCCAGATTGATGAAGAGTTGCTGATAGCGGGGGTCTGTGGCGCAGCAATGCAGCAGCGTGGTTGGAGCGACAGATTGGGCAGCTTCTCCCCTCTTATCTGGGGCAGGCAAGAATCCATTCCTCTTTCCTTCTGTGCTGCTTGTTAGAACCCAAGGTTCAACAGCTTCCCACTTTGACTCTTAAGAAAGGGTTTTCTAGCAGAGCTACACTGGTAGATCTTGTCCAAGCTTTATAAATTCTTTTGTCAATAAGGCTTAAATTAGCAATCTAAAATAAAACACTCTTTACTTACAAAAAGACATTTTTCCCCTTTAGTGTAACTGTATCTCTATTCAGACAATGTAAATTATATTGGCTTAGGGGTGAGGTTTCTCACTGTGGAAATTCACACACTAAGTGGTAATTACATGACAGTGTGGTGCAGAAAAATGCAACAAAACTGGTACCAACCCTCAGCTGAGCTTCAGCCACCTTCCACAGGAGTACCTATTTGCATCCTGACACCCCGCCCCATACATAATTGCCCTGCTCCTTCTCAACATTGTTTTGCCAGCCAGATTCCCATGTGCTGACCAAGCTTCAGAAATGCACGATGACTTTCCAGTTGTGCCTGTACAGATTGCTCAAAACCAGTCTTGCCTTGGTAACACACGATTTTCTTCTACCACGCTTAATGTTTACTATTCCTAAAAATCCTGTAGTCATCTGTCAAAGGCAGGAATGCTACATGCTTTTCAAGTTTGAAAGCTTTTATAAACACTCATCATTCAGAGAGGTGCTACCCATACAGAATTAAATATTATAATAATTCTGCTATTCATAGAGAAGTGGAGAGAGAGAAGATTGGAACAGCCCATCTGACCAAGGAAATTCTTTGCCAGCAGTCTTGCACAACTTCAAGACTCTGAACGACTTTACAGTTTATGATAGCTGTCCCTGGAAGGTCTCTGATCATCCTTTAATTGAAATTGTACCTGACCACTTCTTTATCTCAATCACATACATTACATCATTTCTTTGTTCATGGAGAGCTCATCCTAAATCACCCAATATACACACTGATTAAACACAGAAAGAACTGAAAGAAAAGATGTTACCTTCTCACCGGAGAGAGGATGACAGGAGGAGAAAGGCTCATCATTTATCTCTAGTTCAAAGACGTGCTCATTCTCCAGCAGCATGCACAGCTCTAACCTAAGGTTAGAGAAGACAACTACATTCATTATAAGGGGCAAGTTTTAAAGAGCAAGCACACAATGCTTTAGAATCAGAGACGTGATGGTACCTCAAGCACTGTGTGCAGTTTTGGGTTCCTCAATATAAGGACATCAGACTACTACAGTGTGTCCAGAGGAGGGTGATCAAGATGGTGAAAGGCCTCGAGGTCAAGACTTGGGAGGAGGAGCTGAGGTCATCTGGTTGTTTCAGTTTGGAGAAGAGAAGGCTGAGGGGTGACCTCATTGCAGCCTACAACCTCAGGGGAGCGGCGGATGGGAGAAAGGTGCTAATCTCCTCTCTCTGGTGACCAGTGATAAAACATGAGGAAATGGAATGAAGCTGCATCAGAGAAAGTTCAGATTGGATATCAGGAAAAAGTTCTCTACTGATAGGATGATCAGTCACTAGAACAGGCTCTCCAGGGAAGTGGTTGTGGCACCAACTCTGTCAGAGTTCTAGGAGAATCTGGATGATGCTCTTGGTCACATGGTTAGTTTTAGGTAGCCCTGTGAGGAACAGGGAGTTGGACTCGATGACCCTTACAAGGTCCCTTTCAACTTGAGATATTCTATGATTCTAGAATATTAGTGAGCTGCTCACATACTGCACCTTCCTAAATTTTCATCAGCAATACCAGCATCACACAGGTGTGTTCTGGTTTAGGTTTGATGAATTAAAGGACATCACCTATCCTACATGTTCCTGACCTGGATCAACCTGCTCAGCAGGACCAGCTCATGCACTGTCTAGTTCTCACCCAACAAGGCAATAGCATTACTAAGGAAATACAGTTACCTGAATATAAGTAGATAGACTGTTGTTCCTTCCCATATCTTTCTTGAGTAATATCTATGTTAAAACACAAGATGTGCAAAAAATTCATGTCATATTTTAAATCATCATTGAAACCTTCTCTCACAGTACTGCACTCTAGAGTTCACTAAGTCATTTAATATTCTTACTGACATAGTCATGTGAAAATTGACATCTTTGTCAATTATTATATCATTTCAAACCTTTCCTTAGAGTTTTCTCCATCTGCACTACACGCATAAAATCTTGACAAGCAATATATTTAAAATTCTCATTTATATCTTAGTGTTTCCTTGCTCCACACACACACACTCTCTATCCACACTATCCACTTCCAGTCTTTTAACACATACTTAGATAACAAACACCTTGGGGTTCACTACAAAGCTTTCTGTCTTGCAACTTAACATCATGTTAGTCTTGGTCTGCGATTACAACTAGGAGCTACTGCAGCAGTACAAAGATGTGAAATACACTGTTAAATGATGTACTTGAGGGACCAAGAGGAGAGCAGATACACAATCTTCATTAGGGCATCAGAGAAATACAAATGAGGTACAAAGTGGCTTTTGTGATGGAACACCAAGTATAAGGTGGGAATTTTTCATATATGTATTTCTGTATCCAAAAATACTGGTTTGCACAAGCCAGAATTTGTTATGGGAATTTACTAGTTTTAACATAATGTCTCCTGGGAAAAATTAGTCTGCTTGAAGGTGAGATTAGCACTCCACAGCAGAGGACTTCCACTAAGACATGCCTGCCAGATCCAAAAGCTGGTGGTTAGTGCTCTACATAGAGATTGGATATGGAAGAACAAGGTTCAAGCCCTTTCTCCACACTCTCCTTCCTAACAAGTGCATTAGTGGCTATGCATAGCATGTCTTCATTTCCCCTGCTGGAGGGGTTCCATGATGAATAAACAGGGATCTGTGCAACTGGGTCCCCCCTGTTCCCACTTGCTGCTCTGACCAGCAGGCTATGTGCTGTTCTGTTACTTTCCAAACAGTCTCCCCTTTGCTATTCTACACTCCTTTGTCCTGTATTTGATGAAGCTGAATCAAAACTAGAGTGAAAAAAAAAACCAAACCAACCAAAAAACTTATGAAATATCACATGAAGAGGTAACATTAAATGACTTTCCAATGTATTACATTAAGCTGCAGTTTCACACGGTTGGGGTCTTGTATATAGTCCACCTTTTCTCCAACTTAAAACCAGCATCTACCTCTGCATTTTAGTTCAGATCTGGAACACACATTTGAAGGAAACTATCACATCACCTCCACCTCATATGAGTTGGTTAGCATGATAGAGCAATTCCCTTTCTCCTGCAACAATCACCTGTTTCACTCTGTAGATCCTGGCTTGAATCTACATTTTGTTAATGCAGACATGGCTTTGGTCTCTCATCTAAGGTTCTCCATTGGATTTATAAATAAGTATGCCTGTGGCTGGGATATAGGTGTCATCCTTTTACAGGTGACAACCCGAGTGTGAATTTAACTTGTGGAAAAACCTTAGTTGTGAAAGAAATCAATGGCATAGCCAGAAAGACAAGGACTCTGGCACCTGCTCCTCCCTTTAAGCACATCCCATTCACAGCACAAACAAGGAATTCGGTATCCTTCATAACCATTGAAACTTTGTCTCAATTTAATATCTGTTTGGCTTTGGTCTTCATAACATCTTTTTCTGATTACTAAGGAGAGCACAAGGCTGCAGCAGAGCTAGCTGCTGAGAAAACTCCACTGAGGAAATACTTTGCCCTGGGCTCTCACCTCCCCTCCTGGGAAAGCCACTGGCCCCAGGCCTCTTACCATGTGCCTGTCAGTGTATGGTTGTGTCACACAGACAATTAATGGACTTGGGTTTGAGGATAATCATGAGAACACACTAAAAAGGACAGTATAGGCATGATACGACAGGCAAGATCTATTGCCCTCAGGCTACTTTTGAAGGAGGAAAGGGAAGAAAACACAATATACTCTTAGTGTATTCACTACAGCAGAGGACACGGAAAAGAAATCAATTCAGTCATGCCCTATGGATTACCTTTGGTGCATTACACACTTTATTCTGCAGGGCTCTCTAAGTATTCACATTTTATGGTCTTTCGCAAACAGGTCTGTAATAGTTCTATGTGAGACATAAATACACAGATCTAAATTCTGCTCTGAGATCCTCACATAGAACTCCAAGAAGTCAATTTCGAGCATGATCACTGGGCCAGGAATATTCTCAAGACTTTAAACTTAATATGAATATATAGACGGCAAGTGCTAAAGTTATGATCCACCCTTTGCCAGATTCTGTATGGTCGGGTCCAAAACACTGTTCAGGCCTGTCCATAGTCCAGATTTCACCATCTTCCACTTGAACATCGTGGGCTGGAATTAAAAAAACAGCAACACTCACCATGGGGTGAAAGAGCAGAAACATTTGTTCATCACCAGTGGTTTGCTGGCCCGTTTTGGCAGCTTGCAATTTGCTCGGCACCACTCTTAACTAAACCCAGCAGGGAGTCACTTAACAGGACTTTGGGAAGTGTGAGAGAAGTTTGGCTAGTCAAAAAAAAAAAAAAAAAGCACACGCAAACACAAGGAAGGAAATCATTAGAACGTTTCTGATAAGAATACAAGCCTATTAAAACCTGCCATATTCAGGAGAAAAATGAACATACATTATTTCACTTGGACTTCCAAAAGTCATGCTTCAGAGGTATAACAACATCACTCTTTGATGTTGCATACAACATCCTTCCTATCACATCATCAAGCCTTAGAAAGCAGACCAAACATGTTTCTTGCACTATTTTGTGAGGTTTAGCAGGAAGTGATAGGATTCAGACTTGGACTTTGCAATTGTTCGTTTACTCTTTTATTTATTTAAGAAGGAAGAAAACCCTTAAGTAGGGAATCTCATTTCAAAGATACCCTGGCAAGGCATTGCAGTAGTTGCATATCTGTTATAAAGCATGCATCATGAAGATACACCTAATTAAGATAACACATTATTATCCCAATATCCACATGTCAGATTTGGCATGGAAGTCAGGAATGAAAAGTATCTGACAGCTGATGGTGTCACTCTTCTTGTCAAGATGGCCAATTATCTGAGGAAACTACAAATTCTAAATATTGGGGGAGTGACATGAAAGGAACTGCAGCTCCAAAGTAGCTGCAAATGAACAGAAGGAAGATTAAAAGGTGATGTCACTGGCACAAGCATTCAGGTCAGGACTCCCCCAAATTGAATGGATAAAATAGCTACAGAGTGGGGTGGGGGGAGGAAGCACAATTAGAGAACCTGAGGCATCATTTTTAGCTTGCTTCAGAAGGCTTGAGGCTTATTTCTCCTGCATTAATCCACCAGAGGTACCTGCATTGGTTTTATTCTTGAGCTGATTATATCCGATGTTTTGGCCAATATCCAACTCAAAACCAGTGATTAACATGTTCCAACCAGAATAAAACAAGCGTCCCCTCCATGAATTAAAAATCTATTGTCTCAGGGCTTTTCTCAGACTTGTTTAAAACCCAGTGATATCAATTACTGAATTTTGATTTATGTCAGTCAGTTCAGGTTAGGCAGTCTAAATCATTACGGTTTACTTAATACTTTATTCTTCAAACGAGGAAGGAGCTTTGCATGAATTTTGGCATTTTATCTACAAGACGATGAAAAGGTCATTATCAAGTACTGGACTGAGGTTTTCCAGAGCAAAGATCAAATCCTGTCCATACCACAGCCTTTCAAAGGATGCTGAATAAATATTTAATGTCTATGCCTCAGTTTTCAGTTTTCTCTACAAAACAGAGATTTCTTCCACCTCAGAGGTATATTTTGAGGTTAATATTCACCACTCCAGTTGCCAGCTGTCTGGTTTTCTGGGCACCATCATCAGGGTGAATGAGCAGACAGTAAGTCCACAGCCTCGACATGAAAATGCAAAGGCAGCTGTTAATAAATTGTAAATGCAAGCTTAGTATTTCAAACTTACAGAAAGGCCAGATTTTAGAAAAGGATGAAGGCTTTGGATCAGATTTGTATTTCCCTACAAGCTGGCTTGTTACCAGGCAGATTTTCAATTTCAGAGGAACCTACCACACATTTAAAAGACAGGACAAGGATGTGATCAGTCTTTCCATTCACACACCGGTTTTCCCCATGCCTATATTTGATTTCGACATTTAACAACACTCTGCACTTGCCTAAAAGCCACCCACATGCTGCATACGTTTTTAATTTGCCTTTTTGAGTTAGCACACAGCCTCTGCAACACTCCAGTCTTCCCTCCAAAGGGCTTCATCACAAAGTCCTACAGCACCTGCACAATTATTTGTATGGCCAAACAGGCCTACTGATTTTAAAAGTATCATATAATGTTGTTCTTTGGAAGAAAATTCTTGC
This sequence comes from Brachypteracias leptosomus, assembly GCA_013401335.1. Classification (NCBI taxonomy): domain Eukaryota; kingdom Metazoa; phylum Chordata; class Aves; order Coraciiformes; family Brachypteraciidae; genus Brachypteracias; species Brachypteracias leptosomus. The sequence continues at coordinate 3,956 of VYZX01021288.1, read as the reverse complement.
ACTTCAGATACGAAATAAAACCACTGCCACGACTCTATAAACTTTCCTCCATCTGTGTTATTCATGAGCTGCAGTTCCTCGGGACCCTGACAATACATGGGAGGGTCATAACGTCAAGGGCTTTTGTTGAAAGTGCTGGATTCCATTTATTTTAATAGGCAAGATTACTGCATAGTGTATCATTGAAATTAACTGGATCAGCTTTTCAAAAGCAGGAGTCCGGACAGTAAAAACAAACAATGTGCTGACAGACTCTACCCTCTAACATGAAAAACAAGTAATCACAAAAGCACTTTGATATTGCCATCAGTTCCCTAGTCTGCACACCTAAAAATAGGTTTCCAGTCCCTAATGGAGGGCTCCTCCTCACCTTTTTTTCTTCTTTGCTGTCTGAGCTTAGATGCAGCTTTCAGACCACTGCCAACGGGGCTTCTAGCTTTGATCAGACCTGGCAGAATCACCATTGCCCAGAACTAACAGCAAAGCCACGGGGAGGAGGAAGGAGGAAAGCTGCCCGTGATCCTCTAGTAAAAAACAAAACCTCATTTTTATCTCCATTTATTGCATGAACTTCGCAGACTTCTGTGTTTGATTGAGTAACTTTGCATTCCTGGGATCTAAACTTAGCAACCTCTCCACAACAGTGCCAGAAGGAAAAGGCTCTCCAAGAAGCTTTCAAATCTCTATCAGTTATTTCAAGAGTGCCAGCAGCGAGGCTGTTGCAATATTAAGGTAGATATCACTAAATTCAGCAATTAATTTATGAATTAAATGTTTCAGGTCTCGATTTATCTTTAACTTTCCATTTGTCCCTAAGCTGTTGCACCATATTGCTTACTGAAGGCAAGTACTTCTCTAAGAAGTAAGAAGAAAAAACTTCTTCTAACAAGTGTGTGTGGACTCTCTGCACATAGGCACAGGCACATGCACACGCCCTGAGAGCAGTGTTTCATTAGTCCCAACTGGGAAGGCAGATTAAAGAAAAATACCAGAAACCATACCTACAGCCTGCTGTATCTATGATATGCTGCACTGCTGGATCTCCTTTCCCACAGCACACATCAATAAGCTGTGCTCAGTTTTACTGAAGTGGTTGGCAGAAAGCATTCCTGACTCACACCGGTTCCTGTTCACTGGGCTGACCAGAGGAGAGTCAGCCCTAATAAACTGCCCTAAAATACACAGACACACACCACTTTGGATCAATGATTTCTCTGCTCGAGGATGTTACTGTGTAATACAGCTTTAAGTTTTCAACTTTGTCATATTTTCTAAACTCTGATCTCTTCAATTTACTTTCAGTGATGTGACATTCCCCTTTAGCAGAGTGAAAGCATGCATTAGCTAAACAATGTGGTTTGGATTTAGTGTTCCCATGCATCATCCTGAAAATGTTTGTCTCAGCAATAGTGTCATTATTGTTACTGGGAACAGCTGCTCTACCATGTCTTCTGATGGTGGAAAGCAGAATATCTCCCTTCGCATACCTGCTTACAAGCAGGGAAATGAAAGCAAGGCAGTGAGTAGAAGATTTATGAGCACACACTGTTCCATACCTGTCTTCCTTCTACTGCAAAGGAAGCAGCACAGCAAGAACAGCAGCACAATAAATACTGTAGATAGAAATGTTGTTTGGCTCCCTCCACCGGCAGTTCTTCCGACCCCAAACCAGGGACTAAGCTGAGGCAGAAATCCCCTCTCAGGTGCAGCTCCCTGACAGCTCAGCTCCATTATATGTGACATCCTTTGAGCAAGAATCAGAGCGGGGAGTTTGATCAAGCAGATGTTTAATATCTCCCCTGAGTTTCTGAAGTGGAAAGATGTAACCCTCAGCATCCTTGCCAGCTCTCCCAGCCCCGCTGAAGGAAGTTTCCATGTCCAGCTCTGTGTGAGTGATGGAGAGTGTCACAGCAGCAATGCTCCACGAGCCATGCAGCTTGGCTCAGGCCACCTGGACGTATTTAAGGAAAGGTGACAAAGCTTAGAGCAAGTAGTGTGATAACACAGAGGAGCAGGCTCTAACTCATGTTTCAGAACAAGATTTCAGAAAGCATTATTTTAAGATAGCCAAAATCTGTTTTCCATAATATTAGGCCTTTTGAAATGTCTTCAGCTGGGAAGCCATGCTTTTGGTCACTAGGTATCATAGAATCATTTAGACTGGAAAAGACCTCTAGGATCACAAAGTCCAGCCTTCATCCCAACATCTCCCTGACCCCTAGACCATGTCCCAAAGCACCACATCTACTCATTTTTTGAACAACTCCAGGGATGGTGACTCCACCACTTCCCTGGGCAGCCTGTTCCAGTGCCTAATCAGTATTTCTGAAAGTCCAAGCTTTAGTATCTTTTCAATTACACGAAGACCACAGCTTTTGAAAATATTTCTTTTCTGCTTTAGAGCACAAAGTTCTATTTCTTGAAAGGATCTTAGATTCCTAGCTTTGTTCCAAAAATGCAGTTTGAACACTTCACCTGTATCAAACAAGCTTAGTTTGAGTAAGGCAATTACATAGTCAATACGCTCCCATACAGGAAACAGCCACAAGTTTCACCGAGGGAAGTTTAGATGGAATATTAGGAAGAATTTCTTTACTGAAAGGGTTATCAGGCATTAGAACAGGTGGCCCAGGGCAGTGGTGGAGTCCCCATCCCTGGAGGTATTTAAAAGATGTATAGATGTAGTTCTTAGGGATGTGATTTAGTCAAGGACTTGTCAGTGTTAGGTTAATGATTGGACTCGATCTTAAAGGTCTTTTCCAATCTAGGGAATTCTGTGATATCAAAATGTGCAATAAAACAGTTCAAACAAACATGGTAAACTACAAGGAGTTTTGACAACTTCACCTACAGTATTTGTATTGAAATTTTTGGCCCCAAAATAGCAGTTTTCAGCAGAACTTGATGGGTGGAAAGAGATGGGGTTTCCTAGGTGAAAAAATACAGACAAAAATGGAGGCACAATGCCAGAAATGTCATATCCTGTACAGAAGTAGCAGAAAACCAAGCTTTACCCATTTCTGCTTAGATGGATATATTCTGTAGAGTCTGCTTACAGTCAGAGATATTGTGGTTTCTGCATAATTACTTTCTCCCATTCCAATTAAATCAAGCAAAAAAAAAAAGAAACCAATTCCTTCAGCTAAAGGATAGACAATCAAAATGCAGAGTAATGGCTAACAGCTGTGTAGGTAAGAGTGCAAAGGAAAAAAAATGGGGAATCCAGCCTTCAGCCCTTACAACAGGAGAGCTCTGTGTGGAACAGACCTGAGGGGTTCAGGCGTGAACAAAATGGCTTGTTTGTTATGGTAAAATTCCCAAACAGGCTGTTCAGGGGTATGCGTCAGTCCAGTAGTTTCTCCAGGAAAACTGTCTCATAGCTGTGTTCAAGACAGAAATTAAGATGGCCAGGCAGCACTCCAGCTTCTGCCTCCCTGCACCATTTCTCCTCAAAGGAAATGGAGGAGACAGATCCTGGCTTAACGAGACACCAGCATCCACCTGCTTTTCTTTAGTCAATACCAGGAGGATTGAAATGCAGTATTAAAACCTTGCTCCTTCATTTTCCTTGGCAAAAGTGAAGCACAGGCAAGAAAAGAAACCAACATCAGAAGAGTCTATGGTATTTCTCAGTCACAAAAATGCAGGAAATTTACACAGAATCATAGAATGGTTTGGGTTAGAAGGGACCTCCAAAGGTCATCTAGTCTAACCTCCCCACAATAAGCAGGGACATCTATGACTAGGTCAGGTTGCTCAGAGTCACATCAACCCTGACCTTGAATGTATCCAGGGATGGGGCCTTCACCAACTCAATGGGCAACCTCTTCCAGTGATTGATTACTCTCATACTAAAGAACTTTTTTTTTAATATCCAACCTAACTCTACCCTTTTCTAGCTTAAAACCATTACCCTTCGTCCTGTTACTACAACAGCCTTCTCCTCGTCTCTTACT
>VYZX01021286.1:2179-14579 GCA_013401335.1 Brachypteracias leptosomus | reverse complement strand
CCTGAGCCCTAAACGGAAACAGATATATGATCACCACTGAAAGAATATAACTTTAAATATTTTGGGCAATATACTGATTTAGCTAAAACAGAATATTATAGGATATTCCTATAAGAATGCCACTGAGAATTGCCTATACATTTTAAATATATAAACTCCTGAGCTGTGTACAGCTGTTTGGCTGTACATTGTGCTGCAGCGCTACTGATATATTCTTGCTTAGCTGACCTTGGTGAGTATATAATTACTTCAAGCCTGTTTGAAGAAAGAAAAATCATGTCCATTTGTGACAAGCAATCATTTGGACAGAAACACTAACTGCAAGAGTCAAACAGGGTCTGCCAATGGATTACCAAATGTCAAGATTAGTTAAAATGCAGTGAGAAAGATCTGGTCATAGTTTGTGGACCAAATCCTGGGGTCAAAGCTATTTCCCTTGGAGGACAGAATTGTATGTTCAAAGGTGACATTCCCTCAATCCTGGTATTATTCCTATGCACAAATGTTTTCTTTATGTAGGGTTATAGCAGCCTAAATCTACATTTCAACTTGCTCAGTATAGCAAAGATGAGAGAAATCTTTAACTGCTGTGAAAGGAAGAACCCTGAACAGAATCTGCAGGAAAGCAGAAAGGTAATATTTAGACCACTCATGCATGTATGCATACTCATCTTTCAGGTCTGCTTTTGATGCTGATCAGTGAGATATAGCTGTTTTCACAGTGCATTTTTCAGCCATTGCAGGTAGTAGCCAGCTGTACTGTAAAGCACTCTGAATTTCATCTCTGTTGGTTAGGATGCCTCAAGTATTGGAGTGAATCTTTAGACAGTTAAACTTTGAGATACTAAGATATTTCTAAGAGCTTGGAATGTTATTCGCAACATAAAAAACATTGGATGGTGATTTTGAATGTGTTATAACATTTAAAACATTTTGGTCTTTAGGAAGTCACTAATTTAATTAATAATGACATAGGAAAGAATGCAATGTAGAGTATTAGCTAAAAGCTCCAGTCACCCCAAAAAGAGAAGAGAGGTGTCACAGCAGTGCAAATGTGTGCTTATTTGTTTTGTATTGGTCTAGAAGAATCACCTCAGATAGAGAATATTTTTGACTGTATAAATGTAGTAAATACTGCTTGAAGCCTGTAAAAGTTTGAAGAAAATCATACTTTGGTAAGAAAATTAGAATGATCATGCCAGATCAGTGGTCTACCTGTCCCAAAGCCTGTCTTCAACAGGACAACAGAAGATGCTTGAGAAAGGACAAGAATAGGTCAAGTGTGTGCTGTATGCTCACTTATCTGAAATATCTTTTCAGCCCACAGTGATCTGTGGCCCCAAGACTTTAAGGCCAAGAGGAATTATCTTTTATTGTATTGAATTATTATTTTATTATTATAGTATTTAATACTTTCAATTACACAGTGTCAGCTTTGCCTGCATGCAGTCCTTGATGAAAGGCAGATTCTTCAAGGTATCTAAAGAATGTGTAGATGATTTTGTCCCTTCCTAAGTATACTTCCCTTTGCAGTAGCAGCTTTATCTTATTTTCATAAAATACTCCCAGGAGCAATCATCATACCTGTTTCTTATGTTTGCCCTATAACTGTTTCCTGCTCTTCATGCACCTGCAATAATGTAGATGTAGTTTGATCTTTTTGATACATTCCTTCTGATTCAAATGGCTTATAAGCGTCTTTAATTTCGATGCCCTTTTATGATTTATCCTTTAGGCACTCCCTGATTGTGGCACAGATATTGGTACTTTTGTAAGTCTGAAACTTTTATCTCAACCACTTTCATGAGGTTTGTAACTCTCAAAAGACACTCCCTAGGTATTCATGATTTGAAAGCTGTATTGACATTAACCATGTGCTGAACTTCCAGTTCATAAATTATGTGCTAAAATAGCTGGCAAAAAAAAATAAAAAATGAGGAGGATGAGGAATAATTTATAGCTTTCAAGTCTGACTTATGCAGTTCTGTCAGAACTTTTTGTTTTCTATCTTCTGTTGTTTCAGAGCTTCAACTCACCAGTCTCCTCTTCAAAACTTCTGAAACAATGTAGTAAAAAAAGCTGAAATTCCAGGATGGGAAAAAAAATAGTGCTTCCATTATAATGTGAAGCTGTGTTCAATTTTGGATCAGGTAGTCTGGAAGGAAGTGGTGGTTTTGTGTAGGACAGTCCATGATTTGTTATGGCAGAGAGCAATTTATCATTTATGGTTTATCTGTTCATTCATCTTGTAATTTTTTTCCCCTTCCTGCTGGAAATATAAAACAACCAGGGAGGAAAGGCATTAAAGATTTGCTTAAAGAGATCAATTACAATTTGATGCACTTACTTTGCTTATTAAATTGAAAGTTCACAGTTTTATCAGTTTGACATATGCATAAAAATGAAGTATTAAAAAAAAAACCCCAACAAAAAAACCCAAACCCTCATAGAAACATCACAATTTTTTTCTGATTATTACACAGTGGTACACAAAAAAATAGCAACAACATTTTTTTTTCTAGTGACAGAATATGTGGCAGATTAATGATTGTTATTTGAATCTACATTTTAGTTCATTTTGCTTCAGGACATAAGTTAATAGGATATTGATGGCATTTGAACTCAGAACTACGTGTTCTGTAAACAAAGATTGTGTAAATTCTAATAGGTCATTTTGCCACCTGATGTCTGTACTCTCAAAACGTGTGTATGTTTCCTGGGAACTATAAAAGAAAATAGAAATATTTTTTAAAGATACATACACTACTGCATGATTTTTCCCTTTCCTAAAGATGAATTTTCACTTCCTTGTTTACAGAAGCTATGCCTTGTGTTCTGTAAGGGCTTAAGCATAACAATATATTTGGTTACAACATAGTCTTAGCAGATTTTGAGCTTTTTAAAATTTCTTTTTCAAGTGGACCACTTAATTATAAAAATATTGCTCTTAAGCCAACCAGAGTCATAAGGCGTGAGGGAGTTAGTCGGTCCTGTTCTTTTTGGCAAAGGATAAGACTAGAAAAAATCAACCAAATTAAAAATATATATTCTTATATAATACCAGATTCTGGAGGTTGGATCACATTAAGTTCATATACTATCCCCTCCTTCTGGGATAAAAATTGTATTACACATTTAGAGCTTTTTATGTTATTAACTCTTTCTGTTTGTTCTGAGCAGCTAAAAACTAGTAAAATTAGCACTATTTTTTCAATGGCATTATTTACAGTATGAATTGGTAAGTAAAGATTATTCATTTCTTTTACATTAGTCTCATTTTTTAAACCTAATGTGGTATATAGTGAAACTGTTATATTTTTTCAAGACATAGAAAAGTATGTTAATTAAATTTGCAAGAGTAAATTTTAACTGCAGTGTGCATGAGATATCATATTATGAAAATATCTCTATTAAATTCCTAGGGTGGAGATAAAATTATCTTTTAGCTCTGTGTACGATTCCTTTACTCGTACATATGTTTATTTCTTTTTATGTTTGTTATTATTTTCCTTTAAAAGTATTTAAGGAAAAAACCTTAATAATAATAAAAAAGCCCTTAAATAAGTTCCTCTATTGTTTCAAGTGCTTGCAATAATAAATTTTAGTATTATTTTAATAAATCTTAGTTTTCAGGACTGAAAAATTTAATTGGACAACTTTTCTTTTTATTACATCAGTAAAGAAATGTAGTGTAAGAGTTACTTTACAAGTGAGCCAGCAAGCTGTCCTATTTTACAGAAGACTTTTTCACGTTTAAGATCCACTGACTTTTCCAAAACTCAAGTGTGATCTTGCAAGTTCTGTTGACTCTGTGAGTGGTAGACTCATATGCCTTTTATCACCCAGAAAGAGCAACAATAAAACTTAAAAATATGTTTTATATGTGTCATATCTTCCCATGAAAGCTGATATAGGCCATCACTGCAATGAAGTTGCTTATTTATGCTGGGCCCAGTGAAGGACACTCTGTGCAAAATAAAGCAACAACAACAACAAAAAAAACCCAAAAAAAAGAAAGAGAAAAAAAGAAATGAACAAAAGAATTGTTTGTGACTGGCATTATGTGTCATAACTCACCATCTTCCTGCTGCACCAACATAGGAACCACCTAAGCAAACAAAAATTTGGTGAAGCATGTTTTCAACATAAATAAGGAATAAGAAAATATGCTACTTTTTCAAGATAATGTGGATCAAACTTTTTGAAAATAAAATGCAACTAGAGCTTGAAAATAAAATTGTGGTTGCTGGTAGTGTTTAGGGATGGAGAATGGAAAATAAATTAGTTATAGTGATGGCAGAATGCAAAGTTTCAGATTCAATCCTTTAGAAAGCAATGTGGAAACCAGGGATCAATTGATGGCATAAAATGACACAACTGCTGACTCACTGAGGGTAGGAAAAAACACAAAGTCAGTTAAATTCAGTTTTGTGGAGATGGGATGACAGAGACTAAAACAGAAGCTTAGACTTGCATAGTGACCTGGTTAGTAATTTTCACATTCCTAGTCCCTTCAACTTTTCTTGAGGATTTTTCTGTTTTCTCCCAAAGCTTTTGAAAAAAATAGTGAATTTTTACTCCTCACTCTAATGGGTGATAATAATGGAAAGTGTTTGGTTTTACTAGGGATTCATAAAAGATGTAAACTCAACATATTAGTTCAAAATTGTTGCAGAAAGGTACTTAGCTGCACATGAAAAATATAAAAAACACTTCTAGCCCAAAGGCAGCTAGAGCAGGTTCTAGCAAGTTATCAGTTTGTAGTTTCACAGTATATCTGTGATAATGCCTGGAAAAACAGAGGAATAGGCCAGAAGTCTTCTTCAGTTTCATGTTCCTAAGTATACCAAAATATTTACTCAGAAATTTATGCTGGATATAGATTGATGTCTTTAGTCTTTCAGGAGGGCTGAATACATCAAACACTGGTCAGGAAAACTTATTCAACCTCCCTACCTGCACTGCCTCAAGGCATGAGAAGGCACAAAGTAGCACAAAGGCTGCTGTAATAATTTGTTTTGCTTGCCTGTAAAATCTTGGTATTTAACAACTGCATTCATTGCTGTCGCCCTCCCCAGCACTGCTCTCTGTCTTTTGAAGTACCACACATTAACAGTCTACTGAAAAACAAACAGCCATCTCACCCATGTAAAGTGTGCCCAGTATTTAAATAAACTGAAAGTATTTGAATATTTCAAAGATTGTTTCTTTCAAATGTTTGGTAATGCTTGCATTTTATTCATGAGAATATTTTTACAACATGTAATTATATTTTAATGGAAGATAATTCAATTATATCTCTAGTTTATAGTACTCTGGTATATAGAGTTAGTGTTCATTTCTTTTTGAAATAAACCAGCAAAATATAAGGATGATTTTCAATATTTTTGTTGTTCTGTTGTGAGGTTGTTTTTGTTTTGCTGGTGGTGGTGGTGGTTTTTTTAAGAAATAAGACTGACAGTGCTTTAGCAGTTTTATGCAAAAATTGCTCTGTCTCATAACTGACATGTTGTTTCCTTGTTTCTAAGACACTAACTAATTGATTCACCACCACAAATGGTGAAGATCACTTTTTGGCTAACAATGTTTCCTATATTATAATAGAGGAACAAAAGAAGAACAAGCCCTATGCCTAGAATCACAGAATCACAGAATCACAGAATGTTAGGGATTGGAAGGGACCTCGAAAGATCATCTACTCCAATCCCCCCGCCGGAGCAGGATCACCTAGACCAAGTTGCACAGGAACACGTCCAGGTAGGTTTTAAACGTCTCCAGAGAAGGAGACTCCACAACCTCCCCGGGCAGCCTGTTCCAGTGCTCTGTCACCCTCACCATGAAGAAGTTTCTTCTCATATTTAGGTGGAACCTCCTATGTTCCAGCTTACACCCATTGACCCTAGTCCTATTATTAGACACCACCGAAAAGAGCCTGGCTCCATCCTCCTGACACTTTCTCTTAATGTGTTTATAAACATTAATAAGGTCACCCCTCAGTCTCCTCTTCTCCAACCTAAAGAGACCTCAGCCTTTCCTCATAAGGGAGATGTTCCACTCCCTTCATCATCTTTGTGGCTCTATGCGGGACTCTCTCAAGAAGTTCTCTGTCCTTCTTGAACTGAGGGGCCCAGAACTGGACACAAGTATTCNCAAGGACAAGTTGTTCCATCACCTTTCCGAGGATGGAGTTGAGGCTGACCAGCCTATAGTTACCCGGGTCCTCCTTCTTGCCCTTTTTGAAGACTGGAGTGACATTTGCTCTCTTCAAGTCCCCAGGCATCTCTCCTGTTTCACACGACTTACCAAAGATGATGGAGAGTGGCCTAGCAATGACTCTCACCATCTCCCTTAGCACTCACTGGTGCATCCCATCAGGACCCATGGATTTATGTATATCCAGATTTCCTAATTGGTCCCTAACCCAGTCAGTCCTCGTCAACCAGGGCAAACTCCTCCTTTGTCCTGACTTCCTCTGGGGCTTCAAGGGTCTGGAGCTCCTCAGGACAGCCTCCAGCAGTATAGACAGAGGCAAAGAAGGCATTCAGTAACTCCACCTTCTATGTATCCTCTGTCACCAGGGCACCCGCCTCATTCAACAGTGGCCTACATTGCCTCTAGTGTTAGTTTTATCTGCAATGTATTTGAAGAAGCCCTTTCTGTTGTTCTTGACCTCTTCTGCAAGGTTGAATTCCAAGGAGGCCTTAGCTTTCCTGATTGCATCCCTACATCCTTTGACCACAGTCTTATAATCATCCCAAGTGGCCATCCCCTCCTTCCATGATTTATAGACTTTCTTCTTCCTCTTGAGTTTACCCAGCAGTTCCCTGTTTAACCATGCAGGTCTTCTGGCTCCCTTTCTTGATTTCCTACCTGTTGGGATGCTCTGATCTTGAGCTTGAAAAAAGTAGTCCTTGACTGCTAACCAACTATCTTGGGCCCCTTTGCCTTTTAGTATCCTGTGCCCAATTGCTTGAAAAGGTTTTGATTATGCTTTCAAAATCAACAGATCCTTCAAAGATTCAGAAGTTGTGGAAATAAACAGGTTTAAATTTTTCCTCCATTGAAAAAAAAAAAAAAAGCGCTTTTCGCAGTCCTGCAATAATTTTTCATTTCTCATTGCACAATAAAAGACAGTATTATGTTTATATTTATCTCTTCATTCCTTTAAAAACAAATAAAAATTGTTGTGGTTTTTTTTTAAATTGAAAATCTGAAACAAAACCTGATGTGGTACTTTAAGGCACAGACATCCATAATCATTCTTTTTGTAATCCTATTAGTTTAGAGACAAATTTATTCCAAATTAGTTCTGTTTTAAAATTAACTTGACACTTGCATGGATCACAAACCTAATCTCTCATTCAGTGCTTTTTCTATCTCCTTACATATTCAGTATAAATCCCATGAAATTCTGATGCCAGTGAAATTTTTCACCTTTACTTAAGCATGATGTGATCAAAATCAAACTTAATTTGATTTATTTTAATAATTGGTTCTGAGCTGATACATCTATTGAAATCTCCAGTGAAATTCCCTATTTCTAATCTGTGCAAAGATTCTATTTTAGTCCTTAAGTCAAGAAGGTTGTAACCCGCTGATTTTGCTTTACATTTCTTTTATGTGGAAGTTGGTATTCTACCCTGACCCAGATGAGTGGAAAAGGTTACTGGAGCAGACTTTGCATAGAACTTAGAACAATTTCAGAGTAAATCCATTGAGTTCATGTATTTATCAGACTTTGTTAAGTCCAGGAGTTATGCTCAGAAAACTCTTTCTTTCCAAGTGTGGGGGGTTAACCGTGGCTGCCTACCAGATCCCTACCTATCCTCTCTCTTACTTGCCCTCACCATTAGAACAGGGGGATGAAATATGATTAAAAAACANACTCCATCCCAGCCAGATCCAGCAGACCAAGGAACACTAATACGTATTAATTATGCATTGCATTCAGATATCTGACCTTTGTGAGACGTCTTCTATTCTCTCTTGTGCAAATGAATTGTAAACTGAGGCTGTGGATCTACAAAAGCTTCAGGGGATAAATTTGCACAGTAAAATATTAAGCTCAACTTAATTAGATACATTAATGATCAGACTTTTGGTAAAAAGCAACAGGGATTGTTTTGTTAATTTTTGTCATGCAAACATGATGCCAAAGATCTTGGAAACAATTCAGAGGAGAACTTATTAGTGGGAAAATGGAAAACATTAAAGAAGTATTGGGAGGGGGGAAGAATTAAGAAGAAAAGAAGTTGTTACAGGCTTCCTGGCAGTCTTATTAATTTTTGGTTTGTGCATTTTAAATTTAATTAACATAATCCCATTTGAAGTGCAGTGTTTCACATGGAAGAAAAATATCCTGATGACTGATCTTAAAAGAGAAAGAAGGGAAGGAATTAAGATAAATTATATTACAGAAGGTTAAGTAACATATGTTCATTGGCTTTTCAGCGAGCTAAATAATAAGATTAATATTTAATTAATGCACATTAAGGAATAACTACCTTCTTGGCATCTCATACCTGTGTCTATATTCAATTAAATTGATCATTTCTTTATTTTTTCTCATTGAAAATATGGAGTAAAATGAAACATCTGTTACAATGATCTTAAAAGGGCTAATTCTCCAGAAGACACTGCACTGGTTGGGGCATTCTTTCAACCACAATAGTGATCAAGGTCATGGAATATATCTACAAAATGATTTTTTACTTCTCACCTTCTTGAATACAATGTGTGCTGACAAACTTTTATTTCACTCTCTATTCTTAATGTAGAGCAAAAACTGCTTAGGCTGGTTTTGTTAATTTTTTGAAAGAAGAAGGAACGTATGGATGTTCATGTATATGTGAGCATTCATTTGCTTTAAAGTTTTATTCTGAGGTAGTTATTTTTTAAATATAGAAATGTGTGTGCATAATGAATCTTTGTCCACAAGTTTTGTTTCTCCTAACAAATATTTTAATGGATGCAGTGAAAAAAAAAGCTTAAAGATCTCTAGAAATTCAGATTCAAAAATTATTCTTCTAGGAGTAAGATTTGGTTTAAAGATCTCGGGTTTTAAATGAAACTACTGAAAATCTCCACCACCTGTTAAATTCATTATTATTTTTGCATTAATCATATTTTTAAAAAATGTTCTCTAAAATAAGGACAACCGGATGGTTTAGTGGAAGCTTAAATTTTTCAGAACCAGACCCCAAAAACTAAAGCAAGAAAGTACTCTTAGCTTTAAAACTCAAAATTATGAGATGGAATTTTGATGAAATAATTCTTAATTATGTTTGCTGTAGAAAAAATCTGCAATTGCTCAGAATGACTTTGAATAAAGGACATCCAATTTCATCGAGATGCTGTCAAGTTCTCTTTGAAAAATACCATAATCAATCATCCATAATGTTCCAGCTAATCTTAGAACCAGAGGAGACAGAAATGGAGCCACCTTAATCAGATGCTTAATACTGAGTGGTTCATGGTAATATATTCTCTAGTATCAAAGCTAGAGTAAATGCAGTTTTCAAGGTACTGCAGTGAAATGAATAATAGAGAAAATCAGAAACTTGGGAAAAGTTGTGTAACTAATACAAAGCCCCAAAATAACTGTTGTTCAATGTTTTCCGTGGTATTTTGTGAGTACCCTTAGAGCGGCATGAAAGAAGAAAGGTTTTATTGAATTAGTAATACAATATGAACATCAGTTTAGAGTTAAGAAAACACAAATATTTACAGAATCATACTGGGATTATAAAACATTATCTGTGATCTATGAAACCAGATTTCCCCNACAGGGGGATGAAATATGATTAAAAAACACATGGGTTGAGATAGAGGCAGTTTACTAAGTAAAGTGAAATCTTGTGCAGAAGCAAGACAAAAAGAGGAATTTGTTCACTATGAAGTCCCATCAGCAGGTAGATGTCCAGACTGTTCTGGGAAGCAGGTTCTCAGCATTTGTATTGTTTGCTATGAATAACAAATTCCATAACCCCAAATGTTCCCCTTCCTCCTTTCTCTCAGCTTTATTGCTGAGTGCATCATCACATGATATGGGATATCACTTTGGTCAGTCTGAGTAAGCTATCCCAGCTATGTCACCTCCTAGGGTCTTCCATGCACCCAGACTACTGGCCTTTGGGGCAGGGGTTGGAGGGGAAGTCTTCACGCTGTGCAAGTCCTGCTCAGCAATAGCCAAAACACTGGTGTGTTATCAGCACTGTTTTAACCACAAATGCAAAGCACAGCACTGAGTGGGCTGCTATGAGGAAAATTTAACTCCATCCCAGCCAGATCCAGCAGACCAAGGAACACTAATACGTATTAATTATGCATTGCATTCAGATATCTGACCTTTGTGAGACGTCTTCTATTCTCTCTTGTGCAAATGAATTGTAAACTGAGGCTGTGGATCTACAAAAGCTTCAGGGGATAAATTTGCACAGTAAAATATTAAGCTCAACTTAATTAGATACATTAATGATCAGACTTTTGGTAAAAAGCAACAGGGATTGTTTTGTTAATTTTTGTCATGCAAACATGATGCCAAAGATCTTGGAAACAATTCAGAGGAGAACTTATTAGTGGGAAAATGGAAAACATTAAAGAAGTATTGGGAGGGGGGAAGAATTAAGAAGAAAAGAAGTTGTTACAGGCTTCCTGGCAGTCTTATTAATTTTTGGTTTGTGCATTTTAAATTTAATTAACATAATCCCATTTGAAGTGCAGTGTTTCACATGGAAGAAAAATATCCTGATGACTGATCTTAAAAGAGAAAGAAGGGAAGGAATTAAGATAAATTATATTACAGAAGGTTAAGTAACATATGTTCATTGGCTTTTCAGCGAGCTAAATAATAAGATTAATATTTAATTAATGCACATTAAGGAATAACTACCTTCTTGGCATCTCATACCTGTGTCTATATTCAATTAAATTGATCATTTCTTTATTTTTTCTCATTGAAAATATGGAGTAAAATGAAACATCTGTTACAATGATCTTAAAAGGGCTAATTCTCCAGAAGACACTGCACTGGTTGGGGCATTCTTTCAACCACAATAGTGATCAAGGTCATGGAATATATCTACAAAATGATTTTTTACTTCTCACCTTCTTGAATACAATGTGTGCTGACAAACTTTTATTTCACTCTCTATTCTTAATGTAGAGCAAAAACTGCTTAGGCTGGTTTTGTTAATTTTTTGAAAGAAGAAGGAACGTATGGATGTTCATGTATATGTGAGCATTCATTTGCTTTAAAGTTTTATTCTGAGGTAGTTATTTTTTAAATATAGAAATGTGTGTGCATAATGAATCTTTGTCCACAAGTTTTGTTTCTCCTAACAAATATTTTAATGGATGCAGTGAAAAAAAAAGCTTAAAGATCTCTAGAAATTCAGATTCAAAAATTATTCTTCTAGGAGTAAGATTTGGTTTAAAGATCTCGGGTTTTAAATGAAACTACTGAAAATCTCCACCACCTGTTAAATTCATTATTATTTTTGCATTAATCATATTTTTAAAAAATGTTCTCTAAAATAAGGACAACCGGATGGTTTAGTGGAAGCTTAAATTTTTCAGAACCAGACCCCAAAAACTAAAGCAAGAAAGTACTCTTAGCTTTAAAACTCAAAATTATGAGATGGAATTTTGATGAAATAATTCTTAATTATGTTTGCTGTAGAAAAAATCTGCAATTGCTCAGAATGACTTTGAATAAAGGACATCCAATTTCATCGAGATGCTGTCAAGTTCTCTTTGAAAAATACCATAATCAATCATCCATAATGTTCCAGCTAATCTTAGAACCAGAGGAGACAGAAATGGAGCCACCTTAATCAGATGCTTAATACTGAGTGGTTCATGGTAATATATTCTCTAGTATCAAAGCTAGAGTAAATGCAGTTTTCAAGGTACTGCAGTGAAATGAATAATAGAGAAAATCAGAAACTTGGGAAAAGTTGTGTAACTAATACAAAGCCCCAAAATAACTGTTGTTCAATGTTTTCCGTGGTATTTTGTGAGTACCCTTAGAGCGGCATGAAAGAAGAAAGGTTTTATTGAATTAGTAATACAATATGAACATCAGTTTAGAGTTAAGAAAACCCAAATATTTACAGAATCATTCTGGGATTATAAAACATTATCTGTGATCTATGAAACCAGATTTCCCCCTTCTGGAAAAAAAAACCAAAAAATATTGTAAAGGATAAAAATTTTATTATCCCTTCCCCTTCCACATACTTTAAAAATTATTCCCAGGGATAGGCATTTATATCATTAGTGTCTTGAGTGTTTTTGACTTCTTCTCCATCTGCAAATACTTAGTTTCATACTAGAATATTTCATTCAATAATTTTTCAAAGCTGGTAACACTAATTCGGGAGTAAACTACCAGTATTTT
>VYZX01021217.1:0-23382 GCA_013401335.1 Brachypteracias leptosomus | reverse complement strand
GCCTTAAACGGAGACAGATGGATTTTCTGATTTTCTTTTCTTGATTAACTCACTTAAGGAATTAATATTGAATTCCAAGTGGACATCTGAAATTAACTTCCATTTTCATGAGTGTTTGTACTAGTGCACTTAGGGTTTCAAACATTTCCTAGTGTAGCCAGGGCATAATTATCTCACTTAGATTCAAGGAATCTACAGCTCTGTAGTTACAAACAGTGATGTTTCCAAAACACCTTTCCATCTGTTTTTACAAAATGCTGGTTTTACTGTATCCAACCACTATATAAAGGTATAGGGAAACCATGCTGTAATAATGCTATCCAGGTGCACTCCTCCCAGGTGGCTCACTTTCAAATTCTGCAGCAGTCAAAGGAAGCTGGCAGGAATGTGCACCTCAAAGGCTGAAATTCAAATGGGTGCCAACAAAGCTATGTGATATTCAAAACACTAATGACAATAAAAGGCCATATGTAGAATTATAAACCTTGGAAACCTCGGGAATAACTAAGAAATCAAAATTAAGTTTACACTTCTATGTTCCCATTACAAACAAGGAGAAGACAACATGTAGTGCTAATGCTTGCATTAGATTCTGAAATATCTGGACAGCATTTCTCTTCTTCCTCTCCCATTTTACTTTTAATTTTCACATGATTATCCTCTCGGATTTCTGCTGATATTTACTGAAAAAGGAAGAACAAAATATTGTGAGAAAGCCCTTGCTTGCTAAACTTGAAGAGAAACATTGAAACCCATGTGTGTGTGTGTTCCACAATTGCTAAATATCTAGTAATAGAATCTCCTACTATAAGTGAACTAAACCTTCAAACCAGGATGTTTGTCAGCAAGTGCTTCTCTTTAATATTAGATTGGATATCCAAAGACTTAGCACATCTTTCAGCAAGATTTCAGTGCTGCTCAGCAATTGAAACCTTCTTTGTGAAGTATTTCATTGAGGCAGAACTGCCTTTGCCTTGTAATGCCAGGCTTCTGAGAGAAAGATGTACTCAGTGACTTGGACTTAAAAGCCGAGCAATATAGGGAACATAGTTGTCAGTGAAACCCTTCCCTTACAGCATCTGAGTCATTGCTCACCTTGTCCCTAACACACATCCCTGCAGCCCATTTCTGAAGAGTTTGCATCAGACTCTCAAAATAAGCCATACATACTTTGCTGTAGTAAAAGATCTTCTGGACAGTAATCCACTTACATTGAACACCGAGCTTTCTACAGGAAATAAATGGACAATATGTTTTCAAGTACTGTGATTCTTTTTACATCCCATCCTCTCTAATTTACAGATTTCTACATATTGCTATACTTCTTTTATGTATTGCTATGCTTCTGCCCAGGTAGCATTATCTTCAGAGCATCCTCCCTCAGCAGAGAGCTCTGTTCCATGGGTACTCATGCAGTCTGCACATCTCTGCACTGCAGCGACTTGATCTCACCTGTGCTTCCACTGTCTTACATCAAAATCTCAGAGAACAGGAACTTTTTATATGACAACTGCAGCATAATTGCATATCTTTCTCATTTCTGAAACAATTCCCAGTTCTCTTCAGATTACAGTTGTATCCCTGCCAAACTGATTCAGCTAATCAATCCCCGGCACGGAAATAGCTAAGGCACTGACTGCACTCCTGTATGCAGGGAGCTCTCCATGCCTCTTGCCAGCTCCAGAGAAGCAGGATCTGTCCTTTGATTAATTTCCTGAGTTTGTATCACTGACTTCAATCTCTTGGAAAGACACAAGGCAACCTTAAAAGTGAAAATAGAAAAAGTGTTTTGTTTGCAATCTATTGCTGAGATATTCCTCAGTATTGAGGATGGCAGAACTGAAACTTATTTCAACTAAAAGTGTCGAGTTTTTGTCAGCTGGAGAGGTCAAACAAGCAGCACATGAGGCTGCAAAGGCAGCAGAGGGGCTGATTTCTCAGGGATGCTTGTCCTGTGTTTTCAGTTGGAATTGTGAGCAGTCATTCAACATATCTGAAAAATATTAAGCCTTTTTAAAAAGCCCAAACTCCTTTCTGATCCAACTACTGATGTATCTTCTCTTCCTTTTCTTTCCCTCAGCCAGGCAAAAGAAGTCTATCACTCCTTGTTGCTGGAGTAGACAAAACATCAAGCCTTCAAAACCTGCTTGTGACCAACAGAGAATCTGACACAAGGTTTGTCCCCCATCAGCTTCTGCCCTATTGAAGCATCCTTTGCAGAAAGCAATGGAAGAGAGGAGAGAGCTGCACACAGGAGTCTGCTCTGCTGAGCTCTGGTGCTTTATCTCAGATCACAGCCTTCATATCGCAGGAGCTGCTCCCCAAGCTTTTGGCCTCTTGACAAATCCTATTCAGTAATGTACACTAAATGAGTGCAGGTTTCCTGATAGTAACAGCCTTTTCTAGGAATTAGAGCTGAGGCTATCAAAGTTATAATTCTTCACTTAGAGAAATTTGATAAGAATAATTTTTTTGGTCAGGTCTGGTCAGAGCTGATTTGCAGACATAAATCTATTTAGATAATCTAACTCACCAGCAATGAAACCTGAGGCTACATGAAAGCTAAATCTAGTCATGTAGACCAATAATATAATATGTGATGTGCAAGTTGGTTTTGTTTAGTTCACTTAAATTTAATCTCCATTTAGATGTATTTTTATGTTTCTGAAATAACTGAATCAAACTAAAAACAGGCCACAGTAATCTGCTTTTTTATTATTTATTTTTATTTTCTAACACTTTACTCTCTTTAAAGGTAAAAGATTTGTAAGTGGGGAAAATATTTTTTTAAAATAGTCTTGTAAAGAGAGGTTAGTTAAAATGCAGGAGTTCCAAATTTAGCCAAGTCCTTCTCTGTACCTCAATTTTGCCATCTGTAAAATGGCACTGACTTCCCCAGTAAATCATTTGAAATCCAGCAGAAAAAAAAAGCACTAGTTGTAATGGTACTGCCATCAACTCTGTTTAATGTTATGCTAAACAACACTTAATTCATCATAAGGGATTTTTCAGATACATAATATTTGATCTTACTGGAGTAGATAGAGAACCATAGAATCATAGAATACTTTGGGTTGGAAGGAACCTTTAAAGGTCATCTAGGTCAACCCTCCTGCAAAAAACAGGGATGTCTTCAACTAGATCAGATTACTCAGAACCCCATCCAACCTGACCTTGAATGATTCCATGGATGGGGAGGTTATACTGTGAACTGCAATCAGAATAAGATTAGGCAAAACACTGAAGTAAAGAAAAATACCTACCGAGTTTCCAAACCTTCCTTCAGAAGCTGTAATTCAGACTTTTAATATTTGTACATAAATACCTCAAAAATATCTAAATATCTTTAAAAAGAGTTAAAGGTAACATTCTGTTAACTACATCCATGCTGTTCCTGTGAACGCTGACAACTAAAGGACTTTCTACATTTGCACTCTCATGATTTGTTTCACAATTTTTTTTTTTCTTTTTTTTCAGTATTGCTTCTCCAAAAAATATTGAGGAGCCACACATTATTTCAGAAGAAAGTTGGAAGTTTTGAATACAACAACTGCATGGAAGGAAGTGATTTCAGAAGTACAGAGTCCATGTTAACTGGAGTTGTTGTTTTTCTCTGCCACTCCAACTGCTGTGTGTGAATTCCCACCCAGACCTAGATCAGCAGCCAGATTTGATGACATAGATGCATAGTTATTAATATAAAGTAGTTGTATAAAAACATGAAAATAAACATCCAATACAATAGAGGCAATGTGTTCCTGCACTTTAAGAAGTCATACAGGTTTGGTAACCTAACAGACAAAAGATCTGTGTGACACTGATTTCAACTACAGAACATACATTCATGATATTGTAATACTGAGGAAAAAATACCTATTTGAATCTGAATATTATCATTAATAATTTGAGGGTACCAGTCTCCACTGTTTCAAACATGCTTGTGCAGGTATTAACTCCTCTTCCTTATTGCTGTAAACATCACAGTCCCATATAAAAAATCCTCAAACTTGTCTTTGGTAAATCTGACTTGCCATGATCTACAAACATGTTTTTGTGGTGCACCTCATGTGGTTACAAACTCTTCTCTGGTAATGATGGCAGTGTCACCTTGCCTCAGGAGAAACACACTCCAAACAACTGTAAAAGGCAACAAGAGCTTTTAAACCTATGGGGAAAAAGTGATGAAAGGGAAGCTCCCTGATTATCAAGTAAAAGTTAAACTAATCTGAAGGGAGAAATAAGAGAAGAAAATGAAAAAGCAGCTGAGGCTGTATTTGAGATTCGTGGTACTATCTGTACTTAACAAGGGTCTTGCTGTCTAGTATGATACACTAAAAAATAGCATTTCATTTCATGCATATGTCCTTTGTCGCAAGGGCTTTTTTCCTAAGTAATAATACCATTGTCGCAGATGAATTGTTTTCTCTGCCAGCTTAATTTTTTTCCTTGGGGCGTTGGATAGAGTCACTAGACAGAAACATTTCTATCAATTTTATCTTTCCTGTGAAGCTTCATAACTCTAAATTTGAAAGAAAATAACATATTAAAGACAGACTTTTTATTTCTGTTAGAAAAAGGTGACTGTACAGAAAAGTACAGGTTTTTCTCACAGTAAAATTGCCCCCACCCAGGTATGGTGTTTAATTTTTGCCTGTGTAATTTACTTATAACCTGTATTAGATATTTGTAAAGCTTGCTTCTGGTCTTGTGCTTCAAGGCAATAAAGAGAGAAAATGTTTGCTGCTATCATGATTTTCAGTGACTGTTGTTTTTTGAATTTGAGTAGAGTTTAATTTCGCATGTTTCAGTTTGATTTATTGCAGAAGTTTCACAGCTGAAATCATTCTACTGGAGTGGTATATTTTGCTAAAATAAGGGATCATTAGTATATAATTTTAGAAATTAGTCCAGAAATAGTCTGAGAAGGTAGAAGTAATTTAAGGCTTCTGAGCCTCAAGCTTTTCAAAAGCTCCTGAGGAGTTAAATGAATGGGTTTGGCACAAAAAGATTCCCCTCCCTCATATAGGGATCCCACTTCTACCTAAGTACCATCCGAGACACCACTCTTCCAACTCTCTCCCTGCCTAATCACTGTCAATCTGCTCTGCTACTTCTTTGGTTTACAAGCTATCACCACACAGCTTTAGCTCAGAAGAGTCTTAAGGATGGTTCGATGTCTGACCAGCTAGCTTACTCTGTCACCAATGTTTTCAGAACACTCTCTAGAGTACAGGTTATTCCGATGTCCTTTCCTTACCAGCCCAGCACTTCTCCCAGCACAACCTGAACCCAATAGACACAAAACCATGTGTTCATGCCACAATACTCAGGCTTATCCAGATAGCTTAGGATTTGCTTGCAGAGCTCTGTCACTCGTGAGAGTCATGTCCTTATGTGAAGACCATTGACATCAGTAACCTACAGTTGCAGCTCCCAGCCTGCATCACATTGCCCTCCTGGCAGCCCTAGCCATGGGTCCCTCCCTTGGGACCAGCCACAGCCAGGCTAGGGTGTGGGCTAGGCTTGGTGGGGACCATGGCCAAGCAGGGTACAGCTGTGGGGAAAGCAGAGATTGGCCTTGCTGCAGCATCACTAGGCAGGGGCTGATTACCCCAGGGGACTGTCATGGGGTCCTGGGCTGTGGGCAGATGAGGGGAGCCCTGAGGGGCAGACACAAGCAGTAACAGCTGCAAATGCCTTCAGAGTCCTGGCAGTATCTTGCTCTGAGATTGTCTCAGAGTTAAATACTCCTAAAACAAGAGACTTGCCTCCAGCAACTCATTTTGGAAACATGGGCACAACATTTGTATTTTTGAGGCTAGAACAGTACCAGGTTTGGATGAAAGTCAAAATCAGTCCTAGTCACCACTTTTCACTCCCAGGCAGTCAGGACTTCACCCCCGACAGCAGCATCATGTATAAGATCCTACCAGCAAAGCCTCTTTGATCACGGTGTGACCCCTCCTGCCCAGTGTGGCCTTACTTTGACACTCTCTAGTCAAGAGAGTGACATTCTTTGTCAAGTCTTTGAGATGGCCATGAACACAGACAGGAGCTCAGCATCTAGACTCCAAGTACATCTGTTGTTGAGAATGAAGCATTTGACAAGGGTTTGGGCTTGTCATTCTGGCTTGGGTCCACCCTTACTCCAAACACTTAACAGTTTCAGTGGTTGAAAATCCAGGAGGTGGACTCTGGTATTTTTCCATCTTGACATATCAGAAAAACATTTATGCAATTATAAATGCTACTACATTTTTTTAGAGGCCATAGGATCCTGTGAGACTAAACAGCAAAAGACAAAAACCTCCCCAAAGATTAAGTCAAGAGGAAAGATGAAATGTTCTTTTCTGCTTATTTCCAGCAATTCAGATGGAAATTTATCAAGTGACAGCAAAGTAAAATGAGTACAATGGTGAGAATGACTCAGCTGCTGCATAAAACCCTGGTACAAGTTTGTAGTTTGCACTGTAGGTGGTCTTAGCTTTATTGCCTGTTCTTGTTCATTCCCTCTCTTGCATACATGCCCAGTAACATGTCTTTCAAGCCATATTCTGTGCTACTGCCAGATGAGCCCAATAGCTAGTCTAGGCTTACATGGCATTATGTATTTGTCTTGAAGGGACTGAAAATGTTCATCCTCTACCACCCGGATATAAAACAAGCAGAGTTCAGCTTTGTCTTCTCAATCTTTAAGAGCTAATAGCCCACAAAAGTATATGAAAGTTATTCTCTGTAACATCTGCAGTTCTTTACTCAGGAAAAAATTAGGTTTGGTTTAGTCCTGAAACCAAATTATTACCTATCTTTCCAAAAAGCAAGTAGAAACTTCTGCAAAATGATGGGAATGCTGTATGGAAGCCACAGAGATAAAGCAACTGCACCATGCCTCGTATCAGCAGTAAGTGATAAAGTCCATCATTCACTCTGAAAAAATATCTTTGCTTGCTCTCATCCTTTCCCTCTTTCTAAAAAAAAAACCACCTAACAAATGCATTTGCCATCCCCCATAAAAACAGAAATGGATTATTAAGATAATTTAATTTTGCCCACATTCCATTTGTTACCAACCAATGGATACAGCTCTGCTAAAAGAAATCATCATAGGAAATACTTTAAGAGAAAGACAACAAAGAAAGCTACTCACTAGTTTCCTTAACACTTGTTTATGAAAAGTATGTATTTCATTACCAATCAGATTTAGATTACAAATAAGAAAGAAAGAACTGAAAAATAGCATAGGGTTTCTTAGGAAAAAGAAAAGATGTATGGAATATGAACTAATTAGAATTTAATATTATAGAAATATCAGGAGGTAATGAATTGTACATCTTTGAGTCCCTCAACTTTTTTTAAGTGGGTTGTCACTCTTCTCTTTCCAGTCTGGTCTTACTCCATCATTCTCCCTTCTTAATATCAACCTTTGCTGATGAAAGAGTGTGACAGCTGTGCTGCTAGCCCTCTTCTTCCTCAGGCCAACACCAAACTCTGCAATATACCCTCAGCATATCTTCATCTTCCATTTTTCTTTTGTTTGCTCTTCTCCATCTTGAATCAGCCAAGGGGGAACACACCACTGAGAGAGAGCTCAGCAAGCTGCCCCCAACAGAAACTCACTTTGGCCCCAACAGGAACCCTCCTCAAACTATCAGCTCCTTGTTGCTTCTCACAAATTGGTCGGTTCCTGGTTGATATAGCTCTAGCCTCACCCACCACCCCAACCATGATCATCTTGGGGAAGGTGGGGCCTCGCACAGGTGGGCCAGGTTCTGCCTCTGGGGCCTGAAACCACTTGGGGAACCAAACATGTTGCTGGGTTGTGACTCATCCATAGGTCAGTTCCAGCTTGGGGTCCACAGCCCAGGCCTCAGCAATTCAACAGCTAAGAACCCATCTCTAGTCTTACCCAAATTCTTCCAGTACTCACTACCTTACTTTAGGCTGCTGCACTGTCATGCCATACCAAAAGTCTGCACTAAAGTCATGCCTGATGATAAATGTCACCATTATTGTAAAGGAGGGAGACTTCAGGAAAATAATCTCATTGTTACTTTTAAAAAACATTACTTGGTCTGCTTATTTATGATCTTAGTAATACTAACACATTGGAAATAATTACTAAGGTATGTGCTCTATCATTATTTATTACAACTTCATAACTAAATATCCCCTCTCTTTTTCCTTTCCTCTCTTCCTTCCTGCTTTTCCCAAAGGGCTGGAACAATTCTCCTATTAAAATTGTAATCTCTCAGTGATTAAAATTGAATCCACTTCATACTTAAGTATCTTGCACTCAAAAATACGTCATAAGAAAAAAAGAAAAGACCCAATCCTTTTATCAAAATGCACGATTCATTAATTTATCTCATTTGCCATGCCTTTGGCATTATGGATCTGTACAGCAACTTGAAGTTCATTCACTTAGATCCACAAGTCAGCAGTTCTACTGATTCCACATGAGTTCTTGATGCCCACTTTAAAAATCTAACTCCAAAAAACAAGACCTCTCCCATGTAGTTATTAATATTTGGCAGAAACTTGCAAATAAAACCACTATTATACCTCAAACACAAGAAAATAAACATCTTCTTTATCTTATATGTTTAACTGATCGGGATGGAGGACTGGCTCCAGATAGAAGACAGCATCCTGGCTTCAGTTATGTTCATCTTTGAAATCAAACTCCTTTGCTTATTATTCTCTCTATGTTAATTACATCGACATATTGCTCAAAGGTTTCCCAAAGTTACTAGTTTCAGTAGGTATGGTTCCCACTTTTTTTTTTCTGACACTTGCAAATTCCTACTATGCCATACAAACCCACACTCCTACCAGCCCAAGAAAACAAGTTTACAACCTCTGACCTAAGGCAACAGAAATCTGGTCTCCTTTGTTGTGAGGATCCATCTGCTCGTGAAAATACCTACTGTAACTTTGACATCATTTTCCTTTGCCCACAGATATATTCCTTTCCGTAAGGAAGTTTTTCAATCACATCAGCAGATCTTAACCAACAGAAAAGGAGTGGAATTATATCTCAATTCAATAGTAACTATGTAGTTTGCTCTTCCAGTATTTTCTGGTCAGATTTTATTTCAGAATTCTCCATCAGTCATAAAGGTAATGCTTTTAACAAAGACCTAAACCGGTCCCTTCCTGTAACCCAGATTCTTTCCTGTCTTATCTCCTCCTTGTATCCCATATGTCAGTGGGCAAAACCAAAGGGTTAAATAGCTACAAACTTCCTATAGCACAAGGCCAGTGAATGAAATTATTATAAGTAATCAGATTATGTGATTATACATTTTTCCTTTTGGAGGATGAAGTGGTAACAGAGATAACTTTTTATACCTCTTTTTTATACCATACTTTTTTCTCCTGGTTTGAAAAACTGCTTGTAAATATTCGGAAGAACTATGGAGCAAATGGTTTGCAGCTAGATTAGCCCCCTGTGTGGTCCCTTTTCTCTCTCCAAAAAAAAGATCAGCTCTGCAACCAGCCAATCGTTAGATCCAGGAGCAGAGTAGGATTATCTACAACACTTGAACATGGTTCGGAGATGAGGATTGCTGAACAATGTTCCAAATCCAGGAAAGACTGAAATATTTGAAGACATGATGATGAAGTCTTGAGAAATGTATATTTCATAAATATCTCTTAGTACCAGTCACTCTTTAATTTTGATATTGTGTGCAAAAGAAAATACATTCTTACTTCAGTGACTCGGCATCAAGTGCATAATGTTTGATCAACTTGCTCTGACCAGTACCACATTCACCTCAGCATGTATAGACTAGCTGTGAGTGACTTGCAGTCCATCAGGGCTGATATTTTGTGGCTAGCCATTGCAGTAGCTTTGTTTTTTAATAGAAGGGTAATACAGAGGATGTATTCTGTCATGCTGACAGTCATATTTAGTCCAGAGCTACAGTATTTTGTAGGTTGCTGAAGTAATTGCCAGTGAATTCACTGAGAGAAATGAACAGCAATAAAAAGGGACTATCCAATATAAAGTGAAACTTATTTAATTTATGCTATGCAAATTACTTGACAACTTCTTAATTATTTGTTTAATATTGGTAACATTTTCTGTTTTAATACATGGTGCTTTCAAATTAGCAAAGAGGTTCAGAGAGGGAAAGGTATTCAGGAATGTAAGGCTATGCCATAGCATGATAGAAATACATTGTACCAGAAGAGGTACCAGAAGAGGTAACATTGTACCAGTGAGGCAGCACACATAAATCTAGAATATCTTTAAAAAATCTATATTGTCTTTGAAAGCTTTAGTGAAGGACATTACTTAATCCCTTTAGTTGACAGATTTCTCTACTAACATGAACTTACGGCCTTAGAAGATTTCCCTAATATTTGACCTAAAATTCTATCTTTGGGGGAACAAAAGGAGAATGTAGTTTTCCTTGCAACAGACTTCTACATTTTGAAAACTTGCCATCTATCTTCCTTTTTTTATATTAAATAAAGTTATATTAAAACATTCAAGCATTCTGCTACTTTCCTCTGGACTATAACTGTGTATCTGAAACCTAGCACAACATTCCAGTTAAGACATCACCAGAACTTAATAAACAGATAAAATACTGTCCCGTGTTTTGCAGGAAACATTCTTGTTACTATAGCACATCACAAGATTTGTCTTATTTGAAATAGTATCACATTATAAATTATTGTTGGTCTGTTGTCCAACATAACTCACACTCTTTTCTTATCATCTGCCAAGTCAGTGTTTTGAATTTTGCATTTAGGTGTCTTATTTCCCCTTATTTAAATATGTAAATATTAAACAGAACCTGAGTTTGGGCAGATCAAGTTTGAGTCCCTTCTGAGGGCCCTGTCAATATGAGAGCATGTCATTGACAGCTGTTATCTGAATATACTTTTTAACTCTTTCTGGTTTCAGCTCACATTGTTCTTATCTATATCACACTTCCTTAACCTCTTTAAGAAAACAGCATGTGGATGGTAGAATAAACTGTTACCTCCTTATATATGCTGTGAAAACCAAAATTTATTTACTTTGGCTTGATTTGGACTCAACAACTTTGTGGTAGGTGATCATTTTATTTTGGTACTTCATTATCTCAGTATTTGCAATTTGATTACTTAATAATGTCTTCCAGTAATTTTCTATTTAAGCTAAGATGATCAATTGAGAAATCCTCCAGTTTTCCCATATTCCTTTACTATGAAGAAGTGTTTTGTTTATATTCCCTTTTGTCTCTCATGGCTTTCCAAAGATGCTCATTGTTCATTCTGCCCCGTTTAAAGTACTTCTTTATGTATCCTAGGGTAATTTTTTGAGATGTTGTTGACATTCATTGTTCTCGTCCATGTAAATACTCTGCTCTTGCTCTACTCACATAGTCTCTCTGGATGTCTGGCTTGGGAGGAACACATCATTAACTTTAATTTTAATTTCCTAGATATCTTCCCCAAAGTTGATTAGTATCCTGTGTTCCCACTAAGGACACTAAAATTTTGGATCATTAAAAATACCTCACAAGATCTGTTAAAATACCTTTTAATCATATCATGTGGGCCTTTTCCTATAAACATTTGAGTATCACTAGCCTCTATTGACACCGGTGGGAAGGAAGTGTTTCCCATGCTATAGGTCTTCTCCTACACCTGTGAAATCATATCCAATGCCATTCTTAAAAAAAAAAAAAAATCCCATTATATTCTGAATCAACTGCTTATAAGAATGTTTATTGGTTGGTCTTATTTATAATTTGGTTGATTGCTCTGTTTATCATAGCTTTTATGCCCTTCCAAAGTTATTAGGTTGTCACTCTACTATGTTCATTCCCACTTAGTCACGCCTGGCTTAGCTCTATTAGCTTATGTGATGGTTTTGCTTCTAAATCTTCACTAGCATCATCACAGTATATCCATTTTCAAATTATCACATTAATATCTCCCATTCCCCAGATTTCTTTAAGACAAGTATCTGACTGTAATCAAGGATATAAATAATTTTCTTCAGCTGCAGATTCACCTGTCTGCTGCAAACTTTTTACTCACAAGTAGATACCTTGCTTTTATTTTGCTTTCAAATCATGCTTGGTTATATCTTTGTATGTGACTGTCACATATGCGAGTTTTGAAATCAATATATGCATGAATTCTGACTCTTATTTATGAAAAATAATTTTCCATAAGCCTCTTCTGTGTAACTATTCATTTTTTTTAAAAAAGGAATTTATTGCAAAAATAAGCTAATCTCCCAACATCTCTTTGTAATAGGTAACTGTTCTATTTTTTTTCAGAAGAACAAAAAAGAAAGAGACAGAAATTATTTTGCTAGAGACCAAGACGCTGATACAGGACACATGGAGTGGCAAGTAAGTCATATACAGGAGTTAACTCTGCTATTGCGAAACATGTTTAATAGTTACACATTAAAAAAATTTAAATCCATCTTGCGTCATCAAGAACTCACAAAACTTTTAAAATACCTTATCAACACAAACAACAAGGATATGCTTGTCTCTTTCCCTGGAGAACTCCAATCTGCTTCCCAGGACAGAGACTCTGTAACAGCTTTGGTGGATCATGGTTTCTAGAAAGAGCACAGAAGGTGAACAATTAATATATGCAGTATTTCTAATCGATAATGATGGTGCTGGATGACAAATCTGGTGCTCAAATGCTTGAAAATGCCAAAGGTTCAGGTTACTTCTACTATTTTGACTGGATAACTGTGCATAAATTATATAATATACAGATTTTTCTGTAAACATCTCTGATTTAAGGAATGTTCATCATCTACTCATCTACTCCTTGGCTTATATATGATTTTAC
Source organism: Brachypteracias leptosomus (assembly GCA_013401335.1). Lineage (NCBI taxonomy): Eukaryota > Metazoa > Chordata > Aves > Coraciiformes > Brachypteraciidae > Brachypteracias > Brachypteracias leptosomus. The sequence continues at coordinate 10,557 of VYZX01021217.1, read as the reverse complement.
TCCTTTTCCTGCTTCTTTTTCTCTCCCTCTCTGTCTATTCTAAGAGACCCCTTACATTATTTCATCCTGAAAACTGAGGCAAACTAGAATCTTTCATCCCTGTATTGTGACTATATGCAAGGAAAGAATGTCCACTGAGGCTTGAAACAGGACTCTGACTTCACAGAGCTATAGCACTTTGCAAGAACTTAACAAGAGACAGACCATCTCTGGGTATCTTCTTCTACATGGATCAGATCAGATGGTGCTCAGGAATAGAAACAAAAGAGAAGAAACAATCAAAATCAAGAAACCCATAAAATATGAACATTTATTTTTTTACTCAAAATACTTTATCTATACAATCTTGGACTGTCCAGGGGAAAATTAAGGTTCCCCAAACAATTTTTTTTTAATTTAATGGACAAGTAATTTTAATAATATACATAAAACTCTCTGTATACGTAAAACAAAAGGTAAACCATTTAAAAAAAAAAACCAACAAATTGGTTGAAAATTAAAATATTTTTATTTATAGTGTCTGCAGAAAAATTACAGCTTTTCATGAAAAAGGACATTTTCCCCAAAACGGTGTGTTTCTGCCATCAGATAAGCAATAATTCATCTCTGTTGACAAGAAAGGAATTGAGAGCAGAGACAAAGGACACAAGAATAAATTGACCTAGATCACTGCACATCGTAGAGAACAGTGACAACAAATACCAAGTTCCTGTCCAGTTCACTATTAATTGGATCAGTCTGTCTGCTTGATTCTTTCCCTTACAGCTAATTTAACATTACTTTTGAAGTCAAACATTGCAACAAAATGTTTTTAACAGCATCTCGCTCCTTCAAGCAAAGTGTGCTCTGTTTAATCAAATAACAAGAGTGAAAAGTGTTACATATTCTTCTAGAAACTCACATTTCATTGATACACTGAAAGATAGACTGCAGTTGCTTTCCTATAAATCTCCCATATTTATATAAATGCAGCTGATAGTAGGAAACTGTTAATGCTTTGTCCCTCCAATGGAGTTAGTGAACTTTACATTTGCTTTTTCACAGATATTTACAATTATATAATTGGTTTTATTTTTAATCTCATGATGTCTTTAAAAAGCAAACATAACAATATCGTGTTAAAGATAATAGGACAATAAATGTAAAGATTCTCAGACAACCTAAGCAGTATCCACAGTGAACTGAACCATGTTATATTTATTTCTTGCTAAATATGTGTCTCACAGGGCAATATATCCAGAAAATCCCCATAACATACACCCTCTTGTTTTGAAAGTCCAACACAGATTATCCAGAAATTCTTCTATTTGTGAAATGATCTTAAGTATTTATTTTTTCATCAGTCTTTTTTTGTACAGAATTAGTTTCAAGAGGTAGCAAAACTGCAGCTATCTTACATCCTAACATAAGTGTGGCTATATTAAGTATTCTCCAGCTATTCAAAGGGATATCAGTGGTTTGTGTCAAACCAAAATCTGTAGTCTTATAAAACTGTAATGGACTCAATATACAAATGTGTATGTATTTGACCAGATACCACTTTCTATATGCCTTTAATAAAGCCTTGCCCAAGGATTAAATTCTGCTTTAATGTTTCTATAGCTTCAACTATAATATCCACAGATTAATTTTAGATTGCTTTAATTAATTTGTAATCATATCTCTTGTTTTAATTTGAGTATAGAAAATCATAATGAACAAAATAAAAAGCAAGATTATAAATCTAAAAGATGTTACACTTAAGGAGTTGAGGAGGATTTTACTGAAAAAAAATCACCTACTTCTCTCTACAGAGATTCTTGAGTGGCCTTTAGTACTTAAACATATACTTATCATTCCAGTGAAGAGAGAATTTATTCCAGACACATCTATCTTTTGAAATAGTCTTAGCTGTTGGCTGCAGACCCCCCTGTGAACCATGCAATGTTTCTCCTGATTATTTTTTCTTTGCTTTTTACATTGTGAAATTGTGTATATTATATGGTTTATGCACAGTTATCCAGCCAAAATTGTAGAAGTAACCCGCACCTTTGGCATTTCCAAGCATTTGAGCACCAGGTTTGTCATCCAGCACCATCATTATTGATTAGAAATACTGCATATATTAATTGTTCACCTTCTGGGCTCTTTCTGGAAACCATGAGCCATCTTAGCTGTTACAGAGTCTCTGTCCTGGGAAGCAGATTAGAGTTCTCCAGGGAAAGGGTTTGGAAAAATTCACTGAAGGCAGCCAGATATTGCTGATGTATATGAAAGTTAATATAAACAAAAGCTCAAACATCTTGGACTGAAAGCCTCCTTGACTCAGTTTAGACCTCTTCTCCAAGTCACTGTGATACTCATGGTCCCTCTCACACTGATTATCTCTCAGCCTTTGAACAATGCTCTTGACTTTTGAACAATCGCTTTTGTTCTAATTTACAGGAGAGCTAGTAAATTTTAGACCATCTCCACTAGGCTTGCGTGAGCTGAGTCATAGCATGGGAAACTATGAATGTTAGTCTGCCTTAACTCTGGCCACAATTTGTCTCCATCATGTTAACAAATTATGACACTTGGTTCTTTCTTTCATTCTTCCTTTTTTTTTTATTTTAAAATACTCCATTAAAATTTGTCAGTTCTCATCATTCTACACCAACAATCAGATTATTGTAGTAAAGTGTGCAAAAACATAAGAAAGTAGCATGGAATAAAATTGAAGAAATGGAATGCTTTGAATGCTGTTCCAGTAATTCATATTAGTACTTTCTTGTCAAGTGTTGTCAGGTAATAAAAATTCAGACTCTTTTATTACAGGAAACATTGAAATGAACATTTACAGGTAAAGAAGCCATCCTAAAAACTGATGGCTTTGTATTACCACATAATGAAAACCCTCTTTGACAGGAAATGCATCAAGTTATTTATCAGACAAAAAAGAATAAGAGTAAAGAAACCCAATATATGGCCTGAATCCAATTGCTCTGATCTGTCCATTTTGCCAGTGGCACAGATGCTGGATTTTACAGCATGACAGCAAAAGAAATCTGAAAAACAGCAATATGTGTAATAACATGTAATGTTTGCTAATAGATAGAGACACAAAATGTTTTGCCAGTAGTATATGGTCTATGTAATGCTGTTGACAGATTATTCAAGTTCTTATCTGTAATTGCCACTAAAATTTGAGGTTATGAACTGTCCACATGTTCTTCCCTTCAATGCAGAGTGTATTACAACTTGTTATTTAACAAAATTAAATTACCAAGCGATGGCATTGGAGAAACTCAGTTACATAAATAAAATTACAAAATAAGGTTCTGAGAAACTACTGAAAGGAGTAGTAGTAACCTGTCTTGGTTATCTTCGACCTCTCACTTTTTACAGCACATGAGTGAATCAATGCACTCAGCATTCCAACTACTTACTTATTTCCTATGTAGGATGCTTCCTTTCCTTTCTTCCCCTATTCTCTCTGTTTCCTTCCTGTCCTGGTTTGAGTTAGAACCAAACCAAGTCATCAGTGATTTCACTTTTCATCTGAGTCTCTGCTAACTAACTGCACTTTCTGAAGCTTACAGCATGTTTTCACAGACAGCGTCTGCTCCTAGCAGTGATAATGTTTGATGTTTAGAATTACTACCAAGGATTTGTGTGCAGACCAAGGTCACTTCTAGAGCTTGTGTGCCACATCGGGGGGTGTAGAAAGTGAAAGGCTGTACCTTTGGGGAAGAGCAGTCAGAACAGGTGACCCTAAAGCAACCAATGAGGTATTCTATCCCATATACGTCGTATTCAGTATAAAGCTGAGGGATCATGAGGGTCTTGACCCTTAACCCTTATGCCATCCCTTCAGTATACCCTTATGCCCAGATGCTCTTCCCTTCGGGATGCTTAGGCCTTCCCTTCCTTCAGTGGACTCTTCCCTTTTNCCACCACCAGAAGGCACTGCGCAGCCGCAGATGGAAGGACCCTAATTAGCATGAGAGGCAGGGACAGGTGATGAATATGTATAGGTGTGTTTTGAAATCTTGTGAATATGCACTAGTTGATTGTATAAAAAGGAAGTAATTATTTGCGTAGGTTTGCACACGTTTTTGGTGGCATTAGCCCCTGTGTGCCCGGAGCCAAATAAAACATACCTACTTTACAATCTTTTTTGATTGTGGAGTTTAGTTCCGCAAGTCAACACGGTTCCCGTCAGCTGCTGAGCCCAGCCTGGGACTTTGTCAGTGGCTGCTCCACAGCCTCCATGGTGATGGTGACGTAATTGCTATCAGAGGGAGGTTGGGTTCGATACTTGCTTTGTATATATTTTTATATATTCCCTTCTGTTATTAATATCTTCATTAAAGCTGTTTTAGTTTTCTAATCCAGAAGCCACTCTCTCATTCCCTTCCTCTCCCATTTGGGAGGGGGCCATAAGTCTCTCTCCCTCATCCTCTTTCTCTTCCTCTATTTGGGAGGGGAAAGAGGGGATAACAGAGAGCATCTGTTGTAGGTAGATTGACCCTAAACCTCAACCCTCCATTTCAATTCATGCCTGCTTCTGTAAGATGTCGATATTTTTATTATGGAAAAACATACTTTGACTTGTCAGCTATGAAGTCCTTTTACATCCACAGGGTAGGTCTTTAATTCATCTGTAGGCTGTCTGTCCTGCATCTAAGTGGTGTGCTAGACTGAATGCCTAAGAAGACTCCTTGTTTTGTCACTAGCCTGTGCTGTGTGGCCAGTTGGCCCTTCTGACACATTCATTACACAAAACTTCCTTATACTGCCATGTATTCACCCACCTTACCATTTTAGGGTGTTTTTTGTGACCTAGACATGTATATGTATGCTGCTATTCATTGCGTTGGAAGAGCACTCTGAGAATAAGTGCGGGAATAGATACATCAGCATTTATGCATCTTGCCTGCCCTTGCACCTCTGACCCAATGTTTTCCTCCTCAAACTCCTTTCCTCCATGCACTTATAACAATGGGACACAAATTGGACTTGAAGACTTGTCTGTGCTGGACTTCCATAGAAGTGTTGTTAATATTGCCCTTTTTCCTCAACATTTGTCATGCCAGCAGCCTTGGTGTGGGAAGACTTAGTATAAAACCTTGAACTAAGAGGACAGGACTGTTCTCCTAAGTTTCTCAAGCAGGCTGTCATATGAAGCAGATGGCAGAAACCCTCTCATGGGCTGGAGAAAGTGTGGCTCATGTATACCAGGTACACAGCCAGGTGCTGAAGTGTTTCCTTCGAGGCCAAGGGTCCAAATCTCACTCCCAGGAGTCCATTATCACACCACAAACGAGCTCTATAGAAGGCTATGTGCAGTACAGCATCCAGGGTTAAAGCACTTTATTCTCAGCCATACTATTACTCATTAAATCCACAGTCTTAAATTAGATATGTAGGCTTTAGAGGAGTTCACAGACACTTAATGAGTAAGAAGTGAAGAAGGAATCAAATGTCAGGGTTTTGTAATGAGGCTGCTTCAGAGGGGCAGAAGTAATTCTTCCTGACTGGGATTTTCAACCTGAAACACTGTTCTGGAGCTACATGTGGTCTTCAGACCTGCTTTATGCAGCACAGCCCTAGGAACTGGATATTGTAAGCAACTTGTCCTGCAGTTAACACACTCAGACAGGATGCAATAAAAAAAGGTTTAATTTCTTTCTCTGACAATGGGAAGTTAAAGCTCATCTACTCTGATTGAAATAATTGAATATTAATTGGACCATGAAGAGAGAACAAAAGGTCTGCACAAGGTTTAGAGCATTTATGTAGGTGTCAGGGCATGTTTAGATATTTTACAATAACTATCCACTGGAGCAGAGAATCAGTTCTCCCAGGTGAATGCCCTTCTCTGCTTCAACACCTTCTGAATCTAGCTGGCTAGATATGTTAAGGACTGGGAAAAAATATGAAAAGTATTTGCAAAAATTGGTTTCCTGAAGGACTGTGAGTGTTCAACAGTCCTGAGCCTCATTTCCATGACTTGTTCCTTATTGATCTTCTTAAAAATGTGGCAACAACTGTCTTTCAGCAGTCCTTTTTTGTATTCCTACTTCTCTTCATGTGGAAGAGGAGGCTATAGCACCTCCTAACATTCGCATACTCAAGAACATACAACTCAAGAGAAAAAAGAAAAATTAATCAAGAGAGCTAATTTTGGCAACAAAATCTGTCATATACAATTGGAAATGTTCATAATTTAACTAAGCCTTACGCACTTTCTTAAACAATATCAAGAGTCCCTCAGATGCATACCTGATTGTGCTGCTAATTCTCTGATCACACAGGCCAACGCCAAACTCAGCAACACCCCTTCAGAAGTATTGCATCCCTTTGCTCTTCTCTATCTTGAAACCTCTGTGTTTCTTCAGGAAACCAATCTAGCAGCAGCCACCACAAGAGCCAAGGGGGAACACGCCTCCAAGAGAGAACTCAGCAAGCTGCAACCAGCCCCAACAGGAAACTACTACCAGGCTGATCAACTCCTGGTTGATGTAATCCTGGCCTCACCCACTACCCCAACCATGACTACCTGGGGGAAGGTGAGGACTCACACAGATGGGCCAGGTTCTGCCTCTGGGGCCTGAAATCACTTGGGGAACAAAACATGTTGCTGGGTTGTGACTCATCCATAAGTCAACTCCAACACAGGGCCCACAACCCAGGCCCCAGCACTTCTCTGATAGATGGATACATACAGATGTTGGCATTTTTGCAAATTCATGGATAACCTTACAAATCTTGTCCTACCACTTTAAGGAGTCTTTCTGCTTCACGGTTGTTTGCTCTAACAGTGAAGTTTGGGGTAGGGAAGGGAGGTCTGCTTTTTCACAGACACTTATGTTCACAGATTGCCCTGGTGCAAAATGTAGTCCTTCAGCAAAGAAAAGTTGGGTTGGAATAATAGAGGTAAAGCTTCTACATTGACAGTGACATCACATCTCTGCTTCTTTTTGGCCTATGCTAAAAATGCAGGCATGAAACATCATCTATGAGGTGTCCCAAAAGAGAGACTAAAAATTCGTAATAATGGAGCTGTGGTCCTCAGCAGAAGGCAATAATAGACGATGAGGTGGAAAGCCATAAGCAGCTATAAAGAATATGATAATAATAAACAATTGAAAATGTGCATATTGCATTGAAGTAAATCTCAAAATTTGCATTAAGGTTGGAATCGGGCAGCTGCCTGGCTCTATGGAAATGCTGACCTAATACAGCATTGGCAACTGTCATTTGTCATTTTGACTAAATTTGTCTAAAGCTGCTATTTCTCAAGCTGTCATTAGTGATCATCACCTGAAAGCATTCACTTATCAACTGAGAGCAAAAGTGATCATTCCCCTAGCAAAACCTTACTGATGTTGCTGTGTCCTCACTGCTTCTGCACTTGTTTATGCTCATCCTGATATTTGTCATGCTTTTTCTACATCTTTTTTTTTTTTTCTTATCAGTGACACTGGCTGTGGAAAATTAGCCTCCTTTTTATGACAAAGTATGAGAGGGGCACTAGAAAATAATTTCTTTTATTTTTGCCATTTTCAGATACATGTTGTAAGCCTTATGAAACTAGGAGTGACATTTAACCCATTGTTCAAGCAAAAAAGTAATGTGAATTTGAAAAACTTCTATCATGTTGTCTACATAAGTGGTAGGGAGATCTCAGTTAGAGATGAGATGAAAGTTCGTATTATCTGTGAAAGAGTAACAACTCCCAACAGAAAGTTTGTCTGACAAGCCAGGGACACCTCTTAAGTTGCTAAATACACCAAAATATATTAACATCTTCAACGAAGATTTGACACATCTATAAAGTGTGATAATTCTCCTTCTCCTTTTAAAACATAACTAATGAACAGCAGTTCATTAGTTCACTGGCTGTGCTTTATAAATCATAGGCAAGCAACAAAAAAAAGTATTTAATTTTTAACAAATATATTTCAAATGTCTTTGTACTTTAAGGTTAACTAAAGTTAAAGAAGTTGTAAAATGTGACAAATCTCCAAAACTGCATCAAGAAGTAACACAGGAAAAAAAAAGTTACTCTTTTTGTATTAAAACCTAATGCTTTTAAAGGCTAAAGAGAAAGTTTTCACATTTTGAATGTCACTATCTTGCTAATAGCTCTTTAGACTGCATCTTCACAGCAGTAATGCACTGTTTCATAGTTACTGCCTCTAGCTGAATTCCATCTTGGTTTGTATTCATCTCAGTTTCCTAACACTCAACTAAGTAACACCATTAACACAGAGTATTTTAATTCCAGACATGAAAATGCGGAGGTGCGTGCTTTTAGTACAGTATTTTCCTTTAAATGGTACATTTCAAGGGAAAAACATTTAAGGAAAAAATAACTCAAGATAAGGCACAACACAGCACTTGCATACCACTGTATTTTAACACATTTAAAACATAAAGCTACAAGAGTAGAAGGAAAGAATTTTAGATGCTACCAGTACTATTAACAATATAGTATTCACCAGAGCAAACCGCCAAACCCAGTCCTGCACTTAACAGGTAGAGCTTCATAAGTGTTATGTGTTAGATATCTCACATCACATAGCTGATGTAAAGAAATGCAAAGTACTCATTTGTTTATATTACCTACTTTTCCCTCAGAAAATTATATAGATTCAAGAAAACTGGGAACTGAAAATCACAAGCAGTAACAGCTAATCGTTAGAGCACAGTTCAGTGCCAGTGACTTCTAATCTTGATCCTGATATTGGTTTGTTGGACCTCCTTTTGTTCATTTCCTGACCTGTAAAACAGAGATAACATTTTACTTGGGTATTAAGATCTTTAGATACAGCACACTGAATAATGTAAAAAGGAGCACTGTTAGTTGCAACATATATCTCTTCATAGCATTTCTTAATTTTTCACTGTGATACATACACAAAAAAAAACCCTTTTTTTTTTCTCAGCATATAAATTTTCCTATACATTCACGAAGAACAAACCAAAAGTCAGATTGAGAGCTGGAAAAGAAGCTCATTCATTTTTACTTGAATTGAAAAATAAATTTTACATGAACAACATACTGACTTGAAATAAAGAAATTAAAATTGAGTTATGGATTTGAAAACTGCCATGATTTTCATTTAATACATAAATAATTTTTATTAATATTTTTGTGAGCTGTTTCTCAGTCTTTTATATATAAATATCACAGCAAAACCATTCCTGTGGGAACAGTTATTAGTTGTCTCTGAATGTTTAACTCAGTAGCTTAGCGGGGTACTTTTACGTTATTCAGGTGTGCTAAATGTTCCTGTTTTTCTGTGAAGTGTATGTCTGAAAACAAAGAAGTACATGATATTTCATTTTTTTAGTAGTATAGTAAATAATCATCTAGAAAGTTAGATCAAATTTAGAAAACTGTGTTAAAGAACTTAAGAGCACAAAGTAGTGGCTGTATGCACATATATTCAACTGCTACTACCAGCTTTGAGCAACAAAATATCAAATACGAAGTGACAAATGAGTTATCAGATTCTGACTCTGTACAACCCTCATTACTTCACCACAGGGAAGTCATGGCAGCCCATATGGGGCTGCTTCCCAAGTTGCAGCCATCAGGAGCCAGGTGAAAGCATATCCTAGCTCAGTACTCACCCATAATTTCACTGTCTTTGCCAGAAGCAGTCCAGAAAACAGCCATTACACTCAACTTTTCAGACATGCCAGAATGGACTGTCAAAAAACCTATCAAATGTCAATGAGGAAGTGAATATTTTGTGGCCTGGCTTGATCTGTGCTAGGATAAGAATTATAGTAATCAAGTCTGAGAAATCTGGTGAGATAAGGGACCTATATGAAGTTCTCCACATTGATCAGTTCCATGTTCAAAGTCTTCTTTAGCCTTCCCTAGTGGAGTTGTCTAATTTATGAAATGGGAGTGAAATCCTTCTAATTGTTATGACATGAAACTCTCAATGTAAGCAGCTTCCCGCATTCACTACATGCTTTATTTCTAATCATTTATGTGGTGATATTGAGGCAAGCATTGTGTACCCTAATGTAAGAAATAGTTTTGTTAATTCTAGTCTTTGAGAGGTAAACAGAACACATTGAACTGCAAAACTTGAACTGCTGGGTTGGTGTTCTGGTAAGTCATAAGGCTTTGTAATAGAAAATTACACCAGCACCCCCCCTGCCCTCACCATCCCCCACCCCCCCCTGTGTGTTTAGGAATGTTTTTTTAAGTTTTACAAAATAAGAAGTAGGAAATAAAAATGCTGTTCAAACCAGTAGAGCATTTTTTGTACAGGTAGCATTGCTTGTCCAGTTTCTGTTGTTTGAAATACAACTCAACTTTTTAGGTTGTTTTACTGCTTGGACTTCCCTATGTTTCTTCTACTTTCAGAGTCAGTTCAAGCATGCAACTAGAAAACTTGGCACTTAGATATTAAATGTGCTCTTCATTACATGTGGCTCCAGGGATCCCCCTGTGGAAAAAAAATAGGCTGCAGAATCTAGTGAATCTTAAGAATGAGGCAGTGCGGTTTCAGCTGATGGCTGGGACACAGGAGGGAGTTTTAGGGGACACTGATCATAGAATCATAG